>CM070830.1:38918819-39098819 GCA_036326025.1 Chrosomus eos | reverse complement strand
ATGGAATTTTGAAAATTACCTTTCATGTAGTGTGTAACATAGATCTAAGTGAACAAAAACATCCTGCAAAGTTTTAAATATGAAAGTTCACTGTATACAAAGTTATTGTCTCTCAAAAGTAAGAGTCGACTCTGAGTCGCTGATATGAATCGATAGACGAACGATGCACTTTCGTACGTCACTTGTACAAGTTATTTGAATTCGACACGCCCACTCAGTGCGCGCGCCGAGCAGACAGAGAAACCTGACAACAACATGTCGACGAGACTCTGTTCTGAAGTGCGAATCAAAAGCAAACTTTTTTTTTCACTGCCCAGGGACAAGCATGTGAAGACTCAGTGGCTAGAGTTTATATTTACAACTATACCACACAAGTATAGCCACCTTGAGCTGTGTTCGCGTTATTTTAATGACCATCGCTTCACAAACACAAATGCTTTCAAGTGTGGATTCGCGAGTCGGCTCATATAGGAACGTTCAATACCAAGTTTATTTGGATCAGCTTCCTCCTCCGAATCACAACCTGTAAGTACTATTACTAATTGTTGCTTTTATGTGTGTGCGTGTGCGTGTGTGCGTGTGTGTGTGTGTGTGTGTGTGTGTGTGTGTGCGTGCGTACGTGCGTGTGTGTGTGTGTGTGTGTGTGTGTGTGTGTGTGTGTGTGTGTGTGTGTGTGTGTGTGTGTGAGAGTGAGAGTGAGAGTTACGCTCAGCAGCTTCTAGGTCTCCAATGTCATTTTTTTGTTTTTTGAAATATGTGAAATTATGTGAAGCGTATTGTAGTACTGCAGTGCTTTATCAATATGTTTAAGCTTTGGGCTAACGCAAAATATAACTGACTGGGTCATCTGACCAATCACCGCCGATTAGCGTCACGCAAAGGAGGGGTTTGGACAAATGAGTCGTCAAACGAATCATTAGGGAGTCGGTGAGCAAATCAGGTAAAAATAAATGCATATTATAAGACAACAAAAGTGTTTTTTGTCATTGCATGCATGTAAAACTGTTGTTGGGGACTCCCAGAACATTATTAGGAACATTTTAAATGCCATAATAGGTACCCTTTAACAAACAATTTTATTATATTTTATGCATTTAATATATTTTACACCAACATTAAAATGGTTTAATTCTGTTCTGAAAATATAACCATAAAAAACATTTTCATTACTTGAAATGAAATAAACATTAACTTAAAGGAAAGTAAAATATATATAAAAACTAGTTTTATTTACAAATTTTTTAAAATACTAAAATGAAAACATAAAAATATAAAAAGTATAATAAAATATGAATAAAAACTCTAATAGTAAATGATATAGACCAATGATAATAAAAGAACACAGATTAATTATAATGCAGTTAGTTATTTATTATGCAGATTATGTATTTGTTGTCTGTAATTGTGAGTCTCCACACCCGTGATGCGTGCAGAAGGGAATCCTGGGAATCATCAGACAGCTGTGAACCAACACATTCCTGCTTCACTCTGCATATTTACAACCAAACCTGTGCTTCACACACACACACGCACACACACACACACACACACACACACACACACACACACACACACACCACGCACGCACGCACACGCACACACGCATGCACACACACGCAAGCATGCACACACGCACACACACACACACACACACACATGCGCGCGCACGCACACACGCATGCACACACACGCAAGCATGCACGCACGCACACACACACACACACACACACACACACACACACACACACACACGCATGCACACACACGCACACACACACACACACACACACGCGCGCGCACGCACACACGCATGCACACACACGCAAGCATGCACGCACGCACACACACACACACACACACACACGCATGCACACACACGCACACACACACAATCCTGAATCTGACAGCTGCTCTCCACACACACCTGATTTATCTGTCTCGCCGTCAGCCTGCAGATTGAGATCATAAAACACTCTCAGGAAAATCATCGTCCTAAAATAGGTTTCGTTTTCTTTATGCAAAATATACTTTCTTATTGTTTCTTTTTTGATTTGCATGAACTAATAAAATGCATGTTGAATGCAATGCAAGTCTCTTTGGATAAAAGCTTCTGCAAAATGTATAAATGTAAAGCATAATGTAATGAAATGTGACCCAGACATTACATTTTTTGTAAGATTGACCCAGTCAGAAAAGACACGGATGAGAAAAGAACGCAAGATGTTCCAGTTATGATTCTGCAGGGACAAACTCACTGTCCTGTTTTGTGGGCGCACACACACTCACACACACACACACACACACACACACACACACACACACACACACACACACACACACACACACACACACACACACACACACGCAAACACACACACACACACACACTTACACACATGCTAACACACACACACACACATTCACACACGCTCACATACGCACTCACACACGCGCCACACACACACATCACACACACACACACACACACACACACACACACACACACACACACACACACACACACACACACAACACACACACACACACACACCACACACACACAGACATTATACAATTATATTTATTATCTAATATATCTAATATAATTATATTTTGAAAGAAATATAAAGAAAAAGATTTTTCTGATGGTATTTTGTGGCAGAAAATATATAGAAAGAGCTTCATCACACACTAATCTCAGGTTCACATCAGTCCACCAGGAGATACAGTGATGTTTACAGAATCCCAACATATCCCAGAATCCCACAGCGATCTCTTGTGTGAGCTGTGACTCAATGGAATGACTGTACGGTGACCAGTGTTCAGATTATCCCAGCTTTGACTGATTATGTCTAGTGTTTTCAGCAGAGCGACTAGCGTTTTCAGCAGAGCGTCTAGCGTTTTCAGCAGAGCGACTAGCATTTTCAGCAGAGCGTCTAGCGTTTTCAGCAGAGCGTCTAGCGTTTTCAGCAGTGTCTAGCGTTTTCAGCAGAGTGTCTAGCGTTTTCAGCAAAGCGACTAGCGTTTTCAGCAGAGCGTCTAGCGTTTTCAGCAGAGCGTCTAGCGTTTTCAGCAGAGCGTCTAGCGTTTTCAGCAGAGCGTCTAGCGTTTTCAGCAGAGCGTCTAGCGTTTTCAGCAGTGTCTAGCGTTTTCAGCAGAGTGTATAGCGTTTTCAGCAAAGCGACTAGCTTTTTCAGCAGTGTCTAGCGTTTTCAGCAGAGCGTCTAGCGTTTTCAGCAGAGCGTCTAGCGTTTTCAGCAGAGCGTCTAGCGTTTTCAGCTGAGCGTCTAGCGTTTTCAGCAGAGCGTCTAGCGTTTTCAGCAGAGCGTCTAGCGTTTTCAGCAGAGCGTCTAGCGTTTTCAGCAGAGCGTCTAGCGTTTTCAGCAGAGCGACTAGCTTTTCAGCAGAGCGTCTAGCGTTCTCTTTCATAGGTTCTCTCAACGCTGCGGAAAGCGCAGTGGGATATTCTCTGAATGTGCCGATTGTCTGAAGCCTTATAGAATCACGCCAATTCATTGGCTGATGGCGTCCGCGCAATATGGCTCCGCCCCGACGCTCTTACGTCGCATCATACGTATTCGCGCGGCGCGCCATCTGCTCCTCAGATTTCTCTGCCTTCAGAACGAAGCGGTCACGTTTGCCCTTCGCTCGTGATTTTTCTGAGCTACAATTACATCTAGGATTATTCTCGGCGCTTCTGCGACTGTTCAAGCGGAACTCTGTTTCTCCTTACGGTGAAGCTGCCATGGATTACAGACGCTGTACTCCGCCATGTGCTCGTTACATCGCTAACGACGACCCACACAGTAAGTGCGTTAAATGTTTGGGTTTTTCACATGCGCGTGAGGCAGTTATAGGATCGTCTAAATGCAAATTCTGTGAAAATTTGTTGCTCAAAACCCTCAAATTGCGGCTTGCGGTCTTTGAGAGGGAATCATTCGTCTCCCCCTGTCGCGCTCCCGAGGCCTCTCGAGGATCCGCGACCTGGGGTTCGGATGTAGAGCTTGAGGATGCGGAGTTCGAGCAGACGAGCCCCGCTCTTTCTCTCCCTCCCTCCCCTCGGCACGCGCGAGACATGCCAGTCGAATTTTCACACGATTATTTGCGCCCCAGCCCGGGAGCACGCGACGCGGTTTCTTTCGGGCTGGAGGATATACTTTTTACCGAGGCTTCCGACTCCGAGGATTTCGGGCCTACTCTCGCCGACGAGGTTATTCCGCCGAGCGGCCAGGAAGCGCGGCCTACTGCGGCCTACGCGGAGCTCGTTGACGTGCTTTCGCGCGCTACGGAGAAGCTCACTATTGATTGGCCCGACGAGCCACGTGAGTCTCAGTCGTCGAAACTCGACGAAAGGCTTCTCAGTGGCCCTAATTCTAGGCCTCAACGGAGGAAGCTGCCATTTTTCAGTGATCTGCATCATGAGATCTCCAGATCCTGGAAGCAGCCTTTCTCTTCGCGCCTCACTAATGCGGCTGCTGCTGATTACACCAACCTGGTAGGTTCTGTGGAACAGGGCTATTCCGCCATTCCGGCGATTGAGGAAACTTTAGCCGACCATCTTGCTCCGTCGTCTGCGCCGTCCTGGAAGTCGCGCCCCCTTCTCCCTTCTAAAGCATGTAGGACTACTTCCTCTCTGATTGGGAAATCCTACATGGCGGCTGGGCAGGCAGGCATGACCCTGCACACTATGGCCATTCTTCAGGCCTACCAGGCGGACGTCCTGAAGGAAATGGACGAGGGTGACGGTGTGACCCCTGAAGCGGTCAAGGAGCTTCGTAAGGCTACGGATTTAGCCTTAAGAGCCACCAAGCATACCGCACGTGCTATAGGTCGCTCTATGGCTGGTTCTGTTGCGGTGGAGCGCCACTTGTGGCTTAATCTCACGGAGATCCGTGATAAAGAGAAGGTTTTCCTCTTGGACGCCCCCATTTCTCAAACAGGGTTGTTTGGTGAGGCGGTCAACACAGTGGTTGAGAAATTCCGCTCCTCCAAATCCTAATCGGCCGCGTTCAGACAGTTCATGCCCAGGAGGGCTAGGGAACCTTCTGCTCCCCCCCCGGTGCGACCCAGAGAACGTCCCTCTCATAGACCGGAGTTCTCTTCCAGAAGAAGCGAACCAGGGCATCCCCCACCTGCCACGGTTTGGGGAGCCCGCGGTCGCCCGTTTCCCCGTCAACGGCCTCACAAGCGCCTCCAGTTGAAGCGGTCCGACAAACCGACTGCTCCGGCGGCGCAGAGCCGTTCCTGACCCTCCGGTCAGAAAAAGGAGAGCTCCTCTGGTTCCTCAGGGTTGGGTCAGACCGCGCAAGCGTTTCTGCCCGCCTCCCAGCTCTCCTTTCCTTGCCCTGTCACCTTCGCCACTCAGAGTGTCTCGAAGTGCAGGCCATATTTCACCTTCTCTACTCAGTCTGGTGCGGGAGGAAGGAGACGCTTTCGGCTTTCTCCCCTCACCCCCCACGCTCTCTATAACTACCGGCCGCATCCTCGGAGGCACTTTCCGTTTTCCTCCGAAGCAGGCGGACCTGGTCACCATGACCCCTATCTCGATGCCTCCCATCACGTGCCAGGACGCCGATGGCCCTCCTGCACAGTCAACCTCTTTACCCCAGGAGCGTCAACACGGCACCCTTACTCAGGTATGTCGTCTGCATTACAACATCCCTCCTCCTCTGTCACATTTCCTTCCAGAGTGGGAACGCTTACCAGGGGTATCGTCCTGGGTTCTTCGCACAATTCGGTTCGGCTACACTCTTCAGTTTTGCCGCAATCCCCCCTGTTTCAAAGGGGTGTTTCCTACTGTAGTAGACAGCGCCGCTCAGGCTTCTGTACTGCAGCAGGAAATCTCTTCCCTCCTTCTCAAAGGAGCAATAGAGGAGATTACTCCAGGGGAAACCGAGCGGGGCTTTTACAGCCGTTACTTCCTGGTCCCGAAGAAGGGCGGCGGTTTGCGTCCCATACTGGACCTCCGCCGGCTGAACTTCGCCCTTTACAAAGGGAAATTCAAGATGTTGACGCTGAAAGCTATCATATCTCAGATTCGGCCAGGGGATTGGTTCGTGACGATAGACCTAAAGGATGCTTATTTTCACATCCAGGTTGTACAGCGACACAGGCAATTCCTCAGGTTCGCCGTTGGAGAAAGGGCGTTCCAGTACAGGGTCCTTCCCTTCGGCCTATCTCTAGCTCCAAGGACATTCACAAAGTGCATGGATGCAGCTCTGGCCCCATTGCGGCTCCAGGGCATCCGTGTTCTAAATTACCTGGACGATTGGCTCATTTTAGCCCAATCCAGGGAGCTAGTGGCCCACCACAGAGACGTCGTTCTGAGTCATATCCAGTCTCTCGGTTTGAGGTTGAACTCGGAGAAGAGTGTTCTTGCTCTGGCTCAAAGCACCGTTTTCTTGGGGGTGAACATGGATTCCGTTCTCATGCAGGCCCGTTTGGCCCCTGCACGGATTTCCAGCTTGACGACATGCTTGGCTCGTTTTTCACTAGGCCATCATGTGTCTGTGGGCACCTGCCGCAGGATGCTGGGCCTTATGGCTGCGGCCTCCTCCGTGCTACCGCTGGGCCTACTCCACATGAGACCCTTCATGTGGTGGGTGAAACTCTCAGGGGTTCGACCCTCCGGGTCAACCCTTCGCCTACTGAAGGTATCGCGCAGTTGCTTTCGAGCCCTGTCAGTTTGGCGGGACCCTCTTTTTCTTCGGAAAGGGGTCAGCATGGGTGCGGTATCTCGTCGCCAGATGATTACGACGGATGCCTCTCTCACCGGCTGGGGAGCGGTTTTCGAGGGCAGACCAGCGTGTGGGGTCTGGACCGGAGAGGCTCTCTCCTGGCACATAAACTGCCTGGAGTTAAGGGCCGTTTTTCTGGCTCTGCTTCATTTCCTCCCTCTTCTGGAGGGTCACCATGTCATTGTCAGAACGGACAATATGGCAGTGGTGTCTCATGTGAACCGGCAGGGAGGTTCTCGGTCGCGCACCCTAGACAGGCATGCGCGTCACCTTCTCCTGTGGTCTCAGAGCAGATTCCTATCTCTAAGAGCGGTTCATGTCCCAGGGGTTCTGAACCTCGCAGCAGATTTTCTGTCGAGACAGAAACTCCGATCGGGAGAATGGATGTTGAACCGCCAGACGATGGCTCTAATCTGGAAGGTTTTTGGAGAGGCGGAGGTGTGGACCTCTTTGCATCTCAAGAGTCATCCCAATGCCCTCTTTGGTTCTCCCTGAGTCCCCCGGCCCCATTGGGGATAGATGCGTTCGCTTACCCTTGGCCAACGCAGAAACTCTATGCCTTCCCGCCCATCAAACTGATCCCGGCGGTCTTGGCCAGAGTGAGAGAGAGCGGAGTCCGCCTCCTCCTGGTAGCTCCGTTCTGGCCATCTCAGCCATGGTTTTCGGAGCTAGTTCCTCTACTGGAGTCTCCCCCCTGGAGGATCCCGGTCAGGGAAGATCTGCTGTCCCAGCTACAGGGCAGGATATGGCATCCTCGCCCAGACATGTGGAAGCTGTATGTTTGGCCGATCAGAGGCCGTTAGCATTAAGCTCTGGTCTCCCAACTGACGTTCAGGAGACTATTGCGAGTGCTAGAGCTCCTTCTACAAGGAGATTATATTCTTCCAAATGGAAGGTTTTTGAGACTTGGTGTTTAGCACATGATAAGAGCCCAGTTAACTGCCCTGCTGGTTCAGTACTGGAATTCCTGCAGGAGAAGTTTGCGGCTGGAGCAGCCGCTACCACTCTCAGAGTTTATGTCGCGGCTATTGCAGCGCATAGGGAATCGGATGAGATTCCCCTAGGCAAGTTAAGGTTAGTTTCTGCCTTTATGCGTGGGGTGAAGCGCCTGAAACCGGCTCGCTCCCCTAGAGTCCCCTCATGGGATCTTTCTGTTGTCCTAGAGGGTTTGACGAAAGCCCCCTTTGAGCCCTTGGAGTCAGCTCCGGATAGGATTCTGACTCTTAAGGTTTCTCTTTTGTTAGCTTTGTCCTCATTAAAGCGGGTGGGAGACTTACAAGCTCTTTCTGTTAGCGAGTCCTGCTTGGACTTTGCCCCTGGCCTGGTCAAAGTTTCCTTGAGGCCGAGACCAGGGTATGTCCCCAAGGTTCTTTCCTCAAGTTTCCGCTCTCAGGTAGTTAATCTTAATGCTTTCCACCCTCCTCCATTTTCATCTGAGGAAGATAGGGAGCTTAACTTGCTCTGCCCAGTTCGTTCTCTTAAGATATATGTAGACCGCTCAGGCGGTTGGAGGAAATCTAACCAGCTTCTGGTTTGTTTCGGTGCTAGCCGCCGTGGGCTTGCTGCATCGAAGCATAGGATTTCTCACTGGGTCACAGAGGCTATCTCGTTGGCTTATGGGGTGCGTGGCTTGCCTTCACCTCTTAACATTAGAGCACATTCCACCAGAAGTGTAGCATCTTCTCAAGCTCTTTTCAGAGGAGCACTTTTGGAGGATATTTGTGTTGCGGCAGGCTGGTCCTCTCCGCATACTTTTGTAAGGTTCTATAGCTTGGATCTTGACATGACCCCGGGTTCCCAGGTTCTTTCTGTTTGAACTCGTTTCGGTCGTTGTCTCTTTTATCTACCAGTCATAAAAGCGCTCTAGCTTGGCGAGTTTGGTAGTCCGTTCCACTGCGCTTTCCGCAGCGTTGAGAGAACCTATGAAAGAGAACGTCTCTGGTTACTTACGTAACCTATGTTCTCTGAATAGGGAACGAGACGCTGCTTAGCGGCCAAGTCTCTCGCGCTGCTGACAGTTTCTTTCGGCAGAGAATCTAGAGAGCGCGCGCGTTACTAGATGCGACGTAAGAGCGTCGGGCGGAGCATATTGCAGAGCGGCACGCCATCAGCCATGAATTGCGTGATCTATAGGCTTTCAGACAATCGCACATTCAGAGAATATCCCACTGCGCTTTTCCGCAGCGTCTCGTTCCTTCAGCAGACATAGGTTACGTACAGTACCAGAGACGTTTTCAGCAGAGCGTCTAGCGTTTTCAGCAGAGCGTCTAGCGTTTTCAGCAGAGCGTCTAGCTTTTCAGCAGAGCGTCTAGCTTTTTCAGCAGAGCGTCTAGCGTTTTCAGCAGAGCGTCTAGCGTTTTCAGCAGAGCGTCTAGCGTTTTCAGCAGAGCGCTAGCTTTTCAGCAGAGCGACTAGCGTTTTCAGCAGAGCGTCTAGCGTTTTCAGCAGAGCGTCTAGCGTTTTCAGCAGAGCGTCTAGCATTTTCAGCAGAGCTGTCTAGCGTTTTCAGCAGAGGTCTAGCGTTTTCAGCAAAGCGTACTAGCGTTTTCAGCAGAGCGTCTAGCGTTTTCAGTTTTTGCAGAGCGTCTAGCGTTTTCAGCAGAGCGTCTAGCGTTTTCAGCAGAGCGTCTAGCGTTTTCAGCAGAGCGTCTAGCGTTTTCAGCAGAGCGTCTAGGTTTTCAGCAGAGCGTCTAGCGTTTTCAGCAGAGCGTCTAGCGTTTTCAGCAGAGCGTCTAGCGTTTTCAGCAGAGCGTTACTTCAAGGCTAGCGTTTTCAGCAGAGCGTCTAGCGTTTTCAGCAGAGCGTCTAGCGTTTTCAGCAGAGCGACTAGCATTTTCAGCAGAGCGTCTAGCGTTTTCAGCAGAGCGTCTAGCGTTTTCAGCAAAGCGCTAGCGTTTTCAGCAGAGCGTCTAGCGTTTTCAGCAGAGCGTCTAGCTTTTCAGCAGAGCGTCTTAGCGTTTTCAGCAGAGCGTCTAGCGTTTTCAGCAGAGCGTCTAGCGTTTTCAGCAGAGCGTCTAGCGTTTTCAGCAGAGCGTCTAGCGTTTTCAGCAGAGCGACTAGCTTTTCAGCAGAGCGTCTAGCGTTTTCAGCAGAGCGTTAGCGTTTTCAGCAAGGTAGCGTTTTCAGCAGAGCGTCTTTTCAGCAGAGCGTCTAGCGTTTTTCAGCAGAGCGTTCTAGCGTTTTCAGCAGCGTCTAGCGTTTTCAGCAGAGCGTCTAGCGTTTTCAGCAGAGCGTCTAGCGTTTTTCAGCAGAGCGTCTGCTTTTCAGCAAGCTGACTAGCGTTTTCAAGAGCAAGTTCAGCAGAGCGTCTAGCTTTTTCAGCAGAGCGTCTAGCGTTTTCAGCAGAGCGACTAGCGTTTTCAGCAGAGCGTCTAGCGTTTTCAGCAGAGCGTCTAGCGTTTTCAGCAGAGCGTCTAGCGTTTTCAGCAGCGAGCATTTTCAGCAGGCGTCTAGCGTTTTCAGCAGAGCGTCTAGCGTTTTCAGCAAGCGTACTTAGCAGTTTTCAGCAGAGCGTCTAGCGTTTTCAGCAGAGCGTCTAGCTTTTTCAGCAGAGCGTCTAGCGTTTTCAGCAGAGCGTCTAGCGTTTTCAGCAGAGCTCTAGCTAGTGTTTTCAGCAGAGCGTCTAGCGTTTTCAGCAGAGCTTCTAGCGTTTTCAGCAGAGCGACTAGCTTTTTCAGCAGAGCGTCTAGCGTTTTCAGCAGAGCGTCTAGCGTTTTCAGCAAGCGACTAGCGTTTTTCAGCAGAGCGTCTTTCTAGCGTTTTTCAGCAGAGCGTCTAGCTTTTTCAGCAGAGCGTCTGCATTTTCAGCAGTGTCTAGCGTTTTCAGCAGAGCGACTAGCATTTTCAGCAGAGCGTCTAGTGTTTTCAGCAGAGCGTCTAGCGTTTTCAGCAAAGCGACTAGCGTTTTCAGCAGAGCGTCTAGCTTTTTCAGCAGAGCGTCTTGCGTTTTCAGCAGAGTGTCTAGCGTTTTCAGCAGAGCTCTAGCGTTTTCAGCAGAGCGTCTAGCGTTTTCAGCAGAGCGTCTAGCGTTTTCAGCAGAGCGACTAGCATTTTCAGCAGAGCGTCTAGCGTTTTCAGCAGAGCGTCTAGCGTTTTCAGCAGAGCGTCTAGCGTTTTCAGCAGAGAGCAACTAGCGTTTTCAGCAGAGCGTCTAGCGTTTTCAGCAGAGTGTCTAGCGTTTTCAGCAGAGCGTCTAGCGTTTTCAGCAGAGCACGTTTTCAGCAGAGCGTTCTAGCTTTTTTAGCAGAGCGACTAGCGTTTTCAGCAGAGCACGTTTTCAGCAGAGCGTCTAGCTTTTTTAGCAGAGCGACTAGCGTTTTTAGCAGAGCGACTAGCGTTTTCAGCAGAGCACGTTTTCAGCAGAGCGACTAGTGTTTTCAGCAGAGCGTCTAGCGTTTTCAGCAGAGCGTCTTAGCGTTTTCAGCAGAGCGACTAGCGTTTTCAGCAGAGCGTCTAGCTGCGTTTTCAGCAGAGCGTCTAGCGTTTTCAGCAGAGCGACTAGCGTTTTCAGCAGAGCGCCTAGCGTTTTCAGCAGAGCGCTAGCGTTTTCAGCAGAGCGTCTAGCGTTTTCAGCAGAGCGTCTAGCGTTTTCAGCAGAGGACTAGCATTTTCAGCAGAGCGTCTAGTGTTTTCAGCAGAGCGTCTAGCGTTTTCAGCAGAGCGTCTAGCGTTTTCAGCTGAGCGTCTAGCGTTTTCAGCAGAGCGACTAGCATTTTCAGCAGAGCGTCTAGTGTTTTCAGCAGAGCGTCTAGCGTTTTCAGCAGAGCGTCTAGCGTTTTCAGCAGAGCGTCTAGTGTTTTCAGCAGAGCGTCTAGCGTTTTCAGATAAGCGACTAGCGTTTTCAGCAGAGCGCGTTTCCAGCAGAGCGTCTAGCGTTTTCAGATGAGCGACCAGCGTTTTCAGCAGAGCGCGTTTTCAGCAGAGCGTCTAGCGTTTTCAGCAGAGCGTCTAGCGTTTTCAGCAGAGCGTCTAGAGTTTTCAGCAGAGCGTCTAGCGTTTTCAGATGAGCGACTAGCGTTTTCAGCAGAGCGACTAGCGTTTTCAGCAGAGCACGTTTTCAGTAGAGCGTCTAGCTTTTTTAGCAGAGCGACTAGCGTTTTTAGCAGAGCGACTAGCGTTTAGCGTTTTTAGCAGAGCGACTAGCGTTTAGCGTTTTCAGCAGAGCGACTACTGTTTTCAGCAGAGCGTCTAGCGTTTTCAGCAGAGCGTCTAGCGTTTTCAGCAGAGCACTAGCGTTTTCAGCAGAGCACTAGCGTTTTCAGCAGAGCGTCTAGCGTTTTCAGCAGAGCGCCTAGCGTTTTCAGCAGAGCACGTTTTCAGCAGAGCGTCTAGCTTTTTCAGCAGAGCGTCTAGTGTTTTCAGCTGGCTAAAAACGCTTTGGTGGACACACGGCCTAAGGGCCCGGTGTTGGCTCGTTACGCCACTGTGTCCCGTCACTCTATAATCCTAACAGGACAACGCATTATGCATTTTTACTGCGTGATGATATAAGCAGCGGCACAGCGGTTCATATGCTCATTGTCTCCAAATCATTACCAGAAATGTATAAATATTAAAGGATAATTCCGGTATTTAGCACTTTGAGTCTATTTTCTAGTGTGTTTTGGATGAGCTAGAGTGGTGGACACAGAAATGTTGACGATGGGTCCTGTCTCGACTTTTTGACTCTTTTAGAATCTCCTCTGAGCGCTTCAGAGTGGCTGTCTATGGGCATGTGTTTAAAACAACTCTTAACGTTCGTTTTCAAAACTGTGCAACTCACCGAGTGGTAAGTGGTGTTATTACATGTAAACATATCCAGTGAGAGAGATGAAATAATCTGCTGTTACTGTGGAGATGAGACTCCAAATCCTCTCTGTCCCTCTTCCACACACTCAGTTCTCACCGCCTCCTTTCCAAAGTCCTCTTATTTGAGTCTCAACACACAAAATATCATTAGAGAGTTACATCACAACACTGGATTACATTCATCCTCCCACTGATGCTGAAACACCAAGATCCCGTCGCTCGCTCTTCCTCACACTGGTCATGATGAAGAGATGTAGAGAGTTTATATCATGTATATGATAATAGTGTCCAAAATACTGATGATATCACCAAAACATGGAATTAAATATTGGTATCAATCAGTAATTTGGTGTTTTATCAGCCGCTATTTCCTTTTTGGATTTGGTTACTTGTTTCCAGCTTCGTTTTGTTTATTACTTTAGTTTAGTTCTTGATTGATTGTGTTTTGCAGTCCTATGGTAATGCAAATGTTCAGTTTGAATGTAATTATTTATTAGCTTATTTAATATAGTTTTTGTTTTATTATGTTTTGGAAAACAAATGTGCCATTTGCTGTTCATTCATTTAATTTAACTTAACTTTATTTTAGATTAGTTACATTTAATTTAGTTTAGTTTAAATTTACATTTCAATAATTTGGGTAGTATAAATGTGTTAATTTATTTATTTATATTGCTTTATTTTAGTTTAGTTGAATTTTTCGCTGCTCGCTTTGGCAATGCAAACATGCCTTTTGCTCTTAATTTTTTTATTTTTATATTATATTACTTTAATTTAGTTAAGTTTAGTTATTCTTTTACTCTGTTTTCTCTGCATTGGCAACACAAAAATGCAGTTTGGTGTTCAGATCTAAATCACGCAGAACAGAATGGATGTCAAATAATTAATGTTTGTCAAATGCATTAAATTCAATTGCAATAAACAATTAATTATCATATAGTTGATCATAAATACATACAACAATTTCAATCGATGTTTGAAAATATAAGAAATTTTGTCCGTTCAAAAGGGTCTTTAAAAAATCCATACATTAATATTATATGTATCTGTTTATCCAATCATGTCATTTCTGATGTATAATATAAACACGAGCAGCAGTGACTAACTCTCTCCTTCACAAAACACTTCATAGAAGATCTGTGACATTTCCCTCTCTTTACTACAGCCACTCGTTTACAGAGCACTCTTGAGGATGAGGATGAGGATGAAGAGGGGTTTCAATAATTCACTAACCCACTGTAAATCTCTCTCTCTCTCTCTCTCTCTCTCTCTCTCTCTCTCTCTCTCTCTCTCTCTCTCTCTCTCTCTCTCTCTCTCTCTCTTGTCTCTCTCTCTGTGTCTCTCTCTCTCTCTCTCTCTCTCTCTCTCTCTCTCTCTCTCTCTCTCTCTCTCTCTCTCTCCCGTCCCCTCCATCATTCCTCTGTGTGTTGTTGACAGATGAAGTGAGATGAGTGGAGGTTCAGGCCTCCTGCTGACTCTGGATCTGCCGTTTTTAACCTATTAAACGCAGTGACATTTGTGAGCGTCGCGCCTGAAACCTCAGGTCTGCTGTTATTGTGCTGATAATGAGCTCAACCTTTATTAGCCTTTAGAGCCGTTATATATTCACTCCAGCCCGGTGGCCAAGAACTGCACATCTAAATGTGAAAGTGACCAAACACATTTTTTAGTTTTTTTTAGTGTGTGTGTGTGTGTACAATTGAGATGACAATGTGTTAAGAGTGTGTGACGCTCTTACATCTTGAGTTTTTCCACAGCGTTGACCTCGGGAAAGGTCACCATTAAAGTGTAAATTGCAGGTTAACCACCACAACCGATTAATGTGTACATTAAAGTGCACAATATGGATATATTTAAAAAATTCTGTCTTAAAATGCGTTAAAATAGCATTTATTGGGGTTTCTTCAAAGGTAGCGTGTTTTTTACCGTAACTGGGTGATGATGTCATAACAGGGAGCTGCGGGCAGTAATGCACTCACTCTGTGTGTGCTGTTTGAGGGAGAATAAAACGATTTGCGGGACTCCCGCAAACTAGAAATATCTGAATAAAACGTAAAAACTAATACATTTTTATTCATCTGTTGCAGAAAATCAATAAGAACATCTAAAACAAAATAGAAACGGTTTACAGGCAGAGTTTCTATTTCTAACATGTCAGCAGTGAGGAGCGATGTAGCCAATCACAGACATATGTGTTGATTTCTTGAACGCAATAATGGCCAATCAGAAGCATTTACGATAGATTCCCCTCACCGCTCAAAACAGACTTTTTGTTCAGTGCTGAATTCTGTATGCTGGCAAATCCTCTAATTATTACAAACATAGTGTAACGTTATATATTATGGAAGCTTCATTGATAATAACAGAGATGTGTGAGATCTCTGTGAACTGATGTCAGCTTTAGGAATTATTATGGGATCGCACTTTGCGCGCAGTCATGCCAAACCATGCACGCAGTAGCCCGCTTGCTTTTATGTTATAACAGTGGTTTGTGTGTTAATGCAACAAACAATTGATCAGGAGCATGTATGCTGATGTGTATGGTGGGCTAACACGTAGGCTAACTTGAAAGTATTTGGAGGTACAGAAAAAAAGTATTTTTGCGGGCGGGAGCAGGACAAAACATGAATGTTGCGGTCGGGAGAAAGTAATAAGAAAGTAGTTGAGCACGTCAGTTATAACGACACACGTATTCAAAAAATAGCCGGGTTTAAACCGGGCTTGGGCTCATAATTAGCTACAGTTTATGTGTCGGGCCGGACTCGGACACAGAGGGCTCGGGTAACGTTAGGGTCTTGCTTGATGTTTTGGGCCGATCTAAGCTCTACCTCGGGTAAGTTATGCGAACACTTACAGGCACGAATCAGCCGTTTGTCCTTGGGGAACTTGTGGAGCCTCTCCCCCGTTTTTGATGTATTCGTACATCCCGCACAAGCACAATAGTTAACCATTTTCGCTAGCTAGGACTCCAATATAACGTAACTCTAGGCTTATTGCATAGACCGTAAAAGCTTGGAGTCCCTGTTATGACATCACGCCCAGCCTAGTGGAAGGAGGGGGCGTGGTTAAAAGCACTGTAAAACGAACCAACTTTTCATTATATTCAGCATTTGGTATAAAAAATATAAAAAAAAACAATGGTGAGCGGTTCTTATCTTTATATTTAGTAAGCACATTGCATTATCTTCGTGAAAATTTTTACCTGCAATTTACACTTTAAACCATTAAACGTTGGTTCAATTTGACTTTTTTTAGTAGTTTACTCGAGGTGGCATTGATCATTTGTTGTACATAAGGATAAATATAGCATATGCATGATGAACTGCACATTTTAAATGTGTTTATCTGCTATGTTTATGCTGTCGGGTTTAAGTAGAGTTGATTTCAAGAGTTTTTAAAAACGTGTTAAATAAAATATTTATTTTTTCAATTCCATGAGAAAATCATGGAACGAAATTATGCAGATCTCAAATTATAGTTTTTTTAAAAATGAAATTTGATAGCGTGAGTGACAGTTGATCGCTTTGGAAATGTACGCACGCACACACACGCACACGCAAACACACACACACACACACACACACACACACACACACACACACACACACACACACACACACACACACACACACACACACACACACACACACACACACACACACACACACACACACACACACACACACACACGTCTCCTGTCCTTGTTTCCTCACTGAAGGACACACACTCACACAGACAGTGGCAGTGAAAGCATTCTTGAGTGCTCCTGTGTTTTTATTTATTTATTTTTGTTTATTTTTTATCCATGAGGTGCATTGTGAACAGATAAGGTCTTGTTGTGCAGCCTCTCTCTCTCTCTCTCTCTCTCTCTCTCTCTCTCTCTCTCTCTCTCTCTCTCTCTCTCTCTCTTCTCTCTCTCTTTCTCTCTCTCTCTCTCTCTTTCTATAAATATATATATATATATATATATATATATATATATATATACCGTTTTCAGAAGCTGTGCCACAGACTGTTGATGAAATGAGGTTGACCTCTGACCTCTGCAACTGTAGTAAACGCTTCGACTCGGTCAGCTCTTTGTTCGGCGTGTGACAGGAGTTCAGATCTGCTCTTCTCCTCTTCCACTGTTGTCAGACTCACAGGTGTCTTAGATATCAGTCAGCGATTCCAAATTTCGATTCCAAGTTTCACTTTCAGACAGGCAGATTCAATCTCATGTCGGACACACATCTCACACTCGTACATTATACATCAGATCAGTAGATTCTGAATTATTCACATACAATTGATTCAGATACAACTGACCAATCACAACACACTGCTCCAGCCAACCAATCAGAGCACAGTGTGCTTTTCAGAAGGAGGGGCTTCATAGAGACAGGAAGTAAACAGAGCGTTACCAGGGGGGTAATCATTGTAGCTGGCTATCACCTGCTGTTAGCATCCATTGACTCCCATTCATTTTGGCGTCACTTTGACAGCGAATAACTTTACATCTGAGGCGTCCAAAGACTTCATTTGTCCATTATTTATTTCTAAAGAAACACAGGATTTTTCTCCATATAATGGACTTCAATGGGACCCAAACGGTTCAAGGTCCAAATGACAGTTTCAGTGCAGCTTCAAAGCGCTTTAAACGACACCAGACGATGAATAAGGGTCTTATCTTCATTCATTCAACGAACAAAATGAACTAAATGACTCGAAAAAAGGCGAGCATTTGTGCTAATAAAACTTAAACTTTTTTATTTATGTTTGAAATGAGCGATGGTTTGGCTAGATAAGACCCTTATTCATCGTCTGGTGTCGTTTAAAGCCCTTTGAAGCTGCACTGAAACTGTCATTTGGACCTTGAACCGTTTGGGTCCCATTGAAGTCCATTATATGGAGAAAAATCCTGGAATGTTTTCATCAAAAACCATAATTTCTTTTCGACTGAAGAAAGAAAGACATGGACATCTTAGATGACATGGGGGTGAGTAAATTATCAGCAAAAGTTTTTTTAAAAGGGAACTAATCCTTTAAATTTGCTGTTAAAAAATGTGCAGATACCCTGTAAAAGGCTCCATTACTTTGTATCTTAAGTTATGTAGAAGCAGTTTTTGTAAAAATAGGCTAACAATTGCATCATAACACGCGACTCTCTGTCGCACACTAGAGAGATTACCGTATAGACAGAAGTAGAAGCTCAGCCACAATCGGGGGACGTGGAGGCATAAAGTCAAGAGAGAAGCCCATAGTGAGTTGTAAAGTTGCTCCTGCTGCTCATGGACAACTAATACTCACGATCTCCGGCTCTGTGAGATTCGGAAGGGAATGATTCAGATTTATCTTGGCACAGCTACTAGAAGACTCACGTCACATCTCCGTCGTCGAGCTCAGTGTGAGCCTGCGCAGTCGCTCAGCCATCAGGAAGTGAGCTCTTCTAAAGGGCTTCAGTTTTCTCCGATGAAATCTATGGGGTCGCTGTGTCCATTTCTTTACTGTCTATGAGCGTTACTGACAGACTGGGAAGAGAGGAGCCGCAACAATGGAGAATATGAGGAAAATAATCAAGGAAAGACAGTTCTAGTAGAGCCTGAAAACAACATCAAAACTTGATGAAAAAATGCATAAAATGGTCTCTTTAACACATGACTCGTTTGAGGATCTTAATCATGTCAGATTTGTGTCCATGGACGTTGAGGACGCTGGTTTAAACGTTTGGTTTGTGTGTGAGCATCACTCGCTCCCTCTGCTGGTCAAACCAAGCGCTGGCGATTACCATGGAAACTGATGTGTGAAGCATGAATCAGACTAAACTCCTGCTGAGCGACTCTGCGTTCGGGTCCGGTGGCCTAAAATCAGGCGTTTGATGGACTGTTTTGACTTGGACCCGGATCCGGGACGCTCCTGTGTGTGAGTGGCCATTAAAAATACATGCAGGTGTTTTCTCAGGACGAGTGATTCAATGGTTTAGAGACAATGGCATTTCCACTCATGGAAAATAATCTACCTGCTCATTTATAATGCATGAGAGACTCACAGCGAGAGTAGGTTTCCTCCAGATCTACACCTGCTTTACTGTGACCTGGTCTCGGCTGGGTTTGATTTTTAAGGGATGGTTTCCTTCAAAAATGAAAAATCTGTCATAATTTACTCACCCTCATGTGACTCAGATCCTGTATGACTTCATTTCCTCCATGCAGCGCAGAACTAAGATGCAAAATCAAGCTAGTTTTACAGAATTGATATTTTAATATTAGTTTTTTTTAAAACTAGTCCATATAGAGAAACTAAAAATAATGATTTTATTTTAATATTTAGATTAAATATTCACTACAAGTTCAAAATGTTTCTGTAAGAGTCTCTTCTGCTCAGCATGGCTGCATTTATGTGATCAACAATACAGTAAAAACTGAAATATTACAGTAGTCAACATTTGAAGTTGATCAAAACCTTTCATTAAAGTTATACATGAATTTTGAATAATATCTGTTCTTGTCTTAGGACAACTGTGATCAACTTTTTTGATCCACTTCAGATGTTGACTACTGTACAATTTAAAATATCTATTTTCTATGAGTATATATGGTAATATACTAATATGTAATTTATTCCTGCTGAATTTTCAGCATTACTCCAGTCTTCAGTGTCACATGATCCTTCAGAAATCAATCAATCAATCAATCAATCAATCATCAATCAATCAATCAATCAATCATCATCAATCAATCAATCAATCAACCAATTAATTAATCAATCAATCAATCAATCACAAAAACAGTTGTGCAGCGTTCATATCTTTGTGAAAACTGTGATAATTTTTTTTATAAATAAATTAATATTTTTTTTATTTTGATCGAACTTTTTTGTAAACATTCTAAATGTCATTTTCGATCAATTTAATGTCTCTACTGAATAAAAAGGGTTAATGGTTACTGTCCCCAAATCTTGGAATAGTTGTTAATATTTATAAAGTTATCATTAAAATGATTTACTAATAAGTCATATGGCTTCAGATGACATTTGATGATACGTTTATGATGCTTTATGTCAGCGTAAATATTCTCTTTATGTGCTCGTGTTTTGAAGGAAGTGAATGATCTGTAAAGTGTTGGTTTAAAGATGGGTTCTGATGGTTGCTAAGAGGTTTTCCTTCTGTATGTTTACACACCATCCAATTCCTGCACATATCCCATCAGGATCTTCAGATTAAAATGTGTTTCTAACAGCGGGACACACTGACTAATGAGGAAGATGCACGTCTCACTCTCACAGCATTTCAAGGTTTTTCAGGCAAATCAATAAAAAAATGAGTAACTCTGTAAAATTAACCATATTTTTAAAAACATTAACCTTAGTTAAACTGTGGATTTGTAGACAGAGTTACTCATGTTTTTATTGATTTGCCTGAAAAACCTTGAAATGCTATAAATGAACTTATATTTGTATTGAACCAGGAATAATTCTTAAACAAGAGCATTTTCCAGAAGATAAAGAGGTCAAGGTGTTTGTGCACTGTAAAATTAACCATATTTTAGAAAACATTAACCATAGTTAAACTGTGGATTTGTAGACAGTGCACAAACACCTTGACCTCTTTATCTTCTGGAAAATGCTCTTGTTTAAGAAATATTCCTGGTTCAATACAAGTCAAATATAAGTTAAGCATCCAGACCAGCAGTTCCACCGCAAAATGACAATTTAGACACTTTACAGATCAAACATGCATTTGTTATTATAGGATCTAAATATATATATGGTATGGGAAACTGAATATAAGCACTCGATCCGTAGACTTGCATTGTAAAGTGCATTATTATAAACTAGTTCTGTCAATAGATTGACATTTTTAATCACATACTTCTCTGGTAATTAATCATACATCATTTATCTTGTTTAACACATTTATTTTGTGTTATTTTGATCTATATTGCGTTTTCGTTTTTATTTTTATTTTTCGTTAAAATACTTTTATGCGTTACAGATTTTGAATTAATCGTTGTCAGTTCTACTATAAACTCAATTTTTCTTTGTTTTTACACACTGCGGTAATGGGGTTTGATGTAAAGTAACTTGTCTTGTTGTCTTGTGTTTCAGGTGGTACTGGTGTTCGCCCTGAGCATCGGCGCTCTTGTGATTTACTTCATCGACTCCTCTGAGTGAGTATATGTCTTATTTTAGCACTGTATCTCATTAGATACAATACAGTAAATAAAGTCACTCACCAACTTGCGAATGCAAGTAAAAAATCTTTTGTGAGTAAATAAAATGGCTCATGTTAATTTAAATTAAATTGTAAAGGCCAGTTCATGCCAAGCACGGATATTTGTTGTGAACATAATTGCTTTAGTACTTCAGTGAGTTTAATGAGTAAATCTGGTTTTCCTTTAACTTGACGAGTATTCTGCTCTTGAAGGGAATGGACATTATTGACAGCGATTTGTTTTGCGTTTGGTGTGAATAAAGGAAAATGATAATCTGACACTCACTGATGTAAGCAATGCTGATCATTCATCTCAAGATATATATAACCCGTCTAACTCCAGAAAACGTACTCGGTTACTAACGTAACCTCGGTTCTCTCTAGAGAGGGAACGAGTACTGCGTAATATCTTACGCTATGGGGGAAAACTCTTTTCCACGAGATATTGAAGCCAAAAATTATCCTTAATTTTTTATTAATGTAAAACGCTTTGCGGCAGCAAGCAGACATAGGCGAGACAGCTCGCGCGCCTATTGGCTGCCCTGCGGCAACAGCAGCAGCCTATCGAGAGTGGCTCTGCGTGACGTCACGACGAATGGGGGCCTTTCGCGCCCATATAGTCACGTCCCGCCAGAAAGGGCGTGGTCTCGCCCTATAACCAGGCTCGATAGCTGCTCTTACGTTGGTTTTCATCGCCGAAGCGAACCAGAGCGTATTCCAAGCACGGCAAGATACGCAGTACTCGTTCCCTCTCTAGAGAGAACCGAGGTTACGTTAGTAACCGAGTACGTTCTCTTACGAGAGTATCTCTCGTACTGCGTAATATCTTACGCTATGGGGAACACAATGCAACACGCCGTGCTGGTAGGGATCCAACACCAAAGTCCCAGGGGCCGAAGCCCGGGGCGCATATAGTGCATAATCACCATAAACTCACAGAGAGTGAGGGAAGAGAGGCTAGAAGCATCATTCCCTGTAAATAGCATCCGAAAGGAGCTAATCATGTGACAAATAGACCATACCGTCAGGGTGAACATTCAGCCTGAACTGGGTGGCCACAAGTGTGTCAACATTTTAATGAGCTGCTGTACCGGTCAGTGAGCAATACGCAGGTCAAACTCAGTATCCGAGCCGCACAGCGGGCACATAGCACTGAATTTTATACCGCCAAAAGCTTAGCTTGTAAGGCGGGAACCTCCAAGTTATAGTATTTTATAAATGTAGACGGCGAGGCCCAGCCCGCGGCCATACAAATATCTTGCAGGGTAACCCCGCTAGACCATGCCCACGAGGAGGCCATGCCTCTTGTGGAGTGCGCTCTAACACCCAAAGGGCACTGTAGGCCCTTAGAAGTGTAAGCCAGCGCTATGGCACCGACTATCCATCTGGATAGGCTCTGTTTCGAAGCGGCAAGTCCCTTAGCACGGCCGCCAAACGAAACGAAAAGCTGCTCAGTCTGTCTGAAACCAGACGAGCGGGACACATAAGCCCTTAGTGCCCTGACAGGGCAAAGGAGACTCGCGTCCTTCTCCTCATTGAGAACCGGAAGGGCAGACAGGGAAATCACCTGGGCCCTGAACGGTGTGTTGAGGGATTTCGGCACGTAGCCGTGCTTCGGTTTGAGTATGACCTTTGAGTCATTAGGTCCAAACTCCATGCATGACGCGCTTACTGAGAGCGCTTGCAAGTCCCCTACGCGCTTCACTGAAGCGAGAGCCATAAAAAACGCTGTCTTGAAAGACAAGTGTTTCATGTCTGACGACTAGATTGGCTCGAATGGGGCACCTTTCATGGCCTCCAAGACCGTGGAAAGGTCCCATGTCGGGACTGAAGGGGGCCTGGGAGGGTTTAGCCTCCGAGCTCCTCTAAGGAAACGCACGACTAAGTCGCTCTTTCCTAGTGACTGGCCAGACACCGGTTTTGCAAACGTTGCTATGGCCGCCACGTATACTTTGAGCGTGGAAGGGGACCTGCCCTTATCCAGTAGCTCCTGAAGGAAGGAAAGCACTTCCGTAACCCCGCAGTCTACAGGTGAAAAGCCCTGCGCTTGACACCAAGCAGAGAACACAGACCACTTCGAGGAGTAGAGCCGTCTGGTAGACGGGGCTCTAGCCTGCGCGATCGTGTTTAACACTCCCTCTGGGAGGTCAGCGGGTACCCGTTGATGGCCCATGCGTGCAGGGACCACAAATCCGGGCGAGGATGCCAAATCGAGCCTTCCGCCTGAGAGAGGAGGTCTCTCCTCAACGGTAAAGGCCATGGGGCAGCGCTGGTCAGCTGCATCAGGACAGGGAACCACGACTGGTTTGTCCAGAGCGGAGCTATGAGTAGCACTGGGCATCCCTCCCTCCTGATTCGCTCCAACACCTGAGGCAGGAGTGAGACAGGGGGAAAAGCATATAGGGGGCGGCGGGGCCAAACATGGGCCAGCGCGTCCCGGCTTTTCGAGAAGAATCTCGGGCAGTGAGCGTTTTCTTGGGACGCGAACAGGTCCACCTGCGCTTTGCCAAACGTTTCCCACAGCAGCTGGATCGTCTGCGGGTGCAGAGACCATTCTCCTGCTGGGACGTTGTTTCTGGACAGCCTGTCTGGCCCCACATTTAGGTGACCAGGCACATGCGCCGCTCTCAGCGAGAGCAAGTTGTGCTGAGCCCAGACCAGGAGGCGTTCCGTCAGCCTGTAAAGGTTTCGGGACCTGACGCCGCCCTGGCGATTTATGTACGCCACCACTGACATGTTGTCCGACCGGACCAATACGTGGTGGCCTATTATCTGGGGACAGAAGCGCCTTAGCGCTTTGTCGACTGCTATTAATTCCAAGCAGTTTATGTGAAGGAGCTTCTCCCGCACTGACCATAGGCCAGCTAGCGGTCTGCCCTCGAGCAGCGCTCCCCACCCCGAAGTGGAGGCGTCCGTAGACACCACCTTCACACTCGAGGGGATCCCCAGACTCACACCTGACTGATACCAGTCGGTTGCTTTCCACGGTTTCAGAGCCGAAATGCACTGAAGGTCGACCCTGAGGCGAAATAGACCTGCGGTCCACGCCCTGGGGGGAACTCGTGCTTTTAGCCATAGCTGCAGTGGGCGCATGCGGAGCAGGCCCAACTGGAGTACGGAGGCTGCTGTGGCCATCAGACCCAGCATTTTCTGAAACCTTCTGAGCGGGACTATAGAGCCGTGGCGGAAGGATCTCGCGACGTGCTGAATATTCAATCCGCGCTCCGGTGACAGGCGTGCTGTCATGGATAGCGAGTCTAACACTGTTCCCAGAAAGGAAATTCTCCGACTGGGGAGCAGTGAGCTTTTCGCCCAATTGACTGTAAGGCCCAGCTCCTCGAGGTGCTCGAGTAATGCGGCCCTGTGTTCTATGAGCTCCGTTCGTGAACGAGCTAGAATCAGCCAATCGTCCAAGTAGTTCAAAACTCGCATGCCCCGAAGTCTCAGGGGGGCGAGGGCCGCGTCCATGCACTACGTGAACGTACGGGGTGCTATGGACAGGCCGAACGACAGGACTGTGTATTGATATGCCTGGCCCTCGAAGGCGAATCTCAAGAATCGCCTGTGATGGGACGCTATTTGTATTTGAAAATAGGCGTCTTTCAGATCTATTGACATGAACCAGTCTCCTTGGCGCACTTGCGCGAGGATTTTCCTGGTCGTAAGCATTCTGAACTGGCGCTTCACGAGCGTTCTGTTCAGCAGTCGCAGATCTAGAATGGGTCTGAGCCCACCATCTTTTTTTCGGTACCAGAAAATATCTGCTGTATAAGCCCCCTTCGCCCTGAGATAGAGGTTCTATAGCCCCTTTTCTCAGTAGTTTCGCTATCTCGGCTCGAAGTAGATGAAACACTTCGCTTTACACCGTAGTTTCGACTCGCGCCGTATAACGGCGGGGGCGTCGAGCGAACTGTAGCGAACAGCCTCTCGTTATAGTGTTCAACACCCATTCTGATACCCCGGGAAGCCTTTACCACGCATCTGCGTGAATAGCTAGGGGTAGAATGAAATCTGGGCTCTGGCCGCGGCAGGACGGCGGCTCGAGAGCCCCTGTGTACTGGGAACACAACACCGTGTTTACAGCGTTCGAGGCGAGGGGCGCGCTGATCACAGCGGGCAGCCTGGCCGCGCTCAGTTTCTCTATGGCGGGACGCGCAGAGAAAGCGAGCGGGGCGAATCCTGTGGGATTCGGCGCGTGTGAGGGAATGTGGGCACATTTACTAAATGCGGGCACATTTACTACACTGAGAATACTGTCAGCTCGCGCGACTAAATCACTGCTGTGTTTACAGCGTGCGAGGCGCGCGCTGATCACAGCTGGCAGCCTGGCCGCGCTCAGCTTCTCTGTGACGGGTTGTGCAGAGAAAACGAGCGGGGGCGAATCCCGTGAGATTCGGAGTGTCTGTGAGAAATGCGGGCGCGAGACAGCGGGCACATTTTCTGCACGGAGAACACTCGGCTCGCGCCGACTGTATCAACGCTGTGTTCACAGCGTGCGAGGTGCGCGCTAATCACAGCGGGCAGCCTGGCCGCGCTCAGCTTCTCTGTGACGGGTTGTGCATAGAAAGCGAGCGGGGGTGAATCCCGTGGGATTCGGCGTGTCAGTGAGGAAATGCGGGACAGCGGGCACATTTACTGCACTGAGAACACTGTCGGCTCGCGCCGACTAAATGTGTGTTAGTTTCGTTTTTACAGAAACCAAGGGACACGCATCGTGTAGTGTAAGCGGGCATGTATGGGCGCGTTCACTACATTTTCTGCACAACCAACATGAGTTGGTTTTATTTGTGCTAGCCCTGCACCGTGGCGGGCTGTGTCTGGGTGTGGGAATGGGCACTGGGACGTGGGCATTCTTACAACACTCATAACACCATCGGCCGTGGCCGGAACACCAGAAAATGCACTCTTTATTGGATTTATCTGGGTAGCCATAGAAACGGCTTTTGTGCGCAGGCAAGCGGGCTGAGACACCGGCTGCTTCACTGCGAAATACACTGGGACAGTCACAACGCATGGAACTGAACGAGCGAGAAGTTTTGGTGGAAATCCGGCCGCAGCGGGATCTGAACACCGTCACTTTCCTAGAGAGACTAGGAAGGCCTTGAGACCTCGGGCTTTACCTCAATCCTCGGCCGGGGCCCGCGCTGAGGGGGGCGGCGTCCAGCAGAGCGAGAGCGCGGTGTTTGATCTCGGGCCTGGCGGCGCTGCTAGTTAGCCGAAACGACGGCCTTTGTGCGCAGGCAAGCGGGCTGTGGAACCAGCTTGCTCACTGCGAAATACACTGGAACAGTCACATTGCTTGGAACTGAACGAGCGAGAAGTTTTGGTGGAAATCCGGCCGCAGCGGGAACTGAACACCGTCGCTTTCCTAGAGAGACTAGGAAGGCCTTGAGACCTCGGGCTTTATCTCAATCCTCGGCCGGGGCCCGCGCTGAGGGGGGGCGGCGTCCAGCAGAGCGAGAACGTCGAGGAACACGGAGCGCTCGGCTTCCGTCATCTCGGATAGCGTTAGCCACAAATGTCTCACACCATTCAGGGGGGAAAGGCACGGGTCTCGACTGTGACGGAGCTTCGTCTTTCCCGAGAAAGCGTCCGTCCAGCCTATTGCGCGTTAGTTGCGCGAGCGCCTTTCAGTCGAGGCCGATGTAATCCACGGCTTGAGAGAGCGGACGCATCGGCTCAGTTTCAATGCCGTCTCCGGTAAGTTCGTCGAGCTCAAGTGCGGACGCGGCGGCAGACGGCGGCCGCTGTCCGTCTGGGAGCGACTCGAGCGAAGCCGGCGAAGCTGGCGGGCGAACCGGCGAGCTTTGGCGGGCTGGAAATAGCTCGGGCGCGCGCTGGGCGCGGCGCTTCTTGCTGCGCGGCATCACGGCGGGCTGGGATGCGGGCTCGGAGAACGAAGCTAGGCGAGTCCGCAGAGTCACCATAGGCAAGCGTTCACAATGATGGCATCCGCCGTCAGCGAGCGCGGTGGCCGCGTGATCCTCACCCAGGCAGGACACGCAGATGACGTGGCGGTCCTCATCGCTGAGTGGGGCTCGGCAAGAACCACAGGAAGGCATCTTTAAAAAGACGCCGCTCTTTTAGAGGGGTGGGAAAAAAAGCAAATAATGCAACACACACACTCTAAGCAGAGGAAAGGATATGTACGCCGGAAAGCGCAGCAGGTACGGCGGCTGAAGGCGGCGAGGCCAGCGACTCCAGACTCGATGGCACGTCCCGCTGAAGGCTACAGGTCGACGGCGCGGCTTCTCACTCTGGATCCAGCGATGCGGGAGGCTTCGCTGAAGAGATGAAAATCAACGTAAGAGCAGCTATCGAGCCTGGTTATAGGGCGAGACCACGCCCTTTCTGGCGGGACGTGACTATATGGGCGCGAAAGGCCCCCATTCGTCGTGACGTCACGCAGAGCCACTCTCGATAGGCTGCTGCTGTTGCCGCAGGGCAGCCAATAGGCGCGCGAGCTGTCTCGCCTATGTCTGCTTGCTGCCGCAAAGCGTTTTACATTAATAAAAAATTAAGGATAATTTTTGGCTTCAATATCTCGTGGAAAAGAGTTTTCCCCCATAGCGTAAGATATTACGCAGTACGAGAGATACTCTCGTAAGAGAACTAACATCCTCGAAGGACTTTTACCAGCAGAAGTTAGTCTAGGATTCCTCAAAGACCTCCAAAAACAGACAATACCAGTGAAAATCCACGGTTCTCGGTACCAATTTCGGTACCAAAGCTTAACTTAGATTAAATGTACATATTAAAGTGTATATCATCATGTGTATAGATGGAAACTATAGTATTAAAAACACTTTACAATAAGATTCTATTTGTTAGATAACATTAGATAAAATGACCTAACAATAAACCATAGTTATAGTAGCAATTATTCTCCTTGGGGTTAATTTAAAAATGTACTAATACATTTTTAAAATCAAAAGTTTTATCTGTTAAGATTATTTAATGCACAGTGAATGAAGTGAACAAACATGAACATGAAGTGTTTGTATTAAATAACATTCACAAACATTAATTAATGTTGAAAAAATATATTGTTTACTCAATGTGTTGATAGATAACACAAGTAATGTTAATGAATGGTATCTTATTGTAGCGTTACCAAACTATACAGGAGATAAAGCATGTTTTATTTGACTTAACTGTACTTTTTTTTTAAATCCAATACTGCCAAAAATGTCACTCTTGCCTGATGTCTTCAAAGCTTGAGAACCCTGTAGCTGATTTCTAATGCAAGGGCAAGAAATTAATTAATTCTTTGCTGATACTTCCTCGTCATCACGAAGAACACACTTCGCACCGCTTTCTCCTTCTCTCCACAAGCGCTCGCTCTCGCGTGTCTCCGCTGCAACCATGAACAGCGGCGCGTCTGGAAAAACAAGCTCGCACGTCGCTTCTATTATGAGCGCGCTTGCCGCACGCCTACATTTGCAATTTGCACGCGCAAAAAACGCGCAAAAAACGCGCTGTGAGAACGTGTGAACGGCCCTTTATGGCAACGTGACATTAGCCTAATTCAAAATATATGTGGCTCTTTCCTCCTTTCGTGTTAACAAGTGGATTCAGAGCCGCCGCATTAGCAGCACCGGTCGCCGTGTCTCAGTGTTTTAATGAAGAGGACGCAACTGTGACAGCGCATCAAGAACCGGATTAACCCGGTACTCGGTACCTAGAAAAGCTGGTACCGTAACCGTTTAATTTTTTTAGTACCGACTTGGTACCGAAGTACAGACTTTTTTGACAACACTAGTAGAGAGAGAGAGAGAGAGAGACACAAGGAGAGAGAGAAGAGAGAGAGACAGAGAGAGAGAGAGAGAGACAGAGAGAGACACAGAGAGACAGAGAGAGAGAGAGAGAGAAGAGAGACACAGAGAGAGAGAGAGAGAGAGAGAGAGAGAGAGAGAGAGAGAGAGAGAGAGATAAGCCTGTTGTGTTTGTGTCAGTTTTCCTCTGAATAGACTGAGATTACATCAGAAGCTGGTGCATCTGTCCGAGATCATCAGTCCAACACTAACTCATTACAGGAACAGTTTAAACACAAAATCGTAAGAAAAATGGGTACAGGTGCCGTCAAGCTCCCAAAAATGCACCACAGAAGTATTATAAAAGTAGTCTCATTCCTCTTGCTGTGTTGCGATTGGTCACAAGACACATGAGAACCAATTACTTTTGGCGTCATTGACAGGTTTGGAAAGAAATGAGAGTGTGTAAATGATAAGGAAACCAAATTAACCTAATTGCATCACTTCAGTTAAATACACATGCTATTTAATATGTATGAAATGACGTTGTGGCAGATTGACTTACATTGATTCTGGCTCGGTGTACTTTGTGTTTTCTCTGCATTCATCTTAAACATTATAAGCAGGGTTACCAAATACTTTAACAGGGTTACCGGGTCCTTGAAATACTTGACAGTTTGTGAATATGAAAAAAAGATTTCAAGGTCCTGGAAAGTTGTTAAAATAAACATACATACAGGTCCTTGAAAGTGCTTGAATTTATTTTGTGCAAGAAGTTTTCTGTAAAAAATTCCATCGGTCTGCTAATGTGTTATTTCATCAACACTTTGTGGCCTATGCTTACTAGCTTGCTTGATTTACGTTAGTTACACGCATATACGCGTTACCTTAAAGGTGCACTAAGTAGGAATTCCATTTTTGTCAAACAGTGACCCCTAGAGTCGCTGTAGAGTACTCGTACTGTCGTAAATAGCACTCACGCAGAGATGTCTCTGCAATCTATTTACTGTCAACTCACTGTCAAATATGCATTTTGAGACAAAACATGTAATATTAATATTGCAGCCTGCACTGCAGTGCCAACTGTGCTGAAGAAATATTTTTCTATTCAGATATTTATTTTGTTAAGGAAAAATGACAAATGTTCGAATGTTCTACCTCAGATTTGTGAAATGTTCACCTGTTTGGCAAGTGTTTGTCATGATATGTTCTGACAATAAAGAGTAGGGCCTAGTTTAAAACCACAATTAACGCTCTGGTTTCTACAACTCTCACTTAGAAGCAAAAATCTGCCTTTAAACTTGAAAGAAATAAAGATTTGACATTTATCGTGATAATTATCGATATCGACTGATATTAAAAAAATATCGTGATATTTTTTTTGGCCATATCGCCCAGCCCTATGACCTACCCCAACCCCGTCCCTAAACCTACCCGTCACTGGCGTTAATACCATTTATGAGTCTTCCCCTACCATCCTAGGAAAAAAATATCACTCCCCAGATGTAGATCTACATTTTGCTTCGTTTCGCTCAGATATTTAACGGCGTGTACATACACGTGGAATCACTCGGACATTTAACGGCGTAGACATACACGCAAAAGATGACGGTTCGTTTCGGCGTGGACATACACGCGGATAGCTCAAAATGCGTATAGATAACACGCCACCGGACTTGAAAGTGGCGTGTATGTTTACGCAAAGTCATGATGTGATGCTGGCTTTGCAGTCCTTTATCTGATATATCCACGCTGTGTAAGATTGCCAGATCGGGTCGTGTTTCTGTAGTCCGAATGAGACCTAAGAAAAGTACAAATTTGACTTGCTTTATGGCAAGCGTTACAATTGCCGATAGGTGGAGTGTACTCGACAGTAGACTACAACAACTTTCATAAAATCATGCATCATACTCTACCTTGTCTGTGGCCATTGTTGAGTCCAAAGCCGGTGCTGGATAAACAGAGCATGTGCGTGCGCGTACGACAGTAGATGCGGGAGGCTAAATTATTTACGACAGCAGTAATGGACAATTCCGCTTCCAACCTGTAGGGCGACCGCAGAGGAAAGGTTACTTGGTGTTGCTTTAACTGTCGGCAGTCTGTATTGTATGTGCGCCTCGAACACCACATGTATACGGCGCCGGATTATTTCTGTTTGATGCTCATTTTATCAGAATTTTATCAGATCTTTTTTGCCGTAAATCAATGCGTTACATCGCGAGACCTGATATCACGCGACACTTCCTGATGCTGCGGCCGGCGGCTCAAAGTTGTGTTTTTTCCGCTTACATGTGACAGGGGGGTGCGAAACGACCACCATTCAACCCGAAAAGAGTAATATAACCATTCCAATGACTCTGAAGCTGATCGGTTGAGGTAAAAAACCTGCATAGTTCTCCTTTAAGTGTTTCCCGTGTGAGATACTTTCTGTTGTACGTTGCCATGACGTTGACGCACGCAAAACTGTAACAATGTATCTAACAAGGTAACACGATGTAACCTTGCTCTCACGTGAAATGTGTCCCCACATTAAGTCCTTGAATTTGAGGGTATTGGACCTGGAAAATCCTTGAAAGGTCCTTGAATTTGAAGTTTACCATGGTGTGGGAACCCTGTATAAAATAACACTTTACAAGAAGGTTCATTAGTTAATGTATTAATTAACATGCACTAACAATTTTTTTTAATCTTATTAATATTATTTAATGATATTATCTTATAATCTTATTTAATCTTATTAATATTAATCTTTGTTCAAGTTAGTTCACAGTGCATAACTAATGTTAACTAATACAACCTTTGATTTTAATAATGTATTAGTAAATGTTGAAATTAATATGAACTAAGATTAATTAATTGTGTAGAAGTATTGTTCATTCTTAGTTCATGTTCATCAACTAAGTTAGTTAACTAAGGAACCTTATTGTAAAGTGTTACCCATTATAAAACACATGCAGGAATGTGTGTTTTCAGTGTGAAATATCAAGATCCATGTGTGCGTTTTAGATCCCAAATAGTTTTGCTTGTTTCAGTAAATTATGCTCTGATCCTTTGTGTTTTAATCTTTCCGATCTTCCATATCTGAACGGCACGTCCTATTCAGCATTCACACACACACACACACACACACACACACACACACACACACACACACACACACACACACACACACACACACACACACACACACACACACACACACACACACACACACACACACACACACACACACACACACACACACACACACCTGTTAACACAGGAAGTGAGCTTTATCCACTTCCTCATTAGCGCTTCATCATGAGGGATTTATCCGTGTGCTTTGAGACTGTTCTCTGGCTCTCTCAGAGTTTAATTGTCCTGAGCGCTGTAAACCTGGAGCGGGGCATCAGGTCACGGCCGAGCACAGCTTTAGATCGTGTGCTGAAACTGCATTAGAATATGAGGGATTTGATTTGTCAGATAAACAGCAGGTACAGACGTGTGTGAGTGTCATTCTGCATCTCTGGAGCCTTAAATCACAAAATATTGCATGATCCAAACACACGCCACAAACTAGACTGTGTTTGTGTTCAGTGAGGTCGTGTGAATATCACTGATGATTGTGTGAGTTACACTGAGATATAATTTTTTCACAAACAAGTATGCATTACTTCAATGAGCTCATTGTTTCTGCCTTAAATTCTTACATTGTTTAAATACAATTTTTTTTTTTTTAAGATTGCCTTCTCTTAATATCTTCTCATTGTTCTTAAAAGCGACTTAATACCAAATTAACTCCCTTACTCCCATTATTTTGATAGGAAAATACAAAGAATAGCATTTACATGTAGCCTGTTGATTCTACATGGTATGTAACACCGTGTCCTAGCCAGACGTGACGTGATAAGATTCCAGCGACAAATAATTAGTCCGTACACACTAGACGCGACACGACTGCGAGATGCGTAAAAATCAATCAAAGCCCACAGCCAATCAGAACAGCGTGTGGGTGGAGTCTCCGCTACATAGTGAAATTCACAAATATTACACCATTTAAACATTATTAAAAATACATAGGCTTCTGAGTTACTAAAATAATCTTTGTCGAAGAATACACTTGTTTGTTCACAGTATGAATGTTCTTGTTTCCATTTGTTTAATTTCGAGATCTGAGGTGAATTATCCATTGTTGCTTTTACAGCTTCAAAGCTGGAGCACTACATGATATTCAGTCACATTGCACACTTTTAACATTAAATAAAGCACATAAACAGAACCTGAGATTGTTATTGCCACACTTTGTGTTTGTTGTTCCAGCGCAACGTAGAAAAATAGAAACTGTTTCTAAAATAGAATCATTGTCGTCGCGGCTGGTCAGGACAAAAACTGAAGTTAAGATACGGTGTAAGACTCTCGCTCTATCTCTTTGTGTGTGTGTGAGAAACACAGCTCTCAGCAAAGCGGCGGTGAATATTAAACAAGGATTTGATCTGCTGTAACACCAGGCTGGCGCCCCCTGCTGGCCTTTATTATCATACATAATATACATAAGATGATTGTTTATATTATTATGTATTTTAACAGTGTTGTTCTATAAAAACATGATTACTTGCTTTTGATACTTAATTTGAACCAAATTCCATTGCCTAACCCAATGGAATTTGGGTTAGCCTAATTGCCTAACCTAAATTCCATTGCCTATAATTGTTATTATAGGCCTATACAGTACTATGTACTTTAAGTCATTTAAAGGCTTTGCTTAGCCTTTAATTATCTAGCCTTTAAATATCAGATTGCTTGATTAATCGCTTACCAAAATAATGGTCAGTGACTAGAGTTGTTCACGTCTGCTGTATGTGAAGCTCTACGTGACCTGAGTATTACTTACGTTAAACGTCTGTTAATTACAGCCGGGCTTCAGTTTCAGTCTCTGACCCGCTGGAACAGAACTGAGCAAACACAGATGGATAGAGTTGCGTTTCTCTGTCCTGCAGCTGTTCTGAAACTTCTTCAGGTTGAGAGTTTCACAGCTCGCTGTTCTCTCTCAGGTCCTTTTGTACGGGAGCGTTCAATGGCTTACACTGGAGTCAAACCTGATCCACCTGAATAACAGACTCGAGCCGCAGGATCCGTAAACACTGATCTCTGATCCGCTTCCTGTAATCGTGTCAAACGCACGAAACCTGAAGCCTCATCCCAAGAATAAGTCACAGTATATATCGTGCATACACATATTTAAATGAAAAGCTTAAAATAAATTGCTTGTATAATTCATTTGTAAGGCGCTTTGGTTAAAAGCATCTGCTAAAGTAATAAATGTAAGTGTATAATGGTTATTGTCTAATGGCAACAAAAACGATGTAATAGTTCATATTATGTTTTTTTTTATTGTTTAAAGGATATTTGTGTTTAGGTCATTTTTTATACTGTGTGTCCCTTTGTTGGTTGATAGTTTAGATGGATGCTCCCTCAGTTTTTGCAGTGAAAAAATACTGTAAAACAGAAATGAGAATTTAAAAAAATACACACAAAAAGTAAAATGTCCAGATGCATTGCAGTAATGAGACTATGCTTAATTTTTTTGAACAATGTCTCAATGTGAAAGTCACCCTCTCCGTACCCCAGTCATTGGACAAAAAAATACAAAATACAGTGAAACACAAAAATGGATTGACGCCTTCACACATCCATGATTGTAAACAATTTAACATGCATAACACCAAGCTCAGGTTTGACTGTAATGTGACGTAATTGCACAAAAATAATGATACTTCAGTTAAAAATGTTAAAGTAACACTATGTAGTTTTTCAACCTTCATAATATATTTCCAAAACCCTTGTGATGGTACATCAACTTAAAATAAGTTAATTGACACGTCAGCCATAGCCTGACATGGTCTGTATCACTTTTACTGGCACTATGTAACTTCGGGTTTCGGGTCGGCACCCGTGCACAAAAATAAACTACAAAATTCGAATGCTTTACCTCATACGTCACTTCCCCCACCAGTTCCTCCAATTCGGATGTGAGTGAACAGCCAGCGTGTTTTTTCGTTTGCTATTGCTTTCGTTATGGCCGAAGCGGTAAAAACAACTAAGACAAAGGTTTTGTCTGAGAAGACTCGGAAGAGGAAAAGGTTGAGTGATAAAGCAAGAGGCCGGACAAGAATCAATATTGGTCCAGTGTTTGCTCGCTGGCGTGAGCTTAAAGATGAACTAAGTAACTTTTTTACCTTAACCGAACAGCTTTGGAGTCATTGTAATGTTTATATTACTGATTTCGTGTTGAATGGTGGTCGTCGCCGGCGCCGTGTTCGAGGCGCACATACAATACAGACTGCCGACAGTTCAACAGGGCGCGCGCAGCTCTTAAAGGGGCCACACCTTATTTCCACTCGTTACAGCTTTCATCCTACTGAACCGGTACCGGTGTACAGGGGGAGGGGTCAGGCCGTGAGTGCAGAGACATCTCTGCGTGAGTGCTATTTACGACAGTACAAGTATCCCACAGCGACTGTAGGGGTCACTGTTTGACAAAAACGGAAATCCTGCATAGTGCTGCTTTAATTTGTAAAAATTGTAAATGATATTTGAGTCATTGAGTAATCCTCTGCTGCCATCTAGTGTCTGTAGCTGATTTTAAAGTGTTTGTTTTCCAGTAGAATGGTTGCTATCTTCCTCTAAAGTCAAATCATTTATGGGCTCCTTGCACGTAACTACTTCCTTACCGGAAATGCGGCCTCGTCTTTTCCGGCGCTATTCTACACTATGAGATGAGGTGTTTACAAGAGTTGCCGAAACTTACAATAACGGACGTATATCGCCTTTGTAAGTCTTCCTCCAAATCACCTACCAGCAAATTAGAGAGAATGACTTTAAAATGTATGCCTCTTCATATATCCACGGATATGAAGGTAAGTCTATATATCTCAAACTTTATGGCTTCCGTTAGTTTGCTAGCTTACATTAGGCTAATAAACAACCCCGGGCTGACAGAATATGCGTGTTATAATGCTGTCTTGTTTTCTAGTATTAGGCGGAAAATGTCTACGTTGTGTATGTACGCCTTCAGACAGGAAGAGAGCGAGCCGTATTTACCCGTTGCGGATATGACGTCAGGTTGCTATGTGCAAGGAGCCTATTATGTTATCACCATGAAACTGAGAAATGTAGATAATCTTTTAAGTGAGTTTTCCAAAAATATAAATATTTTATATAAATGAATATATTTTAAATGATTAAAAAGTGAGGCAAAAAAAAAACTGCACAAACTGTACGGCAAAAACATTAAATTAAGCGAGTGATATTACGTTTGTTTTCAAATATATAATATGTATGTATGTATTATTATTAGGGCCGGGACTTTAACGCGTTAATTAAGATTAATTAATTACAGACTTTAACGCGTTAATTAAGATTAATTAATTACAGACTTTAGACTTTGCACCGCGGAACGTTTCTCACTGGATGAGTTTCGGCGGACCGATTTACTGGAGCACCAACTAGCGTCAGAAGAGCTGACGGGATCGCACTTCATAGATCGCCTCAGTCGGACTAAATTAAGTTATTTTGTATTTAGCCCTACAAATGTGACTCACACCTTCACTCTCAAAGGTGTTATTTTTTATTATGAAAATCCAAAGTTGCTTTCCCTTGAATATGTTGTTAACTTCTTTATCTTGTATGCAAAATTATTCATCCACAAGCAAAAATGGCTTAAATCTCCTTTGAGCTTTCCTCTTTTTCTGGCTGATTTTGACTCTTTTATTTCGTCCCTTAGACTTATAACTAAATAACAAGAAAAGTGAAAATGTTTTGATGCATTATGATGATTTATTCAAAGACATGACTTGACATTATTATGCTTTTCTTTCTTTTTTATGTATTACATAATTTGATGTATGCAATCCCAGGATATGTATTTTCTGTTAGGTACCTTTGTTTGTTTGTACACCTTGCTTAACTTCCCTGAGTTGGTAGTTATGTATAAGTTCTGCAATAAAAAAAATAGATCGCCTAGATCGCTTTGGTTGGCCCCGTGGATTGGAAATTTTGTTATAAAAAACGAGCGGATTGAAGCGTCGATAAGAGCATGGTTGTGTGCAAGCTATGCAACAAGGAATTCGCTATTGCTATTAGTGTAGTGTATGCTATTAATACACTTAATGGCAAAAATTGCACTGGTCTGTTGGACTTGGTTGAACAAAAATAAACAATATGTTGTTGCTTAAGCTTATGTATTCAGTCATTATTCAATGGTATACTAAAAATCCATGTGAAAAAAATGACTTCTCACTGTTCTCAGGTCAAATATTTATGCGATTAAAATGCGATTAATTTCGATTAATTAATTACAAAGCCTCTAATTAATTAGATTAATTTTTTTAATCGAGTCCCGGCCCTAATTATTATGTTACAAAATGACATTTTTCTGTCTGGTCAGAAAAAGGAATATTGTTGCCCTGTGTGTAATTGCATAGTAAGCTACATATATTCACATTTATGCATAATATTATACTCTTACAGTATGTCTTAACAAAACGAGTCATAGCTGCATAAATACCTTTATTTTCTGCAAGGTGATGTCATTGACGTGATGTGCAAATGTTTAATTTTTGCACCCCTGTCAAAATGTCTCTTTGCCGTGTTGGCCAGGTCTAAATCCAGCACTGATCCTGGACCAGCACTGATTTAGGCCTCAAATATACAATATGTGAATGCAAACACTTCTAGTTGTGCAAACTCCAAATGTGTGTGTTCCTGAGCCGGTCTGAAGCTCAGATCTGTTAGCTCTTCATCTCTCAGTCCCACTGTCTGATCAAGTCTCTGTTTGCTTGTGACTGAATTAAAACAGGGGATCTAATCCTGGTACCAGTTACCAAGTGAAATGGCTTCATTCTCTGCTCTTCAACTGAGCTATCAGAACATGATCATGTAGGAGAAACCAGAACATTTTAGATACAGTATGACATCTACATGCCCTCCTTATGCGCCAGAGAAACAAGTGAAGTAGTCAAGTCACCTTCATTTATATAGCGCTTTTAACAATATAGTTTGTTTCAAAGCAGCTTTACAGTGATTATAGGAAATTAATCAATCAATTAGTTATCAAGCTTTACCTACTCATTTAAAACTTGAGACCAATGGCAATGCTTTTATCAGAGGGGCTAAAAGCAAAGCAACAGTGCTTGCATGAATAACCTACTGTACTACTGAGATATGTTTTTGTTTATGATGCTTTGGCTTTATAACTTATGTATGTAAATCATTTTTGGCATCTGGTATATTTTCATTATCCGCTTTTAAGTATTGTTATTATTACTTTGTTATCAGTATTTTTATTGTATTCTCTTTTTAAAAGCTTCCCATGGACAGGTGTTGAAAAGTAGCATGTGTGCTATAACACCCAAGCTAATGCATATGGTTCATCCAATGTAATTGTAAATAAAATAAATAAATAAAGTAACAGGGATTGTTTTGGCTATACAGCAGCTCTAGAATAAAGTTATTGTCCAGCTAAAGTTAGTTTTGATTGATTCACTTCCGTCGCAACGATCATTAGCTATTAGCTTAGCTAACACGACACAGTTCTAACAGAAAACGTCTCCGGTTACTTTCGTAACCTCGGTTCCCTGAAAGGCAAGGAACGAGACATTACGGATGTCGTATATGGGAACTCTCTCTCATCCTTCACTTCCGCTGAAATCTTATTGGCTAACGCCAGCAACGCTGGCCAATTGACGCAAATATGCAAATACTGAAACCCCGTTGCAGTATAATGCAAGTGCAGCGTCAATTCCTCCTCAGAATCGAGCAGAACGCCAAATCAATAGCGCACACGGCGGCGAGCGTAATGTCTCGTTCCTTGCCTTTCAGGGAACCGAGGTTACGAAAGTAACCGGAGACGTTCCCTTTCAAGGCTACGGAACTTCGACATTACGGATGTCGTATATGGGAACTGTATAGAATCCCGCCGTGGAAGCAAGCAAACCACAGAACAGAACCCAATACAAAACCCCGACACCGCCCCCCCCAGAATGCCAGCATTGTGATAGGACGAGACTGGCCAATAGCGAGCCTCTAACCTCTGATAGGTCCAAGGGGACGAATCACAAACTCACAAAACACTGCCAGAATTTGCATATCCCGAGCAGTATAACCGGGGGAAGTCTGCACTGTAGACCAACAGGGCAACAACAACAGTAAAATAAGGCCAACGAATAGCGGTGACAACAGTCTTAATACACATAAGCACACAGAACAACTCATGAGCAAAGCGCAGAGAGCTCTAAATGCTGTGCAAGAATTCAACTCACCGAAAGCACTTGAGACGCCACAGAGGGTAAATCCAACTTGTAAAACCTGGCGAACGTATTCTGAGAAGACCAGCCAGCCGCAAGACATAAATCCTGAATAGACATACCCTTAGTCCAGGCCCACGAAGAGGCGATCGCCCTGGTCGAATGGGCCTTAACATTGAGGGGGCATTCCTGTCCCATACAGTCATAAGCCAAAACAATAGCGTCCACAATCCAGTGAGCAAGCCTCTGTTTAGAGACTCCCCGTCCCTTATTGCATCCACCAAAGCACACAAATAGCTGGTCCGAGCTTCGGAAAGCAGCCGAGCGAGAGATGTACTCCCGGAGCGCTCTGACTGGGCAGATAGCACTTTGAGCATCCGAACCTAGAGAGGTCGATGGCTCAACAGACAGGGCAGGCAAAGAAACAATCTGCGCCCTGAACGGGGTATTGAGCGATTTAGGGACATAACCCGGCCTCGGTCTGAGAGTCACGTTACAGTTTCCGGGTCCAAAGCGAATACAATCTTCGCTGACAGAGAAAGCCTGTAAATCCCCAACCCGCTTCGCCGAAGCGAGAGCGAGTAGCAGCGCCGTTTTAATCGAAAGCTCCTTAACTGCAATCGACACTAAGGGTTCAAAGGGCGGCCGCGACAAAGCTTCCAAGACCAAAGTCAAATCCCAAGGCGGCACGGAAGGCGGCCGTGCAGGGTATAATCTCCTAGCTCCTTTAAGGAACCGAGTCACCAATGCATGTCTACCGATAGACTGTCCATCAACAGGCGGGTGAAACGCAGCAATAGCAGCTACGTATACCTTCAGGGTGGATGGCAGGCTCCCTTCGTCTATTCTGTACTGAAGGAAGCGTAGAATATCCGACACCGAGCAGTTCGCTGGGTCTAAACCGATATCCTGACACCATTTAGAGAAAACACCCCACTACAGAGTGTACAGGCGCCGGGTAGACGGGGCTCGCGCTTCCGCGATGGTATTTTGAACCCGCGAATGAAGCACATCGATCCCGCTCAGCGTCCCTGCAGGGGCCACACATGGAGCCTCCACAGCCCGGGGCTGGGATGCCAAATCGATCCGCTCGCCTGAGACAGTAGGTCCTTCCTGAGCGGAATTTCCCACGGTTGCTCCGTTAGTAACTCCACCAAGTCCGCGAACCAGGGCTGATTCGGCCAGTACGGGGCCACTAGAGTCACCGCCGCCTTTTCCTCCCTGATTTTGCACAACACCATGGGCAAAATTTTCACCGGAGGAAAGGCATAGAGACGGGCTTTCGGCCATCGCGCAGTTAGCGCGTCCATCTCCCGGGGGGAACGGGACAGCGAGAAAAACATCCGACAATGCGCGTTCTCGCTCGTCGCGAAGAGGTCGATCTCCGCTCTGCCGAAACGATCCCATATCAGTTGAACCGTCCCGGGGTGAAGCCTCCATTCCCCTTGAGGAATCCCGTTCCTCGAGAGCATATCCGCCCCCCGATTTAGAACACCGGGGATGTGTGTCGCTCTCACCGAGAGAAAGAACCGATCCGCCCACAGCAGGAGAGATTCCGCCTGCTTGAATAGGTCCCTGGAATGCAAACCGCCTTGGCGATTGATGTAAGAGACCACAGAAGTGTTGTCGGTTCGAATCAACACATGCCGCTGTTCCAGTCGAGACCGGAAAACTTTTAGGGCTAGAGAGACCATAATGCGCTTGCGGCCGGAGTGCCACGCGCTCGGGTTGACGCGCGCTTTCAGCCAGTGCTGAAGCGGTCTCATATGTAGCAGTCCCAGATGACACACTGACGAAGCGGCTGCCATCCGCCCCAATAGCCTCTGAAACTCTTTCAGAGGGACGAGTCTGCCAGGTCTGAAGAGACCTAGCGAAGAAGTCAGAGCCTCCGCTCGTTCGGGGGAGAGACGCGCTTTCATACTCACTGAGTCCAAGCATACTCCCAGGAATGTGGTAGTTTGGCTCGGTGTGAGCACACTTTTTTGGACGTTTACCCTCAAACCAAGCGTTTTCAAATGGCGAAGTAGGGCTTCCACATGGCCGACCAATGTCTCCCTCGACTGCGCGAGAATCAGCCAGTCGTCCAGATAGTTCAAGACGCGCATCCCGCTCGACCTGAGGGGTGAAAGTGCCGCGTCTACACATTTCGAAAAAGTGCGGGGGGCGAGGGCTAGCCCGAACGGGAGTACCGTGTATTGGTACGCCGCATTCTCGAACGCAAACCTCAGGAATCGCCTGTGGCGCTTCGCTATCTGGACGTGAAAATAAGCGTCCTCTAGATCCACTGAAGCGAACCAATCCCCGGGGCGAATTTGCGCCAGGATCTGTTTCAGTGTAGTCATCCTGAAAGCGCGCTTGTGAAGCGCTCTGTTGACGTGTCTCAGGTCCAGTATGGGACGGAGACCCCCTCCCTTCTTCGGCACTACAAAGTAGCGGCTGTAGAATCCGTTTCCCTGCTCGCTCGGGGGAACCGGCTCTATCGCTCCCTTGTCGAGTAAACTGCACACTTCCTGCCTCAGTACATGAGCATTTTGGGGCAAAGTTAACGACTGGATTACGCCGCGGAAGCGGGGTGGTCTGCGTTTGAACTGAAGTGTGTACCCGTGTCGAATTACATTCAGCACCCACGGCGAGATGCCCGGAATAGCTTCCCACGCCGTCAGGAAACGACTGAGTGTGGGCCGGTCTAGACCTGCGGTCATCGCCGCTATGTGAGGGCTGGGGATAGACACCTCGCGCTTCCCGCGAGGCGCCTTTATAGTTAATGACCGTGACTCTGCGCTGCTCGAAGACAGGGCGGGTAACACAGTGTGAAGTGCAAGAGGAGAAAAAAGCTCTGTTTGTGAAGAAGTAATTTGCTTTATTGAACAACACACAACATTCACAACATGACTGCACGCGTCGCTCGCCGAACGCAGAGGGACCGCGTGCTCTAGAGCGGGCCGCTTGGAAGCGGGGCCATCCGTGCGCTCTCCTCTCCTCTTGCCCGAGCGGTCAGGACGACTGCTTGGGCCTCGCTGGGGACGTGGCGGGTTTTCTGCGCGGGCTCCTCTGAGCCGGCCTCTTGCTTCCCGCTCCCTGCCACTGCCCGTGTCGGCCTTTACGGGCATCCGGTCCCGGGCGGGAGGCTAGCTGATGTCTGGCCGCAGCCTGGGACTGGCGCCCCGAGGCGGAAGACGAGCGAGAGCGAGGGCGCTGCGGCGGGGGCGGCGGCGGCGCTCGCCGAGGGATCACATGGCTCATCGCCTTCGCCTTCTTCTGAGTCTCGGAGTACCGCTCGGTGACCTTCTCCACGGCATCTCCGAACAGGCCATCAGGGGAGATCGGTGCGTTTAGCAGCGTCTTCCTGTCCGCCTCCTGCACGTCCGATAGGGTGAGCCACAGGTGTCTGTGGAGGACCACCAAATACCCCATCGAACGGCCAATCGCCTGGGCCGAACGCTTCTTGGCCAGGAGCGCGAGGTCCGTTGCCGAACGGAGGTCTCGGATGGCGTCAGCGTCGACAGAGGCGGCGCCATCCAGAGATTTCAATCGCTTGGCCTGCAGCACTTGAAGAACGGCCATAGCGTGTAGTGCAGAAACCGCCTCCCCCGCGGCGCCGTAGGCCTTGTTAGCCTGGTGAGCCGTAAACCTGCAAGCTCGGGACGGCAGGCTGCGGTCCCCTTTTGGGGTTCCTCGAAGCGGCCTGACGGCGGCTCGATTGGAGGAACCACGCGTCCAACTTGCTCTTTGAGGGCTCGTCGGGAGCCTTCCAGGATAAATCCAGTTCCTCGACGGCCTTCGAGAGGATACGGAAGAGCTCTTCCTGCAGATCCGCGGGGGTCTCTTCCGTGGGTGCCAGAGGGGCGGCCTGCTCCGCACCGTAGTCGTTCTCGGAGGCCGACAAGGACATAGAGTCGTCCTCCTCACTCACCCCGAAGGACACGAAGTCAGCAACGTCGCGGGGAGGATGAAACGAAGGGTCCGGAAAACTCACCGGGGGTCGAACCTCGACTCCGCGGTTGGGGGGGCCTGCCAGCGGCTCGGAGGTGGCAGCAGGCCCAATCCCCGCAGCAGCGCGAGCTTCGTCTCGCCTGGCCTTGAGGGCTCGGAGGGGCATGTCCGCACAGAAGTCGCAGGACCCTTCATCCCTGAGGGCCGACTCCGCGTGGGCCAGCCCCATGCACGCGATGCAGAACAGGTGCAGGTTGGGGGGCACTATGGGGCCCGAGCATAGATTGCAGACGGTCGCCATCGGATGCTGGAGACAGTTCAGATATCTCCGGTGCACCTTCAACGATAGCAAAAAATCCAAGTAGGGTAGTATCAGCTTTCTAGCACACGATTTGAGCGTGAAGAGAGAGATTCTGAGGAGGAATTGACGCTGCACTTGCATTATACTGCAACGGTGTTTCAGTATTTGCATATTTGCGTCAATTGGCCAGCGTTGCTGGCGTTAGCCAATAAGATTTCAGCGGAAGTGAAGGATGAGAGAGAGTTCCCATATACGACATCCGTAATGTCGAAGTTCGGTAGCCTTGAAAGGGAACCCTTAATGCGATGTGAACTCGAGAACGCAATGTGAACTTAATGTGTCTCGAGAACGCAAACCATGAAATGTTCCAAGGTACACGCCTTAAAAAATGTATAATAGAATATCTAGAATATTGTCTTTGAACTTCAGTTTTTGCGGTCGCTCTGTATATCTCTCTATGATATCGCTGTCCAGGAGTAATACGCCGGTGAAGTGGATTTACTTATTGTAGAGTTAACTAACGTTATCATGAGCATTGTAATGTTTAAAGCAGATGTCTTAACAAATGTTAGATTTTAAAACAAGCCATTTATTCATAAATGCGTAAGATCACTGTGTAATCCAAACCGGAAGACAAAAAAACAACGAGTGTGGCGCTGGAAAGGGTACATAGCTACATAGACACATGAAATGCATTCATAATATACAGTTATTAAAGCAATAAAGCAACAGTTCAACTTTTGAAGCAACAGTTGCCTTTAGGGGATATAAAATATGGACCCACTGTATGTCACATAAAAGCACACATCAAAGTCAAAATATGATTGCTTTAATAATTGATGATATTATTACTGAATATATTTCTGCTTTTAAACAATGTTAATTCTTTTGCTCTGAGGAATAAAATCCATGTAAAGTCCAAAGACAAATGCTTTAATGAAAAAAATGCTCAATGCAAAATCTTTTTAACGGATATCTAGTGTCACTTATGTCACTAATCATCACCGTTTGGTTCATTAATGCAGTTTTTACTCCCGGTGAACTAAGGCCTGTTTCTCTCTGTTTTTACAGTCCCATCGAATCCTGTCAGCATTTCCAGAAGGACTTCACACTGCAGATCGACATGGCCTTCAACGTCTTCTTCTTGTTGTACTTCGGACTCCGTGTAAGTTTATTTACAGTAATTTATGTACATTACACACTTCTGTTGGTCACAACACTGACAGACACTTACCTTTCACTCATTTTAGTATTTATCAATACTTTGAATTAGCTTTTATTTAGATATTTTTATTTATCATTTTAGTTTAAAAAAAGTGTTTTTTGTCTTTTTAAATATTTCTTATATATATATATATATATATATATATATATATATATATATATATATATATATATATATATATATATATAGTAATTTTAGTACTTAAACTTTTTTTTATTTCAGTTTCTAACATTTTTACTTTATTTCAGCTTTATTTCAATTATCGATTTTATTTATTTATTTATTTTTAATCAATTTTTTAAGAAATATATTTTTAGTCAACGATAAAAACACTGGTTTATTTATCAAATGTGTTGACTAACATTCAATATTATTTTAGAATTATGTTTATTTATTCAGTGTTATTTTAGTATTGTTTATATACCATTTTAGTGTTTATTGATATTTTGAATAAGCTTTTCATCTTAACTTTAGTTAAATTTCTAGTAATTTTGTTATGTGACTGTCATTTTTATTCCTTTTTTATATTTCTATATGCAGTAGCTTTGATTAGATTTATTTTTAGTAATCTTAGTACTTAAACTTATTTTGGTTCTAAACAAATTTTTTTGGGTTAGTTCCGATCATCTGTCAAATATTCATATTGGTTTTTATTTCAAGTCAAGTCACCTTTATTTCTACAGCGCTTTTTACAATGCAGATTGTTTCAAAGCAGCTTTACAGAGATAACAGGAAAATAATGTTGTAATAATATTGTTAAATATAAAATTAAATGTCCCCAACTAAGCAAGCCAAAAGCCAATGGCGACAAAGACGAAGAAAGATTTCAGCTTTATTTAAATTTAAATAAAAATGAATAATTTTTTTTATTTAGTTAACAACTCTGTTTTAATTATATGCATTTGATTTTGTTTCTTCCGCTTCACAGTTCATTGCAGCCAATGATAAGCTGTGGTTCTGGCTGGAAGTGAACTCAGTGGTGGACTTCTTCACCGTCCCGCCTGTGTTTGTGTCCGTGTATCTGAACAGAAGCTGGCTGGGTAAAGCACTTCACACCATCACCCGTCCTACTCTCCCATTACTGCCACTTTACCGCTAATACCCGATTATTTCCTCAGATTATGAGCAGAAGGTGCTAGAAATATAAAGCGCTGTGAGGAGATAATGAGCTGAGCTCTGCCTCCTCCTGCTGGACGTTATACTCTTTACACCACAATCTCAGTTCTCATGCTCCACACATCCTCCTGTTGCTTATAATCACTCGCTTTTCTCATGCGTCATGTGTGAAGTGTTGAGCTCATGTGCAACTGCGTCTAAACAAAACCTCGGGATGAGCATAAAGCAGGAATCAGGAATAGCAGGAATAAGCGATTGAGCAATCACAGATTGTTATTATTGTCTGTGGTAATGAAGCAGGATCCTACTGACCTCAATATTATTTTAATTAACCGCTGGATTTACTGGATTATTTCTGATTTGTTTAATTGTTTAATTTCTTATTTTCCAAATGAGCTTGTGTTTGTGGATTAACTTTGATTTTAAAGTTTAGCTGGTCAGAACTTACTTTTATTCAGCAAGGATGCATTCAGTTGATCAAAAGTGACAGTAAAGACATTTATTATGTTCCAAATAATTTTATTTTAAATAAATACTGTTCTTTTGAACTTTCTATTCATCAAAGAAAAAACTAATTTGGCACGGTTTCCACTAAAATATGAACTGTTTTCAACATTGATAATAATCATAAATGTTTCCTGAGCATCAAATCATCATATTATAGTGATTTCTGAAGGATCATGTGACACTGAAGACTGGAGTAATGATGCTGAAAATTCAGCTTTGATCACAGGAATAAATTACACTTTATATTATATTACATTACTCCATGTCAGTAAATGCTATGTGAATATACTTTTTGCTGTATGTAGAGAGAAACACTGTTTTAATGTTTCATTTCCCTCAGAGTCTCGGTCAAAGCACAGCTTATGTTCTTCATGTTTTCAAGGACTTTAATCCTCCAATAGGGAACGGGAGGTCACGGGGTCACATCATCCAGCTTTAGACTTATTATTATTCAGCTTTCATTAAATTAATGTCCTTTTGTTAGTGTGTGTGTGTGTGTGTGTGTGTGTGTGTGTGTGTGTGTGTGTGTGTGTGTGTGTGTGTGTGTGTGTGTGTGTGTGTGTGTGTGTGTGTGTGTGTGTGTGTGTGTGTGTGTGTGTTTGCAGCTCTTTATCAAGGCATTTCTTACTGGTTTACAATCCAGTATTCCCGTAGTTCTGTTGTCTTTTTTGAGTTTAATAAAGAAATTCTGTCCAAACACACCGCACCATCTACTGTACGTCAGGTGACTGTAAATGCGCCAAAAAATAGTTCCATTGCAGTTTTGTGAAATATTCCTTTTTCAAACTTGTAAAACCAACTCATGCGAGCGGAAAAACTTTTTAGCGATATATGGACGTTTTTGCGGAATTGATGTGTTTCCATTGATCGTATTTCAATTCGCAATTTCAATATGCGCAATTTGAAAGGTAATGTAAACACGGCTAATAATGTTACAGTGTGTTCAGAACAGGCAAACATACTCAGATGATCCTCAGAAGATGTTAGAGATCCAGTAATGTGTGTTTCTGAGCACATCAGACATCAGTGTTACACTTCGAGATGTTAGAGATCCAGTAATGTGTGTTTCTGGGCACATCAGACATCAGCGTTACACTTCGAGATGCTAGAGATCCAGTAATGTGTGTTTCTGGGCACATCAGACTTCAGCGTTACACTTCGAGATGCTAGAGATCCAGTAATGTGTGTTTCTGAGCACATCAGACATCAGCGTTACACTTCGAGATGCTAGAGATCCAGCAATGTGTGTTTCTGAGCACATCAGACATCAGTGTTACACTTCGAGATGCTAGAGATCCAGTAATGTGTGTTTCTGAGCACATCAGACATCAGTGTTACACTTCGAGATGCTAGAGATCCAGTAATGTGTGTTTCTGGGCACATCAGACATCAGCGTTACACTTCGAGATGCTAGAGATCCAGTAATGTGTGTTTCTGAGCACATCAGACATCAGCGTTACACTTCGAGATGTTAGAGATCCAGTAATGTGTGTTTCTGAGCATATCAGACATCAGTGTTACACTTCGAGATGCTAGAGATCCAGTAATGTGTGTTTCTGAGCACATCAGACATCAGTGTTACACTTCGAGATGCTAGAGATCCAGTAATGTGTGTTTCTGAGCACATCAGACATCAGTGTTACACTTCGAGATGCTAGAGATCCAGTAATGTGTGTTTCTGGGCACATCAGACATCAGCGTTACACTTCGAGATGCTAGAGATCCAGTAATGTGTGTTTCTGAGCACATCAGACATCAGCGTTACACTTCGAGATGTTAGAGATCCAGTAATGTGTGTTTCTGAGCACATCAGACATCAGTGTTACACTTCGAGATGCTAGAGATCCAGTAATGTGTGTTTCTGAGCACATCAGACTTCAGTGTTACACTTCGAGATGCTAGAGATCCAGTAATGTGTTTTCTGAGCACATCAGACATCAGTGTTACACTTCGAGATGCTAGAGATCCAGTAATGTGTGTTTCTGAGCACATCAGACATCAGTGTTACACTTCGAGATGCTAGAGATCCAGTAATGTGTGTTTCTGAGCACATCAGACATCAGTGTTACACTTCGAGATGCTAGAGATCCAGTAATGTGTGTTTCTGGGCACATCAGACATCAGGTTACACTTCGAGATGCTAGAGATCCAGTAATGTGTGTTTCTGAGCACATCAGACATCAGTGTTACACTTCGAGATGCTAGAGATCCAGTAATGTGTGTTTCTGGGCACATCAGACATCAGCGTTACACTTCGAGATGCTAGAGATCCAGTAATGTGTGTTTCTGAGCACATCAGACATCAGTGTTACACTTCGAGATGCTAGAGATCCAGTAATGTGTGTTTCTGAGCACATCAGACATCAGTGTTACACTTCGAGATGCTAGAGATCCAGTAATGTGTGTTTCTGAGCACATCAGACATCAGTGTTACACTTCGAGATGCTAGAGATCCAGTAATGTGTGTTTCTGAGCACATCAGACATCAGCGTTACACTTCGAGATGCTAGAGATCCAGTAATGTGTGTTTCTGAGCACATCAGACATCAGTGTTACACTTCGAGATGCTAGAGATCCATTATGTGTGTTTCTGAGACATCAGACATCAGTGTTACACTTCGAGATGCTAGAGATCCAGTAATGTGTGTTTCTGAGCACATCAGACATCAGTGTTACACTTCGAGATGCTAGAGATCCAGTAATGTGTGTTTCTGAGCACATCAGACATCAGCGTTACACTTCGAGATGCTAGAGATCCAGTAAGTGTTTTCTGAGCACATCAGACATCATGTGTTACACTTCGAGATGCATAGTCCAGTAATGTGTGTTCTGGCAATCAGACATCAGTGTTACACTTTGAATGTTAGAGATCCAGCAATGTGTGTTTCTGGGCACATCAGACATCAGCGTTACACTTCGAGATGCTAGAGATTCGTAATGTGTGTTTCTGAGCACATCAGACTCAGTGTTACACTTCGAGATGCTAGAGATCCAGTAATGTGTGTTTCTGGCACATCAGACTCAGCGTTACACTTCGAGATGCTAGAGATCCAGTAATGTGTGTTTCTGAGCACATCAGACATCAGAGTTACACTTCGAGATGTTAGAGATCCAGTAATGTGTGTTCTGAGCATATTCAGACATCAGTGTTACACTTCGAGATGCTAGAGATCCAGTAATGTGTGTTTCTGAGCACATCAGACATCAGTGTTACACTTCGAGATGCTAGAGATCCAGTAATGTGTGTTTCTGAGCACATCAGACATCAGTGTTACACTTCGAGATGCTAGAGATCCAGTAATGTGTGTTTCTGGGCACATCAGACATCAGCGTTACACTTCGAGATGCTAGAGATCCAGTTAATGTGTGTTTCTGAGCACATCAGACATCAGCGTTACACTTCGAGATGTTAGAGATCCAGTAATGTGTGTTTCTGAGCACATCAGACATCAGTGTTACACTTCGAGATGCTAGAGATCCAGTAATGTGTGTTTTGAGCACATCAGACTTCAGTGTTACACTTCGAGATGCTAGAGATCCAGTAATGTGTGTTTCTGAGCACATCAGACATCAGTGTTACACTTCGAGATGCTAGAGATCAGTAATGTTGTTTCTGAGCACATCAGACATCAGTGTTACACTTCGAGATGCTAGAGATCAGTAATGTGTGTTTCTGAGCACATCAACATCAGTGTTACACTTCGAGATGCTAGAGATCCAGTAATGTGTGTTTCTGGGCACATCAGACATCAGCGTTACACTTCGAGATGCTAGAGATCCAGTATGTGTGTTTCTGAGCACATCAGACATCAGTGTTACACTTCGAGATGCTAGAGATCCGTAATGTGTGTTTCTGAGCACATCAGACATCAGTGTTACACTTCGAGATGCTAGAGATCCAGTAATGTGTGTTTCTGAGCACATCAGACATCAGTGTTACACTTCGAGATGCTAGAGATCCAGTAATGTGTGTTTCTGAGCACATCAGACATCAGCGTTACACTTCGAGATGCTAGAGATCCAGTAATTGTGTTTCTGAGCACAAGACATCAGTGTTACACTTCGAGATGCTAGGATCCAGTAAATGTGTGTTTCTGAGCACATCAGACATCAGCGTTACACTTCGAGATGCTAGAGATCCAGTAATGTGTGTTTCGAGCACATCAGACATCAGTGTTACACTTCGAGATGCTAGAGATCCAGTAATGTGTGTTTCTGAGCACATCAGACATCAGTGTTACACTTCGAGATGCTAGAGATCCAGTAATGTGTGTTTCTGAGCACATCAGACATCAGTGTTACACTTCGAGATGCTAGAGATCCAGTAATGTGTGTTTCTGAGCACATCAGACATCAGCGTTACACTTCGAGATGCTAGAGATCCAGTAATGTGTGTTTCTGAGCACATCAGACATCAGTGTTACACTTCGAGATGCTAGAGATCCAGTAATGTGTGTTTCTGGGCACATCAGACATCAGTGTTACACTTTGAGATGTTAGAGATCCAGCAATGTGTGTTTCTGGGCACATCAGACATCAGCGTTACACTTCGAGATGCTAGAGATCCAGTAATGTGTGTTTCTGAGCACATCAGACATCAGTGTTACACTTCGAGATGCTAGAGATCCAGTAATGTGTGTTTCTGGGCACATCAGACATCAGCGTTACACTTCGAGATGCTAGAGATCCAGTAATGTGTGTTCTGGCACATCAGACATCAGCGTTACACTTCGAGATGCTAGAGATCCAGTAATGTGTTTTCTGGGCACATCAGACATCAGCGTTACACTTCGAGATGTTAGAGATCCAGCAATGTGTGTTTCTGGGCACATCAGACATCAGCGTTACACTTCGAGATGCTAGAGATCCAGTAATGTGTGTTTCTGGGCACATCAGACATCAGCGTTACACTTCGAGATGTTAGAGATCCAGCAATGTGTGTTTCTGAGCACATCAGACATCAGTGTTACACTTCGAGATGCTAGAGATCCAGTAATGTGTGTTTCTGAGCACATCAGACATCAGCGTTACACTTCGAGATGCTAGAGATCCAGTAATGTGTGTTTCTGGGCACATCAGACATCAGCGTTACACTTCGAGATGCTAGAGATCCAGTAATGTGTGTTTCTGGGCACATCAGACATCAGCGTTACACTTCGAGATGCTAGAGATCCAGTAATGTGTGTTTCTGGGCACATCAGACATCAGCGTTACACTTCGAGATGCTAGAGATCCAGTAATGTGTGTTTCTGAGCACATCAGACATCAGCGTTACACTTCGAGATGTTAGAGATCCAGTAATGTGTGTTTCTGGGCACATCAGACATCAGCGTTACACTTCGAGATGTTAGAGATCCAGCAATGTGTGTTTCTGGGCACATCAGACATCAGCGTTACACTTCGAGATGCTAGAGATCCAGTAATGTGTGTTTCTGAGCACATCAGACATCAGCGTTACACTTCGAGATGCTAGAGATCCAGTAATGTGTGTTTCTGGGCACATCAGACATCAGCGTTACACTTCGAGATGCTAGAGATCCAGTAATGTGTGTTTCTGAGCACATCAGACATCAGCGTTACACTTCGAGATGCTAGAGATCCAGTAATGTGTGTTTCTGGGCACATCAGACATCAGTGTTACACTTCGAGATGCTAGAGATCCAGTAATGTGTGTTTTGGGCACATCAGACATCAGTGTTACACTTTGAGATGCTAGAGATCCAGTAATGTGTGTTTCTGAGCACATCAGACATCAGTGTTACACTTTGAGATGCTAGAGATCCAGTAATGTGTGTTTCTGAGCACATCAGACTTCAGTGTTACACTTCGAGATGTTAGAGATCCAGTAATGTGTGTTTCTGGACACATCAGACATCAGTGTTACACTTCGAGATGCTAGAGATCCAGCAATGTGTGTTTCTGGGCACATCAGACATCAGTGTTACACTTCGAGATGCTAGAGATCCAGTAATGTGTGTTTCTGAGCACATCAGACATCAGTGTTACACTTCGAGATGCTAGAGATCCAGTAATGGTGTTTCTGAGCACATCAGACATCAGTGTTACACTTCGAGATGCTAGAGATCCAGTAATGTGTGTTTCTGGGCACATCAGACATCAGTGTTACACTTCGAGATGCTAGAGATCCAGTAATGTGTGTTTCTGAGCACATCAGACATCAGTGTTACACTTCGAGATGCTAGAGATCCAGTAATGTGTGTTTCTGAGCACATCAGACATCAGCGTTACACTTCGAGATGCTAGAGATCCAGTAATGTGTGTTTCTGGGCAAAATCAGACATCAGTGTTACACTTCGAGATGCTAGAGATCCAGTAATGTGTGTTTCTGAGCACATCAGACATCAGTGTTACACTTCGAGATGCTAGAGATCCAGTAATGTGTGTTTCTGAGCACATCAGACTTCAGTGTTACACTTCGAGATGCTAGAGATCCAGTAATGTGTGTTTCTGAGCACATCAGACATCAGTGTTACACTTCGAGATGCTAGAGATCCAGTAATGTGTGTTTCTGGGCACATCAGACATCAGTGTTACACTTCGAGATGCTAGAGATCCAGTAATGTGTGTTTCTGAGCACATCAGACATCAGCGTTACACTTCGAGATGTTAGAGATCCAGTAATGTGTGTTTCTGAGCACATCAGACATCAGTGTTACACTTCGAGATGCTAGAGATCCAGTAATGTGTGTTTCTGGGCACATCAGACATCAGCGTTACACTTCGAGATGTTAGAGATCCAGTAATGTGTGTTTCTGGGCACATCAGACATCAGTGTTACACTTCGAGATGCTTAGAGATCCAGCAATGTGTGTTTCTGAGCACATCAGACATCAGCGTTACACTTCGAGATGTTAGAGATCCAGTAATGTGTGTTTCTGAGCACATCAGACATCAGTGTTACACTTCGAGATGTTAGAGATCCAGTAATGTGTGTTTCTGGGCACATCAGACATCAGCGTTACACTTCGAGATGTTAGAGATCCAGTAATGTGTGTTTCTGGGCACATCAGACATCAGTGTTACACTTCGAGATGTTAGAGATCCAGTAATGTGTGTTTCTGGGCACATCAGACATCAGTGTTACACTTCGAGATGCTAGAGATCCAGTAATGTGTGTTTCTGAGCACATCAGACTTCAGTGTTACACTTCGAGATGCTAGAGATCCAGTAATGTGTGTTTCTGAGCACATCAGACATCAGCGTTACACTTCGAGATGCTAGAGATCCAGTAATGTGTGTTTCTGGACACATCAGACATCAGCGTTACACTTCGAGATGCTAGAGATCCAGTAATGTGTGTTTCTGGGCACATCAGACATCAGCGTTACACTTCGAGATGCTAGAGATCCAGTAATGTGTGTTTCTGGACACATCAGACATCAGTGTTACACTTCGAGATGCTAGAGATCCAGTAATGTGTGTTTCTGGGCACATCAGACATCAGCGTTACACTTCGAGATGCTAGAGATCCAGTAATGTGTGTTTCTGAGCACATCAGACATCAGTGTTACACTTCGAGATGCTAGAGATCCAGCAATGTGTGTTTCTGGGCACATCAGACATCAGTGTTACACTTCGAGATGCTAGAGATCCAGTAATGTGTGTTTCTGAGCACATCAGACATCAGTGTTACACTTCGAGATGCTAGAGATCCAGTAATGTGTGTTTCTGAGCACATCAGACTTCAGCGTTACACTTCGAGATGCTAGAGATCCAGTAATGTGTGTTTCTGGGCACATCAGACTTCAGTGTTACACTTCGAGATGCTAGAGATCCAGTAATGTGTGTTTCTGGGCACATCAGACATCAGCGTTACACTTCGAGATGCTTTATTGATGAAGCGGATCTGCTGAACAGGCTTTCTGTCAGGCCGTCCCGGGGCGATTCCTAAAGGAGCTTATACTGTAATATCCTGATGAAAAGGGTTTGTTCTAAGCTGTCACTACACGACTACACGATCACAGCCGGGATGCAGTTTTTTTGCAGTCTGGTGGGCTTCGGGTCCTTCTGAGGCTTTCTGCGGTTTCTCGGACTCAGATTTGATCATTTTCCTCATTCTCATCATGATCCCGACGAAGTTGCTGGTGTACCGGAGCCCTGACGGGGCCACTCGCACCGAGACCCTGCAAAACACACGCAGACGCAAGAAGTCGTGCGGCGAGCTCTTTCACAACGGCTACCGTGTGAAGATGCTCCACGCGCCGGTGTGTGAGAAAGAGGAGCGTGACCCGTGTCCTCACACACTCTCCTCCTGTTTCCACGCCGTGTCGTACTGGGGTAAGAACTGATGCCGAGACTCCACGAGGAGCAACACATGTTTCCTCCTGAATATGGAGACAATTGCTGGATTTTCATTTGCCATTGATTCTTGAGACACGAGACTAAACAAAACGGCTTAAAAACAAATCTTACACTTTGAAAATCTATCTATCTATTACAGTAAGGTTCATTAGTTAACTACCTTAGTAGTTACAATACTTCTTCAGCATTTATTAATCTTAGCTAATATTAATTTTAACATTTACTAATATGTTATTAAAATCAAAGGTTGTATTTGTTAACATTAGTTATGCACTGTGAACTAACATGAACTAACAATGACCAGCTTTAGTTTTATTACCTAACATTTAACAAATATTACGTAATAAAAACTGTAACAAATGTATTGCTCATGGTTAGTTCATGTTAGTTAATATATTAACTAATGAACCTTATTGTAAAGTGTTACCACATAAATATAGCATTGCATTTGATTGTTTTAAAATGATGATGTTATTTACTACCGTTGCTCAGATATGTTTAATAAATATGTTAAACAGAAATATAAATATGTAACATTACTACAGTGTCCTGACAGAAGGAAGTTTCCCTTTTTATTGTACAAATATTAATCTTTTATAAGGTTTCACAGCTGGGTCAATTCTTTTTATTGGGTATTTATAAAGATATTCATAATATCTGGGAATATTGAAGTCAGTTTTTATACTGAAGTGTATAGTTTTTTTATTTCAAGCAATTTATGTTTTTTTTGTTAATATTTTTTTAATATCATTTTTTTTTTATGCCAGCTTAGCCTATATGTCAAATTGTTTGGGATTGTAAGATAATTTTTTCTTAATTTTAATTTTCAGTTTTGTTAGTAGTGAGCAAAATACAGTGACTGGTAAAAAATCAATAGATATACATTCATTCATTACTGCATTTTTATAATACTTTATTTTTGTATCTGACATATTCAATACTTATGAATAATTGATTAATCTAAAATAATTTCTTCATGCATGACTTTTGACTTTAATTATTATTATTATTATTAATTTCTGTGACCTGTTTTGTCCCACATCTCAAGAATCAGTGTCTGTGTTTTATTTTCTATCTCATGTGTGTTTAATCATAGCTTATGAGCTTATCTTTTGCAAGACTCAGAAAACCATTTTAACCTTTTAATCGTTGGGAAAGGTCATTCATAATCGCTATTCCTCTCGAAACGCATAGAAATTGACCATGAGCACTACTAGCGCTTTTTGGTCAAAAACGTCATGCGTCACACTGTATATGGAAGGTCAAGTGCATTGCATTGTGGGATACAGTATTTGTGCAGTGTGATTTGTTGTTTTCATGATTACAGAAAGGTAGTATAGAGCCATTGAGAACACAGCCGGATCTCTAGTTTAGTGTGTGCTTTTACATGTCCTCTGTGTTTAAAAGTAGATGCTAAACAATGAAAAATCACTTGAATGATGATACATGTGTGAGTCTGTCATGCACGCAAGCTCATCTCACTGAAGTCACGTGTTTCTCTCAGAGATTTTGTTGTTGCTGCTTTAATGCTTCTGAAACAGGACCCAAATTTAGGCCTTTACGTCACGAATGTTGCAGATATTGAGCCGACTGAGAATAACCTCTGTCCAGATGTGTGGAGTCCAGCTCTGATGTTATATCTCATAAACGCAGTGATACGTTGAGTTACTTTAGTTAGTCGTGATTTCATCAGTGTCTTTGTTAAACATGGATGAGCGTTTCAAAGGTACGCGCTGAGATCCACTCTTTGCTTTCCGTGTGTTTCGGGATAACTGTGTTATTTCATGTGTTTCTTGTTTCTGCTCTTTCATGCAGGATTGAGGTTCTTACGAGCCTTGAGGCTGATCCAGTTTTCAGAAATATTACAGTTTTTAAATATCTTGAAAACAAGGTAAGACTCCCTGCAGCATGTGACATATTTAATAACTCTTCTAGAAATAGTTCTTTGTGATTCTTCACCTGCATGTTAAGCATCATAAATGAACAACTTTAATAAATCTGATCTAACATTATATAATCTTGGGTTTTCATGGTAATTTTAGTTTAATTTTTAGTAATACCATTATGTGATTTCATCATTTTTTCATCATACTATTTAGGTTTGATTTATTTTATTTCAGTTTTAGTTTGTTTTTTATTTATTTCCATTTAATCATTTCAGTCATTCAACTTAAACTTATTTCAGTTTTTTTGCCAAGACAACATTTCTAATCTTTGGTTCAAGTTTTTCCAACTAATATTTATATTTGATTATATTTATTTCAATGAACAGAAATGTTTTTAATAGTTTTAATTAATGATAATAACCGCGCAGATGGTGGTCCAGATTTGCTTTTTTCTCATTTTAATTTTTTTTTTCAAAGCATGTCATTACAGAATGAAAAGTGTAAATGCAAACAAATAGTTTAATTGCAGTTTAGTATTTTATGATTATGTTTCATGTTTTGCGTTCTGCATTCATTGCATTTGGTTTTAGAGTTAAAGGAAGTGTCCGTAAACTTAACAGAAACTGTCCTGTAGAAAATTACCACTATCTTCTGTTTTTTTTTTAAATATGTTATATTATTATATTATATTTGCTATGTTCTGTGTCCGCGTCGCTGCAGCTTAGATCTAAAGCTTTAGCACAGATGTCCAGGAGAGCTTATTGTGCATCAGAATGAATAATCTCACTCATCTACTGAACAGACCGGGACAAAACCATCCAAATTGATTTCTGCACTAAAATTAGCCAGTATTATATAAAGAGCTTCAGTTTATGGACACTTTTTAACAGTTTATGTTTTTCTGTAAAAGTGTTCAGCAGAATATTGCTCTGGTCAGACTCAAAATGATGTTCAGTAACCCGTGTGTACCAATGCAAGTACTTTCACACTATTAAATGCCGTTCGTAGTATAACAGTGGGAGTTTTGTGTTCACACTGAAAATTACAAAAAAGCAAAAGTGCACTTTACATATCCGGATGATGCGCTTAATTAACTGAAGAAAAAAAACAAAGTGTATCAGACTAAAATAACCTGAGTATATACAGTTCAGTCCCTCCAGAAAAACACGATTATGCACTGTAAAAAAAGTTAACTCATTATTTGAGTTATCTTTTTGCATGGGTTTTTTTTAGTTTAACTAACTTATTTCGATAAGTTGAGGACAAGAAAACTTAAAATTTCTTGTTGTCTGGACAATCTAGTTAAAAAAATAAGTTGAAATAACTAAATTGCTAAAATATTTTTTACAGTGTGCGATCGCATAATTCAATGCATAATCAGACAAAGTCTGCATATTTATGCAGGGGCATTTTTTTATACACCGCACTTTCGAGGCATAAATTGCATAAATATCCGCATATTCCATCGCATTTTTTAAGAAAACGTGCCGCATAATCAAGCATTTTTGCCCACAACAATCAGAAAAATACTCAAAATACGCATTTTTCTGGAAGGACTGACAGTAGTGCATAAGTGTATAGTACATTATTTGGAACACAACCATAGTATTGTAGATACTAGTGTTGTAGTCAAGACCACCTAACCCGAGACCGAGACAAGACCAAGACTTTTAGGGGCCGAGACCAAGTCGAGACCAAGACCGAGGGAGGGCGAGACCAAGACCAAGACCAGCGCCCCACAGTACAAAAAATTGTGAAACATGATCAAAAGAGCTTCTCAAATTGATCTGAAAGATCCACATTCCCATAAAAATACATAGCCTAGATTTTAAAATTTAAATAAACGTAACCATCTCAAATTATTATTGTTCATAACTAAAGTCTTCACTTTTCTCCACCTTGTATAAACAATACATAAAGTTATGTTGTTTTTAAACCTACAACAATCCTTTTTAAACGTATTTTAGCACAATTCACAACCAGCGGTAATTCAGGAAAAAATATCCGAATGCTCCACATGAAACTATGGTCTTCCGACCTTTGACCATTGTGTCGATTTATTTTTATTAATATGTGCCATGCAAGACACCGCTTAGGAGACGGTGAACCCTTGTTTATACTTTCGCCTGTCTCAGAAGAGAAAGAGTGTGCGTGCGACCGGGGCGTCTCCTCTCTCTCTCTCTCTCTCTCTCTCTCTCTCTCTCTCTCTCTCTCTCTCTCTCTCTCTCTCTCTCTCTCTCTCTCTCTCTCTCTCTCTGTCACACGCGCAGCAGTTCGTCTACATTACTCATCAATCGTTTTACATCTAATAAAAGCAAGGATTTTAACAAAAAAATTAGACAATATACTGGCAATTTAGTGATATTTTCACAGTTATGGTCTTGACTGGTCTTGAAAAAAAAATTGCGAGTCCTCAATGTCCGAGACCGAGACAAGACCGAGACCAAATGCGGTCGAGTCCGAGACGAGACCGAGACCATCAAAAAGTGGTCTCGAGAACTACAACACTAGTAGATACTACACACACACACACACACACACACACACACACACACACACACACACACACACACACACACACACACACACACACACGACTGAGAATGGACAAAGACTGTCTGAACTGAAAGGAACTACAGTAAACAGACACTGATGAACACAGATAAACTAGACACAGGTGACACAGATGATGAACTAAATGACAGTAACCATAGAGACAGATGAGTGGCGGGAAAACAGAACCAAGGAAGACATGTGACTGTGACACTGTGAGCTAATGAGAGTATTTCTAAAATTTGTTTTTATAGTAACTCCATAAAGTTGGTGAACTTGTGCTCGATCTTCATAAGCACATGGCTGACGGCAGCGGGGTTCATACATTTGGTGAGTCGATCGCATCCGGATTCTGAAAGTTGCATTTTAATGAATATGTGCATGAATATGAATGAATGTGCATCAAGGAAACGTGTGTTGGGAAAGTGAATCGGATCAGTTTTGATGTCATGTTTAGCTAGAACTGAAATACATTTCCTTGCACATTGGCTGAAATACTGAGATGTTGGTATGTTTCCAGGTGGAAAACTCAGGAGATCCTTGGGAAAGTTTCCAAAATTCCCAACCTCTGACGTACTGGGAGTGTGTGTACTTGCTCATGGTAACCATGTCCACAGTGGGTTATGGAGATGTGTGCGCTAAAACAACCCTCGGCCGCCTTTTCATGGTCTTCTTCATTCTCGGAGGATTGGTAAACACAACCTAAAGAAATAGAAGAAATCCCATAATAATTCACAGCCTGCATTTCCAATTATCAGGTCCTTAATCATTGTATCCTTGACAACCAGAGCTGGAAAACAATCCCTTCATTTCTCCCACAATCCCCATCCGAACGCCCCCAGCTTCTGCTCGTCATGATGGAGAGATCTTCATGTGTTTTTTTGTGTGTTTTGGTTCTTCAGCAATTATTATCTACAGTTTCTATATTTCAGATGCTATTGTTTGTTCTGTTGATTTCATGTTATAAGTGGAACCATCATTAGGGAGTACAAAGTAATTCTGTTTGTAGATTGACTGCGGTTTTAGAAGACCCGACCCAATTTACCCCCACCCAGACTCCAACAAACTCTGTGAAGGGTTGAGATATGATATGACACGCCGTCAGGATGTCGACACACACTCAAAAATACACAGAGAACTGCCTCATGTGATTTATGGCTTTTATGAATAATTAAACATTAGTGCTCAGATCATGTCAATTTGCCCCATTTAAAAATGATCAAAAATAATGATAAATTGAAAGTAAAAAAAAAAAATGTAAAAAAAAGTTGTATTACCATAATGATTTTGTCCTATAAATATGGATATTAAAATATCACTTTAATATGTATTATTAAATTAATAGTTTTTTAAAGTTTATAAAAACAAATTGATATATTTTGCTATTAACTGTACTATGTACTGTAATGCTTTTGTATTTTCTACATAAGTACACAGTTTTAAGACCAACGTGTTGCCCCACTGTCTTTTTTATATAAATAACTTAATAAAATATCAATCTTAAAATATTATTTTGAGATGAACTATTCTTATTAAATGTATTTAAAATATAATTATATTAAAAATAATAAATATATTAAATATAATTGTATTCCTTTATATGAATAAAATAAATTGTATGTAATGTAGTGTGTATATATATATATATATATATATATATAAATTATATATATACTAAAAAATGTGTAAATATATAAATAAATTCATAATGTTCATAGATTTTGCAAGGTGCTGTTGCTAGTACTATATTCATGTTGTTATTAAAATATTATTTTTATTATAACTTAATATTTATATTATTATTTATTTTATATAAAATATTATGTAAATATTATAAAAAAATACTATATTAATTTTTATATTAATCAAATTATCTATACTATTTTGTAAATATATTAAAATTAACATACATTTTTAATAATAATTGTTTATAAATTTTTAAAGACAAATTCAGCAATAAATCTAGATTTATCTATAACAGTAGTGTTTATGCTTGAGATGTGACAGTCGTGTTGATATCAGTCCAGCGTGAGAGTTTGTTTGGACTAAACATGGCTCTAGAGGTTTCCTCCTTTACATCACTGTTTTCCCTCTTAAACCGGCAGATCGAATCTCATCTGTGGCTTCTTCTTTCTTTTCAACACTGATATCCCTTAAAAACAGGGATATTTGCCAAACAGAATGCTTTTACTTTTAACCTAAAACCTTCCATCCTTTAATTCTCGGCAATGCATGTATACAAGCATTCTGACCCTCTAACTGTTATTCAGTCTGTCTGGAGCTTTAAATTACAGCTCCAATATTTGACACTTAAAGGGAAAGTTCATGCAAAAATGATAACTCTATTATTGTTTACTCACCAAAACACATCTCGCCTGCTTTTCCATACAATGGAAGTGAATGGAGACTCTAAAGTAACAGTTCATATGACTCGCTCACAAAAATATGTTCTAATAACGTCCCATTAAGTTGTGAAATCATTATTTCTGAACATTTAAAACGTTTTTGTTTTTTTTCTTGGTTATTCGAATGTTAAGGAAACATTCCATTTGATCATTCTTCAAACATTACAATAATGTTACTTTTGAATGTTCTCTGAACATTCTGAAAAAAAGTAGCAACATTAAAAAAAATGTTAGACACGTGTCCAATTAAAATGCTTTGAGATACTGCATGAACTTATAATAAATAACTTGTTTATGCTAATGTTTTGAGAACGTTTTCAAAGACCAGATAATGAAAGGCCTTTGAATGAACGTTCTTTTAAAGTCCCTCTGTAGTCAATAATTTTATCTCTTAAAACTCATCTTTGATCACTAAAATTACATATTTAAACGTTAAAAAAATCTCTTCATGTCTTAAATAGCTTGAATGTAACTCGACACCCTTGCCTCATTTAGTATGCGTGGTTCTATGAATATGCAAATGAGCCCCGCCTCCACTCACTCACTCAGAGATCCACTGGTTGACGATCACACGTTGATCTGATTGGTCAAGGTAGTTTGTGACGTCAGAAACACCAGCGATTTCAGTGTTTTTGAGACTGTCTTTGGTTCACTGCAGTTTTAAGGAGAAAATACTCAGCAATGCTGTCGACTTATGAATTTACACATGATTTGTGTTAAAGCATATTAAAAACACCACATTAAAAGCTGGATTTTCACCACAGGGGGACTTTAATAAGAACGTTTGTTAATAACTTTGAGAACATTAGCTATTAGCTCGAAAGCGATCGCTTGACTTCAGAAGACTTGAAATATAAAGCACAAGTTGTATAGGCAACTTTTTTGTCATTTTTAAAGCTTGAGCGCCATAATATTTCATTATATGTTACTGAGATGCTTTATAAATGCAGCTTTTGTCACTTTTGGAATAAAGATTTGGACTGACATGAGGGCGAGTACACACTGATTTGCGCCTGAACTGTCACTTTAAGCCTCTTATTTCTGATATGAGAACTCTCTTCTACTGAAAGTAGAAGCATTAGCAGACTTCTATTGTCCTTTGTCTCCTGTCTCCTCCTCCAGGCCATGTTTGCCAGCTACGTTCCTGAAATCATAGAGTTAATAGGAAACCGCAAGAAATATGGTGGTTCCTATAGTGCAGTAAATGGGAGAAAGTAAGTACCGGTGGTTGAGTTCAGTCTGCCGTCTGCATGCCCGTCTCTCTCTCTGTCCCATGCATGTAGGCAATGTTTGCTCGCTACGTGCCTGAAATCGCTGCTCTCATCCTTAATCGGAAGAAATATGGAGGGACTTATAACTCGACCCGAGGAAGAAAGTAAGTCAAAGGATTAAAGGGGTGGTATAAATCTCTGATGTCCCCAGAGTGTGTATGTGAAGTTTTTGCTCAAAATACCCCACTGATATTTTTATATAGCCTGTTTAAAATTGTCACTTTTTTAGGGTTTTTGTTTCTGTCCCTTTAAAAGCAAATGAGCTGCTGCTCCTGGCACAGAGGGCGGAGCTTCAAGAGCTTGTGTGTGTGTGTGTGTGTGTGTGTGTGTGTGTGTGTGTGTGTGTGTGTGTGTGTGTGTGTGTGTGTGTGTGTGTGTGTGTGTGTGTGTGTGTGTGTGTGTGTGTGTGTGTGTGTGCGTGTGTGTGTGTGTGTGTGTGTGTGTGTGTGTTAGCTGCTGCGATTACCTCATACAAACATGCACTCAAAATTTTTAAAACTTTTAGCCTTTTATGTTTAAACTGTTCTCGGACAATGATGGAGAGATTCGAGAAGATGTGACAACATTTCTGAATGGTCATTGCTATCTTCTAGTCATTGATTAGCATATTCTGTCACGATAATCTATAAATTGTGGTCCTGGGGGCGGGGTTAATGTAAATTTTAGGGTTTGTGATGTCACTAACCCAGGAGGAAGCTCGTGTAGTTCCTATCAGCCGTTTGTTGTAGTCCTTAAAAAGCAATTTCTTTAAAAGCAAACATCTCTCTTTGCTTTGAGCGTCGTAACTTTGCAGATGTTTATGCTCAAACTGCAACATTACACACTAATTAAAGCTAGAAAAGTGAAATCATAATCAACCACCCCTTTAAAGCCGACAAACTCCAACTCTTACCTCAGAGGAAGTTGCTGTAGTCCTTCCTGTGATGTCAGAGGTGCTTCTCCACAGGAAGTAGTATTATGACATAGGCACTGAGGTCAAATGGCACACATCATCTCATTGCTGTCGCGTATGTGAGTCGCTCATCGCTCATCGCTTGCTGATGTGCTTGTGACACTCGCGCTTCTACGTGTTGCAGTGGTTGTACGTCTTTAAGCAGTATTTTGTCTCTGTGTGTTTCATGAATCCAGAACTTTTGAACGCAGCTTTGCTTGGAGATTTGCCTATATATACACACTACTGTTAAAAAGAGAAAGAAAGAAAGAAAGAAAGTAACACTTTTATTCAGCAAGGACGCATTAATTGATCAAACGTGAAGTCATTTATAATGAAGCCAAAATGTTTGTTTCTGTTTAACTTTCTGTACATTAAAGGATCCTGAAAAAAGTATCCACAGTTTCCAATAATAATCAGAAAATAAATCATCATATTATAGTGATTTCTGAAGGATCATGCGACACTGAAGACTGGAGTAATGATGATAAATACAGCTTTGATCACAGGAATAAATTACACTTTACTATATATTCACATAGAAAACAGCTGATTTACATTATAATAATATTTCTCAATTTTACAGATTTTACTGTATTTTTGATTAAATAAATGTAGCCTCGATGAGCAGAAGAGACTTCTCAAATATTAAAAAGTCTCACAACCTCAAACTTTTGAACAGTAGTGTGTGTGTACTGTATATATTCTCAGTTAATAAGGGATAATGCCAACAGCATGTGCATAATATATATTAAATATCTTGTTTTAGTTTAGCTTTTTTAATTATAAAATAAATAAATTATGGTGGGGTTTCTCCATTGGATTTTAGATAAGGTGTCACAATTATGCACATATTTCACAGTATATGTACAATCACACGTGTATATCACTGCAATGGTGTGTGTGTGTTAATTGTTAATTTAATGCCATCCAAACAGCATACAGATTATGTGTATATATTGCTTGAGTTGAGATGTGATTACTGATTATTAACCATTTTGATTGCTTAACCTTTTCAGCCATCAATGAAGATTATTATTCTTGCTTGTTAAATCTCAGATTTTTAAATTTTAGTCCAAAGTGTATATTTGCTATGTGTGCTCATCTCTTTATTGCTATTTGCTTTACATTATAAACATTTAGAAAATCTAAGCATTTAAAATGCAAAGGCTTTCTGCTCTCACCAAATAAATATCGGTGAGATCGGAAGTCTAAAAAGCGATTTTGTTATTATTGTTTTTCAGGGATAATTTCACACGATGGCAGTCTTATTTTCTCTCATTCTAAGGCTAAATATTGTGTTGAACCTTTGCTAACAGAGATGTGTCCTGGGCTTGTTTTCTTTCTTGATAATCTCGTGTAGTCTTGTTCTCGTCTTGTTTAAACTCTTCCTCGTGATAACTCATTTCTCAGGCACATCGTCGTCTGCGGTCACATCACACTGGAGAGCGTCTCCAACTTCCTGAAAGACTTCCTACACAAGGACAGGGATGATGTCAATGTAGAAATAGTTTTTCTCCATAAGTAAGTATAACAGTGGAGTAGTTCACCTGAAGATGAAAGTGTCTGCGGGCCGTATGTGTTCGTCTCACCGTGTTCTTGTGTTTGTTCTCAGTATTTCCCCTAATCTTGAGCTGGAAGCCTTATTCAAGAGACACTTCACACAGGTGGAGTTTTACCAGGGATCTGTCCTCAACCCGCATGATCTCGCTCGGGTGAAGGTACGGGATCTGGGCTTGAGCAAACACAGAGAATCTGGAAATATCAGGGAGTTATAACACTTTATTTCAATACTAACTACAAGTAACTGCATCTACACGTCAGCTAGTAGTCATTGGAGTATTAATAGACTGATTAATATCTGCTAACACTATTTTGATGCTCCCCAAAAAACATTTTACTGAATATAACTACATCTGCATGTCAACTGACGCACTATATATTAACCTCCATATCGATATCGGCCGATATATGTTTATTTTTAATGTTAATGTTATCGTTATATCGGCCTGGTAAGGAAATTGGCCGATTTATTAAAGCCAATAATAATGGATTATTTCCTTCAGCTGAGACACTTCAGATACGTGATGGTATAATTCAACATGATGGCTTTGAATTGCTTGAGAGATTGAAATCACTTTGAATAGGAAAATATTCAGTGCAACATGCACAGCAAGTCTGTCATATCTGCTACATCAAAAATTATAATGAGAACATCATTATAATTGTGTGATTGGGACATGAGACTTTTGTTTTTGGAACCAAAAATTATATAAAAATGTTGATTTATCGGCCAATATATCGGTTATCAGTACTGATAAAATTAGATTACTAAATTAAAATACTGAATTATCAGTGTTAGCCAAAACAGTCTACGACTACATAATGCGAATATGAATGCATTTTTAATAATTTTCACTAAAGTTTCATGACTCCCAGAACATTTTGTTGTATGAATATTTATAAATGCATGGACATGTCTATGGTGAAATTCCTAGAAATTCGTCTGATTTGAATGATTAGAGTCACAAACAACAGCAATTCTTTTGACTCATTTATTTACATCCTTTAAAGTTTATTCACTTTTTTATTCTGTTGTGTTATAGATTGAGTCGGCCGATGCCTGTCTGATCTTAGCCAATAAATACTGTGCAGATCCTGATGCAGAAGATGCATCCAATATCATGAGGTATTTAAACCTCCTTAATAATTATTGCATTTGCGTTTTATTGCAATAATCTCAAACAACTTTTGATGGATTTCAGAAGGTACTTGATTTGAAATGTGATGTTTTTTCTAGGGTGATATCCATTAAAAACTACCATCCAAAGATCCGCATTATTACACAGATGCTGCAGTATCACAATAAGGTGAGTTTCTCTTTCTGCCCGGAAACAACAGATTTACACAAAACACACACACACACAACACACACACACACACACACACACACACACACACACACACACACACACACACACACACACACACACACACACCACACACACACACACACACACACACTCATTTGGTTCACATTGTAATTCCCAGATAAACTCATAAGCAGGATATTTTCTAAAGAGTAACAATCCATATTTTGTACTTTACATGTTCTTTTCTGCATGGCACTTATAATGTTATTATTCGTAATATATCCTTTTATAATAGTTTATGTACCATTTCACATACAGTATTTAGAAAAAAAGTAAGCTGACTCAATTTTAAAGAACCCTTTATGCCAAAAACTTTCTATATAAGGAGGAATGTCTTAAATTATTGCACAATACTTTCATGTTTAACAGGTTATTTCAACTTTTTTTCTACTGATAAAGTATGTTTATGGGCAGTTTAAGTCATAATATTGAATTAAAATTTAATTAATTAATTAAAACTAAATACATGATGGAACCCTTAAAAGGTCCTGTATATAAAGTGCCTGACAGAATCCTTTAAAACATGTTATTAAACATGCTGTTGCTACTGAAACTAGGAATCACTTTAATCTAGCTGTTTGGTTTGATTTAATGTTCTATATGGACTGAGAACAGAGGTTTGGGTTGTCCATTTTTAACTATGTGACATAGTACAACAAAGTCTTACTTCAGGGCTAGAAAAAATTATTTTTGGATGAAATGAGCCCTTTAAATAGGATATATTATGCCCTTTTAAAACTTGTTTTTCCTGCTTGAATGTTGATTATTTTCCTCATATTCTCCATTGTTGCGGCTCCTCTCTTCCCAGTCTGTCAGTAACGCTCTGTTTACTTCCTGTCTCTATGAAGCCCCTCCTTCTGAAAAGCACACTGTGCTCTGATTGGTCGGCTGGAGCAGTGTGTTGTGATTGGTCGAGCGCTTCGAGTGTGTTTGGGAAATGTCCCGCCCCTTCCCATAACCGCCAGTTTAACACACTACTAACTAACTCAGCCAGGCCCCGCCCCTTTATTCTGCGTATGAATTATTATAATGAGGAATATTGTGACGTGTTCCCGGAAGAAACTCAAGATACAATGGAGGCGTTTCAGGAGTTCAGAAACACTGACACTGATATAGAGAAGAACTCACACAACCTTTTTCATGCTCAAACATCAACATTATGTCACTTTCTGTCCTTGTGGTTTCCAGGCTCATCTTCTGAACATCCCGAGCTGGAACTGGAAGGAAGGCGATGACGCGATCTGCCTCGCCGAGCTGAAGCTGGGCTTCATCGCCCAGAGCTGTCTGGCACAGGGTCTGTCCACCATGCTGGCCAACCTCTTCTCCATGAGATCCTACATCAAGGTCAGTCCACGTGTGGGCCGTCATGTCAGCTGTTAAAGACTGAGAATCAAACTCACAACTTTCTCCTGCGTAGATTGAAGAAGACACATGGCAGAAGTATTATCTCGAGGGAGTAGCCAATGAAATGTACACGGAGTATCTGTCCAGTGCCTTCGTGGGTTTATCCTTCCCCACGGTTTGTGAGTAAGTATGATTATGAAAACTAATTTCCACATTTTTATTATAGTAAAGTCATCAGAAATATACAGATGGAAGTATGAGAATCATCTAGTGAAATTTAAACTGTTATATTTGAGCTTCTTTAAAGGTACAACCATTAAAAAAAAAATGTGTTAAAATGTTTTCAATTAAAGGATTAGTTCACTTTAAAAAAAACGTTTGCTGATAATTTACTCACCTCCATGTCTTCCAAGATGTCCATGTCTTTCTTTCTTCAGTCGAAAAGAAATGAAGGTTTTTGATGAAAACATTCCAGGATTTTTCTCCATATAATGGACTTCAATGGGACCCAAACGGTTCAAGGTCCAAATGACAGTTTCAGTGCAGCTTCAAAGGGCTTTAAACGACACCAGACGATGAATAAGGGTCTTATCTAGCCAAACCATCGCTCATTTCAAACATAAATAAAAAAGTTTAATTTTTATAAGCACAAATGCTCGCCTTGCTCTGTTCTTGCAAAAGTTTTTTTTTAAAGTGAACTAATCCTTCAAGCAGACACATTACTTTCTGCATACTTTGGCTGTAAAGTTGCTGGTTTGGTTTTAAGGAGATAATATAAATGAGATAAGGAAATAAATGTTCAGTCCCCATTGCTTGTCTTTTCCGTGTCATTTATTTTTAATTGAACTTGTATTTCCCTGCAGACTCTGCTATGTGAAGCTGAAGCTCCTGCTGATCGCGATCGAGTATAAATCAGACCAGAGAGAGAGCAGGTCAGTCTGAGCTTCATTAAAAACGTTCAGAATCATAAAAGATCCAGTATACTGACAGTAGAACTGCACGATTAATCGGTTAAAGATCTCGATACAAACACCCTTTCATAATGACAACGACTCGCCTGTGTCTATAAAAGCACAGCAGAACATTCAGATCTGTGTTCGTGCCGCCGCTGATCAGAGAGAGCAGATATCATGTACAGTATGGGTATCAAACAGTTTCACAAACAGTTTTTCAACAACACAGTTTTGTTGCAAATATTCATATTATGCTGGGATACAATTTTATAAACACTGATGTCGAAATAGAGCAAATCCCCTTTTGGAAGTAACTTGGCCCTTCAAATAACTATTGAATTGATTACATCGTTACACCACCAGGTGGCGACAAGTGACTGTTTAAAATTGTTTTTTTGTCATTGAATGATTCATTCCAGACATTCATTCAAAAATGTGGATTAATCCAGTAATGAAACAAGTGAAGTATTTTTGAGTGAGTCATTAAATCATTCATTAACATTTTAATTAATTTAGATTAAATCAAACATTTTACAGCAATTAACATTTTGCCAGAACATTTGGTAACACTTTACTTGAAGGGGTGTGCATAAGACTGACATGACACCTTCATAATCATGGCATGACATATGTTATGAATATGAAGGAGGTTTTATGCATGTTTATGATAACTGTCATTAAGTGTCATTCGCTCAGTTATGACATTTTTAATGCAAATATGACATTGTTTGAGATGTCTTTGTCATGACAACTTGACATTACTAAGACAACACAACCTGTCATAAACATGACATAGCAGATTATTTATCAAACTTAAGAAACCACTTATCTTTATTGGTTAACATTACATTAAACTGTCAGATGGCTGGTTTTGACATTGGCTGTCATGAAGCCATTATAACTTTTTAATGACAAATTCAATGTGTACCACTGTGGTTGAGGTCACCACAAATATTAATGACACAGTTATAATGGCCTCATGACAGCCAATGTCAAAACCAACCACATGACAGTTTAACTTAATATAATGTCAAGTTGACATAACAAAGACATCTCAAACAGTGTCATATTTGCATTCAAAATGTCATAATTGAGCGAAAGACACTTAATGATAGTTGTCATAAACATGCATAAACCCTCCTTCATGTGTCATGTCATGATTATGAAGGTGACATGTCAGTCTTATGCACACCCCTTCAAGTAAAGTGTGACCGAACATTTGGTAAATTACATGTTATTTTGTTTAATATCTGTTTAGAATCGTTATCTGTTTTTGAAACAAACAAAAAAAATCATGATTCTCAATATATCCAGAATCGTGCAGCTCTAGGCAGCAATAAATATTTCTTTAAAGCGACATTTAAAACATGTTAATGGATAATTCCGGTATTTAGCACTTTGAGTCTATTTTCTAGTGTGTTTTGGATGAACTAGAGCGGTGGACACAGAAATGTTGACGATGGGTCCTGTCTCGACTTTTTGACTCTTTTAGAATCGCCTCTGAGCGCTTCAGAGTGGCTGTCTATGGGCATGCACAAACATGTGCTGAAAACAACCCAAAGTTCGTTTTTAAAACTGTGACACTCACCGAGTGGTTAGTGGTGTTCGTTGATGATTAAAAACAAATATATCGGCGCAATGTATGATTTCAAACCGTGTTATTTCCTATAGTGGAACTATTTTTTCAGATACCTCACAACCGCGTATAAACTTACGCTGGATATTTGAGTCTGAAGCGTTAGCACAATCCGCTAGCGCAGTAATATCAGCGAGCAATGAGTCCTCCAACAGACATCAATGCGAATTTACAAAATGCCAAATAAAACACGACAGAAACTGTATTTCGCTACGCTACTTGTTTTGGATCATCAACGAACACCACTAACCACTCGGTGAGTGTCACAGTTTTGAAAACGAACGTTGGGTTGTTTTAAGCACATGTTTGTGCATGCCCATAGACAGCCACTCTGAAGCGCTCAGAGGCGATTCTAAAAGAGTCAAAAAGTCGAGACAGGACCCATCGTCAACATTTCTGTGTCCACCACTCTAGTTCATCCAAAACACACTAGAAAATAGACTCAAAGTGCTAAATACCGGAATTATCCTTTAACGTATTGTTGACTCAAAAGATTAGCGTGTTGTTCAGGAGAACGCATCTCTAGTTCAGTCTTTATCCTGCATTTAGTGGCTTGTCTCACTTTGCTGCTGTTTGTGTGTTTGTTTCACACAGGGGTGGAAAATGGTATGAATTATAAGGTTTCGTTTGGTGTGGTCACGTCATGCCAAATTCTCTTGAAAATTTACTCGTCATATTTCCATGAAACGTTTGTGCTAGGTTAAAACTTTAAGTTGAGACAGAAGTGCATATGTGTAGATTTTCAAGGGATACGTTGAGTTTCTGTACTTCTGGTCAAGCTGTGTGTGTGTGTGTGTGTGTTCACTATAATGTACAGTATCTGCCACTGCCCTTCTTAACGTGTTTAATGCTTTTACTGTGAACAAATCTTTTATTTCCTGTAATGTCACACTTATGCATTTAAACATGCTAAATGTTTAAGGGATATTTTACGCAAAAATGAAACCTGTCGTCATTTATTTACCCTCAAGTAATTCCAAAACTGTGGCTTTTTTCTTCTGTGAAAAACAAAAAGGAGATTTTAATTACAATGTTCTTTTCCATGCAATCAAAGTAAAAGGAGGCTGACACTGTCACTCTCTACAAATGACAAAAAAAATAATCTTATTCCACATCATGACTTAGATGTTCTTAGTCTCAGTCTTAAAATTGAAATTGTGCTTGTGTTGAATTAGTAGTAATAATAATAATAGATTTTATTTGTAATGCATTTAGAGCAAATCTCAAAGTGCTACAGTTAAGATCATAAAAGCATGGTACAAATAGACATAGTAGTTAAAAGTCAAAAGTTCTCCTAAAAAGAAATTTAAATTAGACACGCCACTGTCCATCCTTGATAGCAAACGGCATCGTTTTTTACAGGTCATGTGACTTGAATAACTGAGAGTGGGAGCAGAGAGGAAAATGACCAGTAAACTGTTCTTTACACAAAGCTGTCGCACTACTAGCTCTTACTATCTCCTTTTGTGTTGCACGGAAGAAAAGAAGAATGGCATGAAACTGGGAATGATGACAGAAATGTCATTTTTTGGTGAACTATTCCATGCTTGCATGTCTTTTAACCAAATAAACTAACACTTTGTGTTTGCATGCAAGAATCGCTTTGAAACGTTTAAAACGGTTTGTTTTAGTTCAGACGTAACAATTGCCTTCATCACAATAATTTACGTACTTTCATTACAAAAATAATTTTTGCTAAATGCATGCCCTTATTAACATTAAAACAAGATTTTAATTTATTCTAGGTTTGAAATCACTCTTTTGGATCCATTTTTTTCATCAGTCTTTAAATTTTCTTAATCTTTGATCTGTATCTGAATATTTGATGGTTATGTTTTTAATGCGTATTCATATTGTGGCATGAGCTGTCCCATCCTCATGAGTGCAGAAGTTATGTCTTGAAATGTGAATAATTTGGACGGCAGTTTTCAGAACACATTCTGTGGTTTGTTTTTACCCAGCACACTGATTAACCCAGGCAATCATGTGAAGATGCAGGAGGGGACGCTGGGCTTCTTCATCGCCAGTGATGCCAAAGAGGTGAAGAGGTGAGGAGATCATCGCTGTCCTCTACATACCCAGATATAGATTCATATCATATCTCTTTTGTGCTGTGGCTGGTTTGAGTAAGATCATCTCTTTCCATTAGGGCACTTTTCTACTGTAAAGCTTGTCACGATGACATAACAGACGCAAAACGGATCAAGAAGTGTGGATGCAAACGGAGTAAGTTATCACATGTTATTCATTACCATGAGGAAATGTATTAATAAATACCTTACATATGTGTATGTAAAATGAAAAGCAATATGAAATACACCCTATATATATAGGCCTATATATAGGGTGTATTTCATTTTGCTTTTCATTTTACATAATAAATAAATGTATTATTTTAATTGCAACTTTTATTGAGTTATTTAACCTCTTAACCTTCGCCAGAGCGAGGGCGCTCTGAGCGTTTTTTTTTTTAAATCGTTCAAAGTTACTATCAGATTCAATGTTAATACCTTGACAAACTATACATCATTAAACAGATATAAGACTGAAGGTTTAGTATTTGACCACTATTGTATTCTGAGAATCTTATAGTGACAGTTATGTCTTAATTTGTGTCTGGAGTTATGTAATCAAAAAATGAGTCGATACCTTTGATATGAATTATGAGCGTCAGCCGCTTCCATTCAGAAAAAAACTCCAGTGAGATCGTCACGACAGAGCTTGACAAAACAAAGTCCATCAGGGCTTTTAGCTCAAAAGTGTACAGATTTGGAGAAATATTGATAGATTCTCATAGGTTTACATCAGATTTATATAGACAGGAATCATATTTATTGAATATCTACCCAAATGCGTCGATTTAATCATTATGAGCGCTGGAGACTCTGATGTACTGTGTTTTCAATACATACTGGCAGCCTGAGGGCGCCCTGTGCACATATGGACTCTATATATGGAACACGAAGAAGAATCATATCATGTGACATTTCAGGAAGTCCATCACGACGTAAACACTAACAGAGATCGCTGTAACATGCAGATAAAGATGTTTTGAAGACAATAAACATGATTGCAATGATATTTGGTTTACCTGTGTTCTTCGAGCCATGTCAGGTATTTTCATAATAATAGATTATATTTATAATGTAATGCTAATCGATATAGACTTTATCATGGTGAAGAATACTATAAATATACTATATTTTCTGTCCGATTTTTTTATCTGAAGCCAAATCAGAGCACAGAAGGTTATTTAAAACACTCGACTTGTGCTATAAAGTAAGTTTTAGAGCACAAACATGGTTTTAATCTCATAAATTGTCGTGTATTGATGGTGTGCTAAGCTAACATGCTAGCTAGCCCTTGGTGCACCTGCTACCTAGCTGTTATATTTATGAATATTTCTAAATAGGACTGCTTGCTGAAATGTTTCTTTTTTCAAGAAGGTCATTTTATATAGTTTCAAATGTAAGGTGAGAACTTTGAGAACTTTCCCTAAAAGAGATTAGGGGTTGAAACAGTGTGAATAGCCAGTCGTTAGTAATTATAATGCAGACAAAAGAAAGCATATTTAGAGCAATAACCAGAGGCTGGAGAGGTGTGAATGTGTGCAGGGGAGACTGACACTGAATGGAGATCGTTTAGACCACAACACAATAGAGAAAATAGACTGAATAGATGCTTAGAAAATGACAATAAACATCAGTTTGCATTTTAGAGTCTAATCAAAATAAAGTCGTTTGACATGATCTTGAAAAACATTTAACTAAATAAAGAGTTTTAGACATATCATCTTCAGATTTTAAATATAACATGGTCAGACATGTGGCTTTAGCTGCAGTGCATTTCTAGATTGCTACAGGGCCAACTTCAATTTTATTTTCATGAAAATATTTCATAAAAATAAATTTCTAATAACTTGACAAAACTTTGAAGCTATTTATAACATTTATTTTTCATTATGACAATAATTAATTCTACATTTGCAATAAACTGCCAGGTGTCAGCTTTCAAATGAGATCATACTTGTGCTTTTAGAACAAATGGTTCATGAACTGTATCTGTTTCAGTTTGGGTATGCCATTTCTGGGGATTTTTCAAAATTGGGGGTGAAGCTTAACAGGTTAATCAAATAGAATCTCTGGGAATTTTTGGGATCAATAAACTAGATTTGTTGTGAGGATTTCACATTACAGTTTACCACAATTTTCCCCACAGCTGGCAAACAATGATTAAGATACATAACAGAAGAAAATATACTCTCAAGAAATCGTACGTGTATTTACAAAGAGAAGTCTCTACCGAGGAGTTTTTTTGTTTTTCATCCCAAAATCACTGCACCGTCTGGCCTCATTATTGACCTTTTTGGCTTTTACCTCCACCTGATACTTTTTAAGAAACTACCTAAAAAAAAACTTTTTTAGTAACTGACACGTTTTCCCTTTTTCTCGCTGCCCTGGATCTGATCATTTCCCTCACGCTCTGATAGTGTTGTATTGTGAGTAATGACTGCCTTCATCTGTTAATGCAGATTGCTACTGTTAGCCTGCTGCATGTGTGAATGTAAAACTACATCTCCCATCAACCCACTGTCATCCATCATCAGCAGGAGACAGATTTACTTTTTACTTGTTCTAACAGGCTCCTAACAGTACTTGGACTTTTCTGAGGATTATTCTGTTTTGAGTTTAGATATAAAGTTTTTATTTTTATTTTAAAAGAACAGATTTTTGTGATTTATGAGGTAAATGTGTTTTGTATTATTTAAAGGATCAGTTCACTTCAGAATTAAAATTTCCTAATTATTTACTCACCCCCACGTCATCCAAGATGTTCATGTCTATCTTTCTTCAGTCGAAGGTTTTTGAATAAAACATTCCAGGATTTTTCTCCATATAGTGACTTCAATGGAGTCCAACGGTTTGAAGGTCCAAATTGCAGTTTCAGTTCAGCTTCAAAGTCTCGACACGATCCCAGCCGAGGAATAAGAGTCTTATCTAAACAAACCATCGGCCATTTTCTAAAAATATAATAAAAAATGTTTTATTCTGAAGTGAACTAATCCTTTAAGAGGTAAAAGAAATATTCCTGTATTTTATATACCACGACAGGAAGCGTTACAGTGACCTCCTTTTCATTCACCTCCATGCATTTCAATGGTTCACCTGCATCTCAAAAATAGAATATTCCCAGGAATATAAAAAATAATTAAAAACAGAATTGAAACTTTTTAAGCTGATACCTTGTTGTTGAAAAACACAACAGATTTTATCCTGCAACAGAATTGTATATAACTTGATAACAAACATGATTTTCTGACGGTGTTCCTCAGGGCTCTATACTTGGCCCGCTGTAGTTTCCAGATGTCCAGCTTCTGTTAGTGAAATAATTCTCCCATCCATTAACATGCTTCTCCTCCTCCTTTCCCCTCATCCACCCCATGACCCCAGACAAGAAGTCCAACTACAAGAGAATGCGTCTGGCATGTTGTGTAGCTTGCGGTGGGGCAGAACATGGCTGCTCGTGCATGTCAGACAGTGTGGCTAGTAACATGGAGGTTCTGCACCGTGGCTTCCCCCTCTCTCCCGTGTCTCTGTATGATAACACGACCACTTTACACTCCTGTAAGTGAACGCCTCCCCAGGTGGCACTTGTGCCGAGTGCCTGTGTAGTCATCTGTGCCCGCCGCCTGTGTACTGTATGTGCCATCTGGCTGGTGCAGTGCCATGTTGTGAAGCCCATACAGTATCTGTGTGGTAGACTGGGACTCCTGCATGCAGTTTGTGTGAAATGTAATGATGCAGTTCAGTAGTTTAGTTTTGTTATTCATTCTATCTTCATTTTAATGTTTTATTTTAAATTCGGATATGTTTAGAATAAAACACAGCAGTCTTTATCTCAATATGCCCTTTATGTGCAGTTTATGCTGTGTTTTATGCTAATAATTTAGATGTGGTGATTGGATTTACTAACACTTAAAGGAAGATGGTTATATAGGAAAAGTATACAGTATATGCTGTAAATACATACAGTACAGTATATATGTCATTTGTATACACACTGGCGTTCAAAAGTTTGGAAACAGTAAGATTTTTAATGTTTTTTTAAAAGAAGTCTCTTCTGCTCACCAAGATTGAATTTATTTGATTAAAAAACTAAGATTGTTTAATATTATGACAATTTAAAATATCTGTTTTCTATTTGAATATATTTTAAAATGTAAATTAATCTATTCATCAAAGAATCCTGAAAAAAAATTACATCATTTTTTTCAACATTGACAATAATAATAATAAACATGTCTTGAGCAGCAAATCATCATATTAGAATTATTTTTGAAGGATCATGTGACACTGAAGACTGGAGTAATGATGCTGAAAATTCAGCTTTGATCACAGGAATAAATTACACATAGAAAACAGCTGTTTTACATCGTAAAAATATTTCACAATATTACTGTTTTTATTGTATTTTTAATCAAATAAATGCAGCCTTTGAGCATAAGAGACTTGTTTTAAAAGCCCAAAAAAACTGCGGACCGGCAGTGCTGTATAGAGGATGAACGGATAGACATGTAACAGCTACTGGTATTTAACTGGTGTCCCAGCCGGATCAAGCTGGTTGGGTTGGTCTTGTTTTGATGGTTTTAAAGGCATTGTTGGGTCAGATGGTCGGGCTGGGAGACTAGCTAAACACCTACTATTAAATCATAGTACAGTATGCCAGTGCTGGCTGGATAGTGTACTATTTCTTCTAAGTATGTGCATGGTTTTTGAGCTAACAATTCCTTGATGAGTTTGTGTAGGTTTTCTTTTCCATGGTGCTTCACTTATTTGCTTTTATTTAACATGTTCATTTATAGACTATAGGTTTTTGATGATGCTCAGTCCTGTAGAGAAAACTTATTTTATAGGCCTATTTCTTTCGTTTTCAGATTTTGTTACTGAAATGCTCACTGGTTCATCATTTCATTGCTACATGTGTCTTAACTTCACTGTCTTTGCATTTTTTCAGCTAAAAGTAACTATAACGGATACATCAAATCAAGTAAGTCTTTCCCACATTTTTACTCATGTGTTTCTCAAACTGCTGTTTCTTCCTCTCTTCCTTCCTTCATTCTTCTGCTCATGTCCAAACCTCATTCATAAAAACATTTAATGCAGTTTGTTCTGGTGTATATACAGCAGTCCAAAATAGTACATAAATCATACATAAATATGAAATTGCATAAGCACGTGCTTAGAATAAACAGAACAATATTGTCCGCTGGTATAGTTATCATTCTTGGTGTGAACAGACCTTAAGTCTTTCACTCGTTGATAATATTTAGTGGATGTACGAGTCAGTTCACACAGTGTCCAAATACTGTACTTTCAGTGTGTGTGTATTTCCACTGATGCACTTGCTCTCTTCCAGCACCAGGTGGCGCTGCTAACTGCCTTTAACTGCACCTGTCTTTAATATTACAGTTGTTAGTCAAGATGGCAGTATAGCATTGAAAAAAAAAAAATATATATTTCCCATAAAAATACTAGAGCTACATGTTCACTTTAAATTGAATAGATAAGTAATATGCAAAGTAAAAGTAAACTAAAAAAATCTAAAATAAACAACATTATATCAGACCTATACATGAGCAACAGTATAAAAACACCCAGTGAAATGTTATTTTAATTTCTGGATCTGTCATATTCTCTCCACTGCCTGATTATGAATGTGTCTTGTCTGACAGTAAACGCTGAGCTCAATCCAACATTCCAGCCCCAGAATCCTAAAGCCACGCTAAGCCGAGGTGCGAGCGCAGTGAGAAGCGTGAGAGCGCCCCCTGCTGTCCGGGTGCCGTTAGTTAATAACCGTAAAGGGAGTGTGCTGTCACCCGCCGCCTCGTACCTGTACAGACTCAGCCTGGCCAGCTCTCGAGACCTGTATCAGACGGGCGCGGGCACAGGCGCGGGCACAGGCGCGGGCACAGGTCTGCATCGGGCCTGTAGTCTGCCTGTTAAATACAGATATCATTCCAGCTCCACCATCAGACTCCGTAAGACTCGGCCTGGCGGTGTGGCACATGCATGTGGACTAACAGAGTTCAGAAATACTAAAACGCTCCTGTGTTGATTATTGGAAAAATATCTTTTTTTTTTCTTTTTTTGTGTGTTTTTGTAGGTCGTTTAGTAGAGCTGTGGGCAAAAAATAAAACCAAAAACAAGTGGATCATATTTTAAGCCATTTAAACGAAAGTAACAGTGGATTATTATTTTTAGCAAAATAATCGTTAGCAATTTAACCATTATGCAGCAAGACAAAAATGTGACCAAGTTTTCATTGACTAAAATGCTCAGATTTTTGGTCAAATAAAACTAGCTGACAAAATTAATATTAAATAGGACATACAGGAAAAAGCATGTCGTAACTTTAAACGGAGACACAAAGTTAATCAATAAATCATTTTGTTAAACGTTACATTTATTTGTGAAAGTGGAACAGAATTATGATTGATAAAATTAATGAATATTTAATAAAAATGCATTAGAAAATAAATAAATAATAATAAATCATGAAAAAGCACAAAGAATTGCTGACCGCACACTGAATTCAGTATTTTTTATTTAATTTTATAAACTGCATTGTACATAAAGTCCAAAGTGAGTAATAGTTTTATAGTTAAAGCTAAACTAAACTAAAACTGTAAAAGTTTTATACATAATTAACTATTATTTAATTAAAAATGCGCTAAGAAATATTTATGGCACGGTGCGTTTCCTTCACCAGCCAGATAAGTTTAATGATGAGTTAGTTCATATTAGTTACAGTATAAATTAATATTAGACTCTAGTTGAAAGCTGTTTGTTCATTTATCAGGACATATGCATTTAGAAAGGGAGTGAAATAATCCATTTGAATGTTTCTTCATTGTGTGAAACTAATGCTAGAGCTGGTGAAGGTCAAACTCCCACTGTTTCTCTTTCCACACTCTTCATCCCTCCGTACTGTCCTCTGCCTCTGTCTGGTTGTGTGTTGTTCTGGCTTGAGTGTGTGTTCATAGATGTTACTGAGCGAGTGTTGTGTGTCTCACACTGGCTCTGGTGTTTCAGTAGTAGAGGAGGAACAGCAGTCGGCTCTGTCGCCCAAGAAGAAGCAGCGGAACGGAGGAATGAGGACGTCACCAAACTGCTCTCCAAAGATCAGGTGACAGCGCAAACGTGTTTAATAAGCAATATGACATTATTTCACTAGCATTGCATTGCACTAGAAAGCTATTATTATCCTTTATTTAACCAGGCAAGTCATATAAGAACAAATTATTTTCAACGACAGCCTGGCAGAATTAAGATCTCCTGAAGGACATACTAACATATTACAACACACACACACACACACACACACACACACACACACACACACACACACACACACACACACACACACACACACACACACACACACACACACACAGTCGGGTTTGCTATCTTTGTGAGGACTCTCCATAGGCATAATGGTTTTTATACTGTACAGACTGTATATTCAAGCCCCTTACACTAACCCAACCCCTAAACCTACCCATCACAGAAACCTTTCTGCATTTTTAAAAAACTCATTCTGTATTATTTATAAGCTTTTGTACTCATGGGGACCTCAATTTAGGCCCCAACGGTGTCCCCATGAGTCTGTGTGCATTCAGGTTTAACTCCCCACCAGTAGCGAAACGAATCCGTCCCTCCAGAAAAACGTGATTATGCGATCGCATAATTCAATGCGTAATCAGCCAAAGTCCGCATATTTATGCGGGGGGGCATCATTTTTTCAAATACGCTGCACTTACGCCGCATAAATTGCTGATTTCTGCGCAAATTATGCATGATTTCATAATTCGTTGCAAAAAAGTCTCATATATCTTAGCAGAAAGTTGAAAAATGTTGCGTTTGCTTCACACAAGAGCCGCTGTTTCCCTGTTGCCATGGGAACGTTATGAAGTGACATAATTACGCGACGTGAACATCATCGAAAAGCTGTAAAACAGAATATTTTTCATATTTTATTTCTTCATTTTTCCAGAAGTTGTAGCATATTCCTTTTGTAAAGCTCCAGAACTTGTTTGACTCATCAATGTTTTGTAAGTTTGATGTGTTTATTAAGATCTGAAATAAAACCAGATGAACTGAAATATTCCAGCACTTTCTGTGATGTAGTGTGCTTGCTTATCATAGGAAGTAATAAGAAATGACTCTTTACAGTAAGGTAGTAGCCTAGTGAGAACAGGGAACAGGGGAATCACTTTCTCTCTTTCATCAAACCGCAGTTTTTGCAAGTTCCCACAATTTCATCCCATAAATGTCCCGCATATTCCATCGCATTTTTTAAGAAAACGTGCCGCATAATCAAGCATTTTTGCCTTCAACGATCACAAAAAAACTCCTCATTTTCCTGGAAGGACTGACTAAAAGCAGAGCAATCATAGACAGTTTTTTTCTAGGGATAATCAAACTAATAAGATTAGATGATTGACTATAAAGTATTGTGATGGTGAGTTTTGCGCAGATAAACACTCTTCTCGTACTGTATATGTCAGTGTAGTTCTTGATGGTGTGTGTGTGTATTGTCGAGGGGTCAGGGCGTCTCTATCCTCTCACAAAGCGGCACCGGTGACTCCAGCCAATCACAGAGCAGGATCAGTCTCTGTTGCCTCGGGCTGTAGTCCTGCTGCCGAATCCCTCCCGAGTCTCAGTGCGTCCGACACACGCCTGCTCTTAACTCCCAGAACCGGCCTTTTATCCTGTCCGGCAGAATTACACATCCATTTATTGATTCTGACGGATGAAAGAGCTGCTATTGAATTAATAAAAGCCATTAATATGCAATGATGGAATGAGAATAATGTCTTCTGAATTCTTTATTAAGACACCAGACAGGAATGATTCAGACTGTAATTGACAACAAGTGGGATATAAATCACCAAATAATGAATCATATATTTATATTAATCATATATATATATATATTTATACTTACGTTATCCTGCAGCTTTTGTGACTACTATTACCTCAACTTGCACAGTCTGTATTTCATATCCACCTTTTTCCTGGTTAGCGAATTTACCCATGATTCATAGCGGGTTTGAACCGGAATCCGGTTGTCCTTTTCCGGTTCTAAGCTTTATGAAGATTGCGCCGCTTGCTCAGAACGCCGCAGTGATGTGCTGATTAGAAAATATGTGAAATAAATAAGTAGGGCTGCCCCTGCCCGTGCACGACTGAAGTTGGGTTGGAAGTTATGTATACTATATGGGAGAGAATACTAAACCATAATGAGCGTTTTCGTAATATTGCCTATTCTGCATCACAACGCACGCATAAGCTTGCCACAATAAAAAACGGCAAAAGTAATGATTATGCATTAAACATTTGAATTTTTTATTAATAACTAGTGTTTTCTGTAAGTATCGACTGCAAAGATAAATTTGATGATGCTGACTCGCCATTTTCGCAGTAAACGCGAGAGAAATGCACACTTCATACGAATTAACCTACATAAGCAGAGAGCAGCCCATTTCTGCTCGTTTTTAATTATTTTGTTTAAAAGTACACATTTCAAGCTTTCTATATACTTCTCATGTATGTGAGGCAAGTAGCCTAACTTATACGCTGAGTTTCGTTTATTAATAAGACGTTATATTTGTCAGTCATATTATTCTAGGCAATTTGTGGATAAAACATTGATACAAATGAAGGTACAATTTTTACTAAACGAATTTCACTTTACAGAAAGGCTTTCTACAAAACAAAACTTAATAAGTGGTCAAAATCATGTCTGAGCCATTCCAAATGTTTTCCGATATATTGGGCATTATGATCATATCTGACTCATCTCATGCGGTTCCCTTTTCATATAATCAACATAGATTAAATAAATAAACAAATTAATAAAAAACATTATATTGTGAAACTTAAATATAAAAAGTATGTTTAGTTTTTATTTTTTAAATATATTTATTATATTTATTTAAAAATATGTAGGCTATGTGTGCGTGATGTGATGCAGGGGTGCTATTTTCGAATAATAATTGAATAATACCCAGCGATCTTCGAATATTATTTTTGCTTGAAATGCCCATCCATACTGGTAACGTATTACACCTTTTTCGTTGGATGCTTCAGTTTTAGCGCAGCTAACCAAAAACGTCTACTCTCTGGCACTGAATGTAGCTGATCCGAACCGGACATAGGCATTCTCTCCTTTTAATCTTATGCTCAAAGCACCCAGTTTCTAAAGGTTTTTTTTTTATCTTCTTTGAATTGTAAAATCAACCAACAGCAGCACATAGATAGAGCCTGAACTCATTCTCTCACTGCTAATACAGTGCAAACCGGAAGTAGGCAACCGGAGTCGTCGTCATGGCGGCGCGCATTGTTTAGAGCAGAATAAGGTGGATAAATGTAACGTTTAACAAAATAATTTATTGATTAACTTTGTGTCTCCGTTTATTTTTACGACATGCTTTTTCCTGTATGTCCTATTTAATATTAATTTTGTCAGCTAATTTTATTTGACCAAAAATCTGAGCATTTTAGTCAGTGAAAACTTGGTCACATTTTTGTTTTGTTGCATAATGGTTAAATTGCCAACGATTATTTTGCTTAAAATTATAATCACAACAATTGTTGTCATTTGGGAATGACATCAGAATTATTGCACTTTCATAAACACAAATCTAGAGGAGGTCAACTCATACGCATGGTTTATTTGACCTCATCTAGTTTCCTGATTTTTTTATAGGCTGTTTGTCATAAACACATTCACGACATTTCTCTAAAAAAATGAAACGGTGAAATTCCTCATAGTTACTCCAATAATTCTAAATTATATTTACATGTAAATGAACACTAACCCTATTTTTGTGGAATAAAATACTAAAATACTAGCAGATTTAAACTGCTCTGATTGCAAAAAAAGTAAATGTCATCTGATATTATGCTTAAAAACACATTTAAACAATTTTTTGATTAGCCTGTTTAGCGTGACTGCAGTTTAACTACTTTAAATAATGATTAGTATTATCAAAACTACTTGTGTAGTGTAGCATTCACATTCCCGACTGGAGAAACCGCTGACTGAAACGTGTTTTCCTCATTTCCACAGCTCATCTGAGACGAGTGTACTTCTGTTGTATGAGCATAGGGTTGCCACCCGTCCCTTAAAATACGGAATCGTCCCGTATTTGTGGAATAAACAGCGCGTCCCGTTTTGAATCAATACGGGACGCGGTTTGTCCCGTATTTCCGTGTTGTCTTAAACGCATCATCCCATGCGAATCATTCCACCCGCATTCTGTGAAGACTCGTCCTATTCTACCCTTGATTGGGTAATACTCGCTGCCATTGTTGGTTTGATTGGTTTGTTTAATACCATCACAGGTTCAGGGCCAATCAGAGAGGAGAGCGAGTCTTTTAGCAGAGAGTTGATAGCTCCTGATGCCCGTTTCCGCAACGAGTCTATTTTTGCTGTGCTTCAAACGCTGAATTAAAGTGACAGCGCATAGTTTGTGGTCAAAATGAACACCAATTGACATGAAAATGTAGTAATTCCATCATAAATGCATTTAAATTAAATAAAAAAGATGACTGTAGACAAGAATAGTAGTAGGCTATTTAATTAAATGCATTTATGGTGAGATTACTAAATTACATTAAGACTGCATGACTGCAATGTGGTAAAGCAAAGAAATTACAATTTACTTAAGCAAGGCGACTAATGAATGACACTCGTCTGATGATTAATCTTTAATTTTAAGATTATCTTATTATTAATTTCACGTCTAATAAATCATGGACTTCATCATTAAATGAATCGCTTCCTGGGGGAATATTGATTGTTTTATCTAATTGTTTTTGTTATGTTAAAAAAAGTAAATTTAAACTATTTATAGCCTACACCTATGTCATTATAAGTAAGTATAAATAGATTATTACAATTATTTACATAACTATAGTTTATAATAAAAGTATTTGTATTAATGGGTTTTGCTCATAATTGCTTGTTTTGAAAATGGACATTTTCAGATGTGTTGAAAATATTCTTAGAAATATTATTAGAAAATATATTTCTAATCCACAGAGATTTACACACACACACACACACACGTATTTTTAAATAATACATTCACGGGGTTTAAATATTTACCCCCACCCCCCCATCCCCCCCCCCCCCCCCCCCCCCGTCGTCAGGCGTCCCTTATTTTTTTGTATTGAAGGTGGCAACCCTATATGAGCATGTTACACAGAAACAGCAGGAGAAGCGTTTCAGGCTAGCTTTATACGAGGCGTGTGATTGTCTGCTCAATCCTGCCTCAGGGCTCTCAGAAACACTGTGTGTGTGTGTGTGTGTGTGTGTGTGTGTGTGTGTGTGTGTGTGTGTGTGTGTGTGTGTGTGTGTGTGTGTGTGTGTGTGTGTGTGTATCAGCTGTGGTTACTGCAGGCTGGGTGAATTAGTCATGAAGAGCAGATTGAATGGAGCTCTTTAGAAAGCATGTTAGTGTCAGGTTATGTGAGGAAAGAGACTCTCAGGGCAGCGATCCTTTTGCTTTTCATAGCCTGGAGAACATCAGGGTTTGCTCCCAGCCAATGGACACACATTCATAATAAACAACACAAAATAACCAAAATATTCTATACATAACCTAAATATCTAGTATTTCTGCCACCCGTCAATCTGAGGCCAGTGTCCTAGATATATTATCACTATACATTATCAGTTTTATTATATATATGTGTGTGTGTGTGTGTGTGTGTGTGTGTGTGTGTGTGTGTGTGTGTGTGTGTGTGTGTGTGTGTGTGTGTGTGTGTGTGTGTGTGTGTGTGTGTTTCAGCAGCAAAATCGTTCCAGAAAATTATATACAAAATTATATAATTTTAAAATGATTTTGTATTTTTTTCTACATTATATAATATGATATATATAAATATATGTATTTAAGCAACAAAATCATTCCAGAAAATTATATAATTTTAAAAAAATATATATTTTTTTTGCTGCAATATATAATGTATATATTTCAGCAACAAAATCATTCCAGAAAATTGTATAGAAAATTAGACTTCCCACTACACTTTTGTTTAAATAAGATGTAAATAAAAGATTTACAAGAAAATGCTATTTCAGTCTTTCAACTTCAAAATTTCACGTTTAATTCAACGTGTCACTTTCTTTGTAATTCTTTGTGAAATTTATTAGCAATTTCTGACAAAAAATTGTTTGAAAGTAGATCCTAGACCAATGTTTTTCTAGTCTATGTTCAGTAACTTAGTGACATTATTATTTTTCCTAAATCTTAGTGATCTAAAAATCACTTTATTTAGCTTTATGTTTAAATATTTTCTCCAGAACGTTATATTATATTCATTATCCTTGATAATCCCAAATGATTTGTATCAACCTGTATTTGAGTGTGTTTGTGTCAGGTCTTATCCATATGCAGCTACAGGACCCGACTGAGACACACTCACTCTTGTCTGAGCAGAACAGCCAGCGATTGACTTTCTGCTGGCGAGGGAGGATCGTATAAATGTGTTCAGCATTGACAAATCCAGCCCCTGAGAGTATCGAATAGAGCGAGCGCGGCGGTTTGTGGAAACATTAACCGTTGTTTCACTGCGAGAGATTGAGTCTTTATGAATCTGCTGTCAGTGATGTCACGTCTGATAACACTCATCTCGACAGCGGCTCACATTCATCAGAACCAAAACACGTCCAGGTCACGTTACACTCTCAAATCTGAAAATCTCCCGTATATTTTGCATGAGGAAAATTAAGCTTACGTTTAGAACCATTAACATTGTTGTCACGGTCAAGACGAGGTGAAGCAGATCTATAAGCAATTTAGAGAGAGAATAATCTAACACGAGAAATAAATGAAACTGAGAGCATTATATCGGCCTACACAACTAACTAAGGGTGAAAAAACAAGGAACAGGTGTGTGAAATCAGCGAAACACGACGTAACCATGACAACAACGATAAACGTGCTAGAAACAATGACAATAATCCAAGTCCTTGAACATGAAAACACTGAACAATTGACCCTTCGCGTGGAGCTTGATTGACAGGTGTTCTAACCAATCATACTTCGCCATCCGCCATTTTGTCCGAAAAAGCAGCCAGTAGAGTTAGGAGGACTTTAACTTGGTAAAATGAATATACTGACGCCTTTCCGCGGTTAAAACAACATTACTTCTTATTAGTGATGGGCGATACTGCAAATTTCTGTATCGATCCGATACCAAGTAAATACAGGGCCAGTATCGGCGATATCGATATCGATACCGATACTTTTTCATTTTAAAAGCATGCATTTGAACTTGAATGCACTTTCCTTTGCTAGAGCATTGTGTCATGATTTATGAGGTGAATGCATCATTAATATGCTAAATCTAAATCCGTTTTCATGACTTCTAGGCCTAAATATTTTGTGATTTGTGCTCTCAACTCGCCTTTAATTAGTCAGTGACTTTTACAAAACTACCCTAATTATAGTACTAGCCTACTAGTAGCCTACTGTTCTAAAGTTTGGGTCTGTAAAATTTTTCTTTTTCTTAGCAAAAACTTTAAAATTACAATTGAACAAATTGTAATTGTAAACTGTAATTTATTCAAGTGATCAAAGCTGAATTAGTGGCATCATTACTCCAGTCATGATGATATTTCATTTTAATATGCTGATTTGCTGCTCAGAAAACATTTCTTATTATTATCAATGTTGAAAACAGTTTCATATTTTTGTGGAGACCATGATACATTTTATGCAGAATTATTTGATGAACAAAGTTGAAAGAACAGCATTTATATGAAGTCGATTTTTTTTAACAGTGTAAAACCCTTGACTGTCACTTTTGATCAATTTAATGCATCGATTTTAATTTCATTAAAAATATCCTACTGACCTCAGCATTTTGAACCGTTATGCACACTTTTGGTTTGTAATTGCGAAATAACTCCTGATTGTTTCTCTGTCATCTAAGGCTTCGTTTCCCAAACGCACTGGGCCTGTGTGGGCTCAGCGAAGCACTAGCATTGAACGCTCTCTGTGATTGATTGGTTTCGTCTTGTATACAAATAACTAGGAGAAAAGTTCTATCCTACGCAATTACCCGCTAACATTTGCTTATTTCCCCACTTAGAAGCTTATTTTACGCACTGAATTGCGTGCTAAATTAATAAAAAATAACTGGTAAAAAAAATACACATTTGGATCGATATTTTTATGTGAGGATCGATCCGTTTCGATACCACGTCAGTATCGAAGTATCGATATTTCAGGATCGATCCGCACATCACTACTTCTATGTTCGTTCATGTTTATTTGATGCTATAAATGAACTAGAAGGAAGAGATGATCGGATCACGAGCAGCTTTAACTGATGCTCTACAGCGATCTGTCACGGCACATTAAAGAGCCCCAAAATGGTATTTATTGTTTAAATTTCTTTCAAAAAATGACCATATTTGAAAGGTGAGACTTTGTTTAACATGCTTAATATCAAAAGTAACCGAATAGTAACCTGGTCTGTCCTGTCTGTCCTCGTGTTGTCAGTCTCCTCTCTGCTCCGCGATGTATTTTTCACTGCGTGAGAACATGAGAGCGGCGTAGCTTGTCGGAACATAGCGACAGTAACTAAGGAGGGCGGGTCTTTGCGAAGGGTCAATTGTTCTGCTTTGTGACATTATTTTCATGATGAGCTCATTTTGAAACACTTTTAAATGAGAAGATTAAATCTAAACGACTAAACAAAAGTGTTACTGTTCAAGTTGTTACCGAGGTAAATGATTGGTTTAGTAGCACACTTAGTGATAAAATCATTTTTTGCTATATAACAATTATACTATAAATGTATTATATTAATACATTTCATGTAAAAATTATACATTAAAGATATGTATATATCAATGTTTATAATATTGTAATATAATTGTAATTGTAAAAGAAATGTGAATTAGTTTTTAAGAGGTTAATTGTCATAAAATAATGTGATAATACAAAAACATTATATAATTTTTCTTCCACATGACTCATGTTCTTGACAGATTTTATTTTTTACATGAACCCTTGAACGCACATCAGGACAGGGAGAGTGTGTGTGTGTGATGTAATGTGGCACAGGTTTGAAGGTGTGCGTTATATCTGATGGACAGAGCGCTGGAGGAAGTGAAGAGAGTCAGACTCTAATGATGATGGAAAAGCTCTCTGCTGAAACCTTCACCTCTGTAACGTCCCCGAGACTCCCTGTTCTCCATCAAGTCCTGTAACACCACCATCCAATTCATTCTCCTCAAACGTATGATTTATGAAGACTAAAGCGTGTCAAAAGGAACCGGAACACGAGTTTGGTGGAGTCGAGATGTAGGTATTTTAACTTTTCAGTGTTTTTGTGGTGTGTGTATTTCAGGCATGACCCGTTGCTGGTCCCAGGACACGATCAGATGGAAACGATGGATGAGAACATAAAGAAATATGATTCTACAGGAATGTTTCACTGGTGTCCATCAAAAGACATAGAGAAGGTCCTCCTGGTAAGAGACATCAGAACATTACAAAACAGAATGACATTTTAAAACTTTGTGTTTTCCAATATTTAGATGCCAGACCAGTGTTATAGTATCAAATTTGATATTGTATTATAGTATTTAGTAATATTTTAAATAGGGCTGTGAAACGATTAATCGCATCCAAAATAAAAGTTTGTGTTTACATAATATATGTGTGTGTACTGTGTATAATTATTTTGTATATATAAATACACACACATACATATTTAAACAATTTTTTATTTATATATAAAATATTTATATAATACAAATTATATATATATATATATCGGTATACACAGTATATATAAGCAAATATTTCTTAAATATATAAATGCATCATGTGTGTGTATTTATATATACACAAAATAATTAGACACAGTACACACACATATATTATGTAAACACAAACTTTTATTTTGGATGCGATTAATCGTTTCACAGACCTAATTTTAAGTTAGATTTTATTTATATGTTTTGCATTTTAGTATTAGTAATTTTGTTGTGTGTTTATTTTGTCAGTTTATGTAAATTAAAATGTCTATTTTATATTATTTTTATTTTAGTTTAGTTATTTTTCTTTTTAGGACTTTAAAGTAAACGGAAATTAGATGTTTTTTGTCGGTATAATTAATTTTTTTAAGAAAAATATGCATATTCAGGCTTTTTATTTTTATTTGTTTTAGTTCAATTTTAGTGTTATTGATTTTAGTCCTTAAACAAAACTAAACGCAAATGACTAATGTTGCCTTGCCCAGACTGATCTCATGAAACTGCGTATGTATGACACGCCAATTCCTATTTCCATTTTTGGCGTGCTATCAACACGCAAAATCGCTTTTCAGCGTGTTTATGAACGCCGTTAACTTAACGTTACATTACTGTATATATAAATATATGACCTACTCCAACCCCGTCCCTAAACCTACCCGTCACTGTTAATACCATTTATAAGTCTTTCCCTGCCATCCTAGTAAGAAAACTATCGCTCCCCAGATGTATATCAAAATTTTTGGCTTTATTTCGCTCGGATTTTTAACAGCGCGTACATACACGCGGAATCACTCGGACATAACGGCGTAGATATACATGCGTACACGCGGATAGCTCAAAATGCGTATAAATAACACGCCGCTTGACTTGAAAGTGGCGTGTATGTTTACGCAAAAGTCATGATGTCATGTTGCCTTGCCAACTAACTGAAATATTTAGTTTAAGTAAGTTCTAATAATTTTGAGTGTTTTTGTCAAGTATTTTTATTACTTATTTTTGTCTATTTATTTTTTATTTCAGTTTTTAACCGTTTTTGGCAGTTTGCTGAAAGTATAACTGAAAGTTTATTTTTTAATATATATATATTTAATTTAAAAATTTATATAATTTCAATGAACCTAAATGTTTTTTCACAAGTTTTAGTTATTAACAGTGTTTGTGAGGTCAGTTATGAGTGATGTGTGTGTGTTCTCTCTCAGACTCGCAGTGAGGCAGCGATGACAGTTTTGAGTGGTCATGTGGTGGTGTGTATATTCGGGGACGTGAAGTCGGCCCTGATTGGTCTGCGTAACCTGGTGATGCCTCTGAGAGCCAGTAACTTCCATTATCACGAGCTGAAGCCCATCGTGTTCGTGGGGTCTCTGGAGTACCTGAAGAGAGAGTGGGAGACGCTACACAACTTCCCCAAAGTCTCCATCTTGCCGGTGAGTGGCGTCTCCGTTGACCCAGTGATGGCGTACATCTGCGTGTTTCTGAAGCCTGTCACTCCTTCAGGGAACTCCACTGAGCCGCGCCGATCTCAGAGCCGTCAACATCAACTTGTGTGACATGTGCGTCATCCTGTCAGCCAATCAGAATAACATCGACGACGCGTCTCTGCAGGATAAGGAGTGTATTCTGGCGTCTCTCAACATCAAGTCCATGCTGTTTGATGACAGTATTGGACTTCTGCAGGCCAACTCTCAAGGTAACGGCAGGACCCATGCAGACTCAGTATTCATGTTTTGTTTTCCATTACATATATGTCTAATAAATAGCATTTACTTCATACCTGTCAACACTCCCGTTTTTCCCGGGTTTCTCCCGTTTTTTAGCCCTGTCTCCCGGACCCCTCCCGGTTTGTTATTTCTCCCGGGAAACTCCCGTAATTTGCATGGCCCAAACTCCTTTATGAATAATCGGACCAATATGTTTGTCTAATGTTGACCAGTTGCCAGATCTTGTATTAAATGCATTATATTCACACAATTAGGGGTGTAACGGTACATGTAATCGTATTGAACAGTTTCGGTACGAGGCTTCCGCTTCAGTACGCATACAAACCGAACGATTCCTTTGGCCTTTTTCCCTGCCGACAAAATCCGCGCTGGCGCGATCACCACAACGTTGCGCAACATCAAATGGCAAACGTAATGAAAGCAGAACGAAACTGCGCTACTCATTATATTGTGCATCTCTCTATCAGATCAAACAGCACTGACGTGGAAACCATGAAGAAACATTGTGCCGTGAATGATCTAGTTAAAGGCTTTAAGTCCACAGATCAGCAACATTCACCATGGATTTAATATAGTAACACTAACTGTAGCCATGAAAGTTTGGCTGGAATAGTGAAATGCTTTCAAGTACTTCACACATCTTTTTCCAGCACTTCAAAACTCAACTATTATCTAAATATTATATATAAATATATGCCTATATTTAAATGTTATTTTTAATGTGATGACCTAAACATTATAACATTATTTGTTCATCCTTCAAAGATTACCCCCATTTATAAACCTGATTGTTTCAAGATGTAGGAAAACTGAAACTTATTAAACATATTTTTAATATAACAATTATTTAATAATATTTAATATATTTTTAATAAATAGGAAATTTCTCTGGCATTCCCCCTCCCCACACCCCCCCCCCCCCCCCCCCCCCCCCCCCAAAAAATCTCCCGGAATTTGAAAACCAAATGTTGACAGCTATGATTTACTTGAGATATTAAGACTTAAGATACAAATAACAAATATCTGACAGTGGGTTTGGATTCATAGGGAAAACAAGATAATTTTTTCTTATTTTAAATTCACTTCATTTTCATACAATACGTAATATCTTAAAGTGCCCCTTTATGCTATTTTAAAGGTTTCTAGTGTTGTTTTGGAGTCTCCAACATCATGTTTGCATGCATTTAAGGTCAAAAACACATTAATATTTTAATAATAATCATTACAGCATCAGTGTCTCTTTTCTCTCAGTGTCTGAAACGCTTCGTCTGCAGATTCAGTCTCTCTAAGCTCCGCCTCTCTGAACGCTGCTCTGCTCTGATTGGTCAGATGAAGTGCTCATTATCATATCTGAATCTCAGCTCTTGATCACAGTGATAGGAACAGTAACGATGGTGGTGTTTTACCGTATCAATCTCAGAAAACAGCGTCTTCTCGACACGAACAACACGAACCAAACTCTCCCAGTCTCAGATACACTAGTGTTTGAGGGCGGAGCTAAGAGACGCTGTTCAGCCAATCAAGACCAGAGACGGGCATTATGCAAATTAGTTATAAACCTTCAGCAGGAAGTAAGACTGGAATTACTAATGACTCGTTTCAGGCAGTTCAGAATCTATTCTTTCTTTTGGGACACAAAAACTTTTCTTCTTTTTTTTACAGTCAGAAAGGAATGGAATGGTTTAGTTAGTAACTTCTGTTGTTCCTGCTCCAGGTTTCACTCCTCCTGGAATGGATCGCTCCTCTCCGGAGAACAGTCCTGTACACGGTCTGGTACGACAGGCGTCTATAACCACAGGAGCAAACATTCCCATCATCACTGAGCTCGGTGAGAGCTTTCACACACTCTTATTCAGCACACACACATTCAGTTCATCAAGAGGGACAACTAACATTTATAATGTTACAAAGGATTCTGTGTCAAATAAATGCGCTTCTTTTCTATTCATTAAAATCCTGAAAAATCAAATATATCACAAAAATATAAACTGTTTTCAACATTGATAATAATCATAAACGTTTATTGAGCATCAAATCATCATAGTGATTTCTGAAGGATCATGTGACACTGAAGACAATTCAGAAAATTCAGCTTTGATCACAGGAATAAATTGGATTTCACAATATATTAACACAGATTAAATTTTTTTTAAAATAGTAATAATATTTGACAATATTACGTTTTTTATTGTATTTTAGATCAAATATATGCAGCATGCTGCAATTTTATTTTATTTTTTTAATCTTTGCCTTAACATTAACTAACAATGAGCAAAACATTTGTTACAGTATTTATTAATCAATTAAATAATATATAACCAGATTTTAATAATGTATTAATAAATGTTGACATTAACACTAAGATTAATAAATGCTTTAGAATGTACTGTTAATTCTTAGTTTACTAATGTTAACCTGGGTTAAAGTCTTACTGACCCAAAGCGCTCGCGTGTAAACGGCTGTGTTAGTAACGGGTGTTTTGGGTAAGTTGCTGATGTCATGTTGAAGCTGGTTTCTGGGTTACTGGTAACTAGTTGCTATGGTAACTGGTTGTTTTATGCTGATAGCTAAAACAGATAAGTTGCTGCCCCTGGTTTCTCTGAGCCAGGACAAGAGCAGCGGAAACAACATCCCAATGATCACGGAGCTGGGTAAGACCCGCGACGGCTCACCGGAGACACTTCTCATCCTCCTTTACTTCAGTGCTTCAGCTTTTCTGTTCATGCTTCATGAGGGTGTTTCTGCATGAGCGCTGTGTGTGACTGTCGCATGCTGTGTGAAGCCTGTGTGTGTGTGTGTGTGTGTGTGTGTGTGTGTGTGTGTGTGGTGAGACACTGGTCCTTCCTGTCAAACTGATAATCAATGTCTTCAAAAATTATCCGTCACTCCGCTTCTGAGTCTCAGACTGGACACACACGAGTTCAGGGTCCAAAATGAAGTTCTGGCCATTTCTGCCAATAAATTGATTATTTTCTGGCTATAAATGTTTTTTACTGACCATGAAACTGCATTTTGCATTATTTCTATTATATATATATATATATATATGTATAAAATATAAACTTGTTTTATCAGACTCATCCATTAATACACACATCATAACATAATGTTGCTTCAAAAAGGTCTGGATAAAAATTAGAACATTTATATAAGCTTTAATGTTCTTCTATGCTATTATTCTTACCGTTTTACTTCTAATAACGTTTTATTACATTTACCAGCCACTTCCTGGTCCATTTCATTTACTCGCGTTTTCCTGATACCAGGGTAACAGATGGTGGTAAAATAATGATTTTATTTATTTAAATAAGGCCATTCAACAAATGCAAAATAAAAAATAATTGTATTAAATTTATAAATTTAATCAAAAATGTCTGACTTTAATTGTGACTGGAAAAGTAATGAGAATTTGTATTTGGGGGAATTGTCATTAAAAAAATAACTATAATACAAAAAAGTCATAAAATGGTCCATCTTTGTGCGATATGTATTTTAAATGTGTTTTTTATTTTATTTTGTGGTGAAACATGACTCATGATCAGACTTGTTTTTGGCAGGTTTTATCAGAAGTTTTGAAGGTGTGGAGAAAAACATTAAGACAGGATTCAATTTTTTTAAAAACAATTTTAGGATTTTGTTTTTCTAATAAAGTTCTTATTAAATCTACCACTGATAAAAGTTATTCCAAAAGTGTTCATTTTTGACCCTGTGTTGTCCTGTTATTTCCTGTGAATATTTTTTTAATAATAATCCTCACTTAAATACAGTAATTACATTCCTAACAATCAGTGTGTGTGTGTGTGTGTGTGTGTGTGTGTGTGTGTGTGTGTGTGTCTGCAGTGAACGACTCAAACGTCCAGTTTCTGGACCAGGATGATGACGACGACCCCGACACAGAGCTGTATCTCACACAACCCTTCGCCTGTGGAACGGCGTTTGCCGTCAGTGTGTTGGATTCATTAATGAGTGCTGTAAGTCAAGTCATCCTCATTTATACAGCGCTTTTAACAATGTAGATTTTTTCAAAGCAGTTTTACAGAGACAAACATATAATTTAAGGTAACAGAGATTGGTTTGGCTCCACAGCAGTTCCTGAATAATGTTGTTTCCAGCTAATGTTAGTTTTGATCGATTCACTTCCGTCAAAATGATCATTTGTTATTAAATTAGGGGCCAATAAGACGACGCCGTTCTCTCTAAACAGACTTTAAACTGAACCTGTGATAAGCGCTGATGGCGTTCACATGCGCATTAAGAACTGATTCTATAGTTATGTGCGTTTTGAAAATGTGCGCAGGTTTGTAATTCCCTACAAACCATGCCTAAACAAACTACTTGTCTTGCCTATAAATTTTGATGCAGAATTTTATTTTATTTTATTATTTCGGGTAGGTACGCGAAACCGGAATTTCCACAGCGCTTTATCTGTAGAGTGGAATAGGGATCCTCCATAGGGAGAGGCTAGTTGGCACTTCAGCACTGCGTTATCATCGGGTCCAGGCGAAGGTCCTTCGTCAGATCTGGAAACGGCCTGGATCCGGAAACAAAGACACTAAATTAGCGTCGATGCCATTCTTCTTATGATGTAACGAGTACATCAGGATTTAAGGGAAGTGTTCCCGGTTCCGGCTGACCTAATCTATGCAGCCTAACATTTAATTATGGAAGTCGATAATGTATTATGTGAATGCTAGGTCAAAGAGATGTGATTTTAGTCTAGTTTTAAACTGACAGACTGTGTCTGCTTCCCGGACAATGGTAGGAAGATTGTTCCAAAGTTTTGGTGCTAAATAGGAAAATGATCTACCGCCAGCAGTCGATTTTGATATTCTAGGTATTATCAACTGGCAGGAATTTTGAGATCGCAATAGACGTGAAGGACTATAATGGGTTAAGAGCTCGCTCAAGTACTGCTGCGCTAAACCATTTAGTGCTTTGTAAGTCATCAGCAATATTTTAAAATTTATACGATGTTTAATAGGCAGCCAATGCAGTGTTGACAGAACCGGGCTAATATGGTCATACTTCCTGGTTCTGGTAAGAACTCTAGCGGCTGCGTTTTGGACCAGCTGTAGTTTGTTTAATAAGCACCCGGTAACCACCCAGTAGAGCATTACAATAATCTAGCCTTGAGGTCATGAACGCATGAACTAATTGTTCCGCAATAGTCATTGAGATTATATGATGTAATTTAGATATATTTTTAAGATGGAAAAATGCTGTTTTACAGATACTAGACACGTGACTTTCAAATGAAAGATTGGTATCAAAGAGCACACACACACACACACACACACACACACACACACACACACAGAGAGAGAGAGACCCAGGTTCCTAACGGACGACGAAGACTTAACAGAGCAGCCATCAAGTGTTAGACAGTATTCTAGGTTATTACGTGTGGAAGTTTTTTGTCCAATCTCTGTTTTTTCAGAATTTAGTAATAGGAAATTACTAGTCATCCAATTTTTTATATCAGCTATGCTGAATTGTGAATTGGTTCGACTAAATATACAGCTGAGTATCATCAGCATAACAGTGAAAGCTAATTCCATGTTTCCTAATGATATCTCCTAATGGTAGCATGTACAGAGTGAACAGCAGCAGTCCTAGTACTGAGCCTTGTGGTACGCCATACTGAACTTGTGATCGATAAGACATCTCTCATGTCACTGAACACACACGTCCGACCTCCAGTGCTGTCCTGCGTCTGTAAAGGGAGAGTTCAGCCAAAAATGAAAACTAGCCCATGATTTCCTCACTGCAGGCCATCCTAGACGTGTATGACATTCTTCTCTCAGACGTTCAATGTCAGAGTTATGTTAAAAAATGTCCTGGCTCTTCCAAGATTTATAATGGCAGTGAATGGCTGTTTCTGTTTAAAGAAGTCCATAAAAGTGCATCTCTCCATCATAAAACTGCATCTCTCCATCATAAAAGTGCATCTCTCCATCATAAAAGTGCACAATCTAGGTCTATTCTAATCTATTCGTCTGAAAGAAGAATGTCATATACATCTAGGATTATTTGAGAGTGAGTAAATCATGGGCTAGTTTATTTTAATTTCTGGGTTTAATCCCTTTAATGCTTCCGTATGTCTTTCGCTCTCAGACGTACTTCAATGACAATATCCTGACCCTGATCCGGACGCTGGTGACGGGCGGTGCCACACCGGAGCTGGAGGGGTTGCTGGCGGAGGAGAACGCTCTGAGAGGAGGATACAGCACTCCTCAAACTCTGGCCAACAGAGACCGCTGCCGGGTCGCTCAGCTGGCGCTCTACGACGGACCCTTCGCTGACCTGGGGGTGAGACACCTGACGCTTATCATGTTTATCACATGCAGTGTCTCAACACACGTGAAATGTCAGTAGCTATGTTTCCATCCATATATTTTTATGCAAATTTTGGGATATTGCTTAAGAAACGCTGAATGGAAATGCCAAGATGGGCATAAATTGATCATAAATTGATCAGCTGACGGTTTCTCGATTGAGGTTTTTCTGTGGCAGATCCTAGACTCTGAGCTCCCGTTGTCTTTAATAACATCTACTCTAGGGTCATTTTAGAGGGAGTTAAAAACGTATTTATTTTCCTTAGATTTTTTATAATGTGTTGTAAATTGTATGTATTTTTGTAGTATTTGTTTATTTTTATTTTTTTTATGTACAGCACATTGGTACCCATTGTGTTTTTTGAAAGTGCTCTAGAAATAAAGTTGAGTTGAGTTAAATTAAATTCCAAAAATTTGCATACTGTACGTATACACTTAATTGAGGTGGATAATTTTTTGCTATGAAAACGCTATGATAAAAACACATTAACCGAATAAATCCCTCAAAGTGCAACACAAACTTCGCATCAGAGGATGTGATTGGAGGCTTGATAGTAAAATACTAAAACGGTTCCTCTAGTAATTTAGTATTAATGTTTATGTTTTTCAGGACGGCGGCTGTTATGGTGATTTATTCTGTAAAGCATTAAAGACGTACAACATGTTGTGTTTTGGGATCTACCGATTAAGAGACGCACACCTGGGATCACCCAGTCAGTGCACCAAACGGTGAGTGAACACACACTTCACTAGGGTTTGTTTTGTTCATATGGAAAATGTATGTAATATTACTTTTTTTTGTAGCGTTTTTGAAGAGTCTATTGCCAGTGGTGTGTGAAGGTTAGTCTCTGTCGTTACAGATACGTGATCACGAACCCCCCGTACGACTTTGAGCTGGTGCCTACAGATCTGATCTTCTGCCTGATGCAATTCGACCACAACGCCGGCCAGACCCGCGCCAACCTGTCCACCAACTCCACCAACTTCCCCAGCAAGAAGAGCCCGTCGGGCCAGTCCATCCCATCATCCACTCGGCCGGGCCGCAGCCGGAGCCGGGACCAGCGGGACAAACAGAAGTACGTTCCTCTGTAAGCGTTTGAGCTGTGCCTGTTTGAGCGTGTGCTTCTGGCGCCGTGTGACGTCACGGACTCATCATCACACGGTTCGGTTTATCCAAACGCAAATTACGGACTTTATTTTTTTACTTCAGACTTATCAAATGTTTACTTAGCATTATAGATGTTGCATCTGTATAAAGCACCGGCCACCGTTTACACGAGAAACCATGTTTTCTGTTGGATGATTAGTATGTCTTTCACGGGTAACACTGTGTTGGGTCGATTCATCAGTTTTACCGTTTTGCACTTTAACTGCACTTTAACCCTCGACTCTCACATCACCTGACCTGACGAGTGTGTGTGCTTCTACATCCTAGTGTTCCTGTCTCAGATTACCCCGTACAGTGGGCGCCAAACGTCTCACGCTTTGTTTCTTTGTCAAAAAATGATACATTCAATACAAATATTTATTATTTAATAAAAAAATATATATATTTGATCAGATAAATTGCAGTTAAAATTTAAATAAACTCTAGCGATTTAGATAACAATTCTAATTCACAACACGATATGTAAAACATTTAATGTATTTTTGCAATAGAGAAAAATCTGTATAATGTATAGATAAAAAATAAACAAAATATATTAGAAATATAAAAAATATCAAACAAATGCACCAAATATAAACGACGACGAATGGAAAATTACAAATAAAGTGAACATATTGGCTTTATTGATTTTTTAAATTAAAATAAGTCAAATTAATATTAAATAAATAATACTACATTTTCTGATAATATAAATTGCAGTGAAACGTTTGCAATTTTATACCAAATTTAGATTCACAACACAAATGATGTCAAACAAACATTTCATGGATTCTTGCAATAGAGAAAAATTCAATAAATTACAGATCCATAAAATAAATAAACAATACATATTACAAATATAAAAATATAAAGGTTGACGAATGAAAAATGACTAATAAAGTCTACATATCTTAATTCGATTTTTTTAAATAAATAGTGCAGAATTTGAAAATATTCAAAAATGTACGATTTTTCAGCGTTTTCTCAGATGTTTGGACTCACTGTATTCATACATTAATATACTGTATGTGCTCATAAAGAATGTTAGTATCTTTCAAATGCTTTTATTTTCGATTCACTGCCTTCTTGAGACGACGGATGACAGAATGAGAGTATAATCACATGATCAGCCTTGACAGAAACACATAGCATATGCATGAAGACGTGCGTTTACGCTAGACGTTTGCCGCTGTGAAACATGCGCTTTTTGGCAAAACGTCCCTCATGATTCCTGACAGGTTTTCGGGTCAGGTTAGTGACAGGTTAATAGTGGTTTTAAACCCGCACCTGATGGACACACACTGAGGAATGACTCTAACACTGATCACCGGCTGGACGTCTCGCGATGGGAAATCGAGCATTATTCTCCCGGATGTTGGGTTAAATGATTATGCTCATGCTCAGATGTTTCTGTGCTATTAAGACGTAGCGCTTTTGACAAATGTTTTATCTTCCACTTTCAATATTTCTAAGGCTATTAAACATTTTTGGACTGAACTTGATGTCCTGTTTGGTTGGTACAACCTAATATATAAGATTGCTGCGATGTTTGAGGAGTTTTTGTAAAGAAGCAACGAGGACGTTTGTTTGCTTTCTATGTTTAATTCACGTTCATTGCTCTAGTAACACATGCTCACACCAAAGTTTTGATTCTCTAAATTACAAGTGTAAGAGATTTTTCTTATATGATTATAATAAACTAGTGTATGCGACATCTTTAACATAATAATAAAAAAAATCTGTATTAATGATGTGAAGTCTTTGCTTTTAAAACACTGAGCATTTCCTGGGAACCTTTAGTTCAGTGACATTTTAAATGAGTTTTAATGTAAGCACAAATGCATTATATATATATATATATATGTAACACTTTACAATAAGGTTCATTAGTGAACTACCTTAGTTAACATGAACTAAGAATGAACAATACTTCTACAGCATTTATTAATCTTTCATATTAATTTCAACATTTATTAATACATTATTAAAATCAAAGGTTGTATTTGTTAACATTAGTTAATGCACTGTGAACTAACATGAACAAATAATGAACATTGTATTTTTATAAACTAACAAACAAAGATTAATAAAAAGTTGCTCATTGTTAGTTCATGTTAGTTAATACATTAACTAATGAACCTTATTGTAAAGTGTTATATATATATATATATATATATATATATATATATATATATATATTTTATATATTATATATATATAATATATATATATATATATATATATATGCATCAGATGATTGAGTTGCCTCAAAGAATCAGGATGTTTCCACTTACACATTTACCTTTACCTTTCTTTGCCTAAAGTGTGCCCAGGATGAATAGAGGGGTCTCAGGTATGGAAATAATGCATGTCATTACTGCAACCATCTCTCATAATTCAGACGGTTATGAGCTGAAACCCGTGCATTAATCCTTTGCTTTCTAGCTGAAAGTAAAGCAGTTGTGGCCGTTCTGAAGGCCGTCTGCAGTGCATGTGTCTCTAGACTCAGATCTGCTTTCTTCAGTAGTTGTCTTGACACACACGAGCTCCACACACACTGCTTTTACCATGCTGACGACGTCTAGACACTGAGCTAGCGTGTGTGTAGTCCTGTAGCAATGTAGTGTGCATGGTTTTGATTTCCAAAAATATGAGCATGATTACAATGAAATCATTTAAAAAAAATCCCTGCATTGCAAATGATCTCAAATGCCTTCATCAAAAAAAAAAAATATATATATATATTAATATAAATAAAATATAATTGTCATACATTTGCAATAGTAAATCAGACAAGATCAAGAAATCCTAAATATTGCTGATTTTTTTTTCCTTCAAATATATATTTTTTTAAAAAGTCCCTACAATGCAAATTATATCAAATTTCTTCATTTTTTATTGTTTTTTACATTTAAACTATTAAAAACCACAGTCACACACAGATAAATGCACAAGAAAATACGAGCTCAAGAAACCCTACAAAATATTAGAAGATTTTCTGGTAAAGTCTGGTAAAATTTTAACTAAATTGTATTTTGTATATATAAATGCACAAGAAAACAAAAGTTTAAGAAATCCTACAGAATATGAATGATTTTTTTATTCCAATATTATAAATGTCCAAGAAATCCACAAGAAAATGTTCAGCAATATTGTACGTCACTGGAGGAACTGCTCTTGATCTGACTTTTTTTATTTTAACCAAATATAATGTTTTATGTACATTACATTATATTACAAATACATGATCAAGAAATCTTATGTAATATTGGTAATTGCTACTGATCTCAAATACCTTCACCAAAAAAACTAAAACATATTAAAGGTACAATATGTAGGAAGTTTGCAGTAAAATATCCAAAAATCACTAGACCACTGTTATATATTTTGTTTAGTTGATTTTTACAATATCCCAAATGTTTCCTACCATTTGTAAATCGTGAGAAAATTAGCGATTTTAACCAAAGAAACGTGGTGTGTGAGCTGCGGTGAGGAGTCGCCAGTCAATGACGTCATATCCGCGTTACCCTCGGTTTCCACCATTGTTTCCACTCGTACTGCCATAATAACCATGGCGACAGACGTGGACAACCAACTGGGTTATGCCTAGCAGGACGCTCACGGATTTGTTCGAACATTATGGACCATGGCAAGCAGACTTTGAGACAAAAAGAGACTAAAACGAAGATCAACATGTTTCGAGATGCGAGAGCTCCACGTCCACGACTAACTGCCACTCGACAAGACGCGAGTGTTCATGTACTTTATTAGACAGGAGAGCAAATGTACATAAAACTAATCAATGTTATTTAGTTCAACATGATGAAACGTTAGAATATGATCTGTATGTTATTCTAATGTTAAACTAGCTTACTTAGTCTCATACAGCCAACAAACAACCCAACTAACAACATTCAACACACTCAAATGCGTTTAGTGTGATAGAGTAACTGTTAGAGCGAGTGAAACAGCGCTGCGTTACCTCAAGCTTCATTCCTCTAATAAACTGACCTGTGTGAGTTTTAATCCAGCACTTGTATGTAGTTGGGTAGAATGAGATGTCCTTATTCCTTTATATCCGCGGGACTGGCGTTGCGTGTGGCGCTAGTGTACGTCTAGCAATCGCTCCTGCTTCACCACAGTCATGTTAAAAACATCAGTGTATTCACTCATCCATAAAAGATCCATCAGCTTGACGACAAGATCCATAATTACGCTTAATGCGGAATATACGTCATAAATATTTACATCTTTGTTATTGTAAGAGGTTAGCGACACTTGGTGGCGAAAAATTTCTACATATTGTACCTTTAAATGATTATAAAAAAAACTTGCATGATCAAGAAAATACAAGATCAGGAAATCCTATAAAATATTGCTGAAAATTTTCTAGTGAAGTGTACAAAAAATCTTGCTGATTCTAATAACTCCTTTAACTTGCATTTCAGTTTATTCCATATTAAAGGTCAGTTCACCCAAAAATGAAACTTCTGTCATCATTACTGACTCTCATGTTGTTACAGACCTGTGTGAGTGTCTGTCTTCTGCTGATGATATTTTGAAAAATGTTGGTAATCAGACATTTGACGGCACGCATTGACTTCCATAGTAGGAATAAAAAATACTATCAACCCATCAACTGATTACCAACATTCTTCAAAATATCTTCTTGTGTGTTCAGCAGAAGAAACTCACACAGGTCTGGAACAACATGAGAGTCAGTAAATGATGACAGAATTTCATTTTTTGGGTGAACTATCCTTTAAATCATTTCTGTTAGCTTCACCTGCTCCTCTTGAGTGAAGCATCCGTCTGAATGCAACATCTACATTACGAACCGCACATTTCAAAACTCAGTCAGTCCTTCCAGAAAAATGCGAGTTTTTTTGTGATTGTTGCGGGCAAAAATCCTTGATTATGCGGCATGTTTTCTTAAAGAATGCGATGGAATATGCGGATATTTATGCAATTTTATACGATGAAATTTGCAATTTCATAGCAATGGTGAATTTGCAAAAAACTGCGGTTTGATAAAAAAGAGAAAGTGATTCCCCTGTTCGCTGTTCTCACTAGGCTACTGCCTTAATGTAAGAGTCATTTCTTATGACTTCCTATGATAAGCAAGCACACTACATCACAGAAAGTGCTGGAATATTTCAGTTCATCTTGTTTTATTTCAGATCTTAATAAACACATCAAACTTACAAAACATTGATGAGTCAAACAAGTTCTGGAGCTTTACAAAAGGAATATGCTACAACTTCTGTCAAAATGAATAAAATATAAAAAAAATAAAGTGTGCTTCCTGTTTTACAGCTTTTCGATGATGTTCACGTCGCGTAATTGCGTCACTTCATAACGTTCCATGGCAACAGGAGAAACGGCGGCTCTTGTGTGAAGCAAACGCAACATTTCTCAACTTTCTGCTGAGATATACGTGACTTTTGCAACGAAAATGCGGGGATTATGAAATCATGGAAGCCACGGAAAACGGCAATTTACGCGGTGAAAGTGCGGCGTATTTGACAAAATGCCCCCGCATAAAGGCCAATTTATACTTGTGCGTCGGGTGCGCGCGTTAGGCACGGCGTAGCATACGCACAGACGCGCACCATGCGCCGCACCCTTCGCCGTAACCTGACGCGCACCTCCTCAAAAACGTAACTACACGTCGCGGCGACGCGGACCGCAAGATCTGTGATTGGTCGGCTTGGTAGCATCGCGTTTCCTCCTACGCATTTCCGGCGTGTTCTTCTGCACCGCCCGCCATTTTAATTTCTAGGTACAGCGAAACTGTTAAAAAAACTAAAAACGAACTGCTTTTCCACCTGGATAAGCTCCAACTCCAACATGATCCGCTCTCTTTCAGTCGCCATTGCTCGTAGTAACCTAAACTCAAAACAGTCGCGAGGAATCTAAACACAGTGGAACATTAAAACCCTCTGCCGCCAACTAGTGTTTCGGCGCTGTACTGCAGAGCAACGCAGACCTCAACACAGAAGTATAAGTGCTCACGACGCCGTCGCCTACGCCGTACACTCGACGCAGAAGTATAAATTGGCCTTTAATATGAGGACTTTGGCTGATTATGCATTGAATTATGCGATCGCATAATCGCGTTTTTCTGGAGGGACTGAACAATGCACGAGAACATGCATAGCTGAACGTGTGTGTGTAGAGCATGCTTCAGGCCGTAATGATGTCAATCATTCTGCAGACAAAAACTGGTACACAGATGAACCCGACAACAGCTTCCCCAGGAACACACAACTCAAACACACCAACACACACGCAGCCAATCAGATCAATCAGTACAAATCCACCAGCACCATCATCCAGCCAATCAGAGAAGTGGAGGAGCCTTGAGACGACTGTGGACTCGCGGACACACTGAATGTGAATGTGTGTGTGTGTGTGTGTGTATTGTGGCTGCCGCTCATCGACAGACTGCCTATATTAGATTGTGTGCATTTAAATAATGCTCATTATTTTCCTGCTCTCGATGACTTGAATAAATGATCAACCTCTAGACCTTATTCAGAGCAGCGCCATGTGACACTCACCGGGGCCTCGTGTAGAAACTGTCCTATATTTGATCTCGGGATTATTTCTCAAACGTGATTCAGAGAACGGGAAGTGAAAGGTTTAAATCTCAAATGATCTTGGAAATGAATGTTTCAGATCTGCACCTTGTAAAGCCGCCTAATTAATGTCTAATAAAAGAGTGATAGTCAACGTCCAAATCCTTTACTTGAGAACGGCAAGCGGCAAGAATTGTTTAGATTTTCACATAGTAAACTAACTTTTTACCACACCTGCCAATGGCACATTTACACGCCATCATTTTTTTTTAAATATTTTTTACCAACGCAGATTTAAACTCATTTTAGGCCTACCTGCAGTTCTCTGTGGAAGCTTGTTGCCGCCACACAATAAAACATTTTAAAAGATAACTGTGACTTTTTCTCTCACAATTGCGAGATATAGTCATAATTGCGTGAAATAGTCGCAATTGTGTGTTATAAAGTCAGAATTGCGAGAAAAAAAACGAACAATTCTTACTTTTTTTCTCGCAATTGCGACTTTATATCACGCAATTCTGACTTTATAACAATAAATTCTGGCTTTATATCAATCAATTCTGACTTTATTTCTCAGAATTGCAAGATATTAAGTCAGAATTGGTGATATAAAGTCAGATTGCATGTGTTGAACAAAAAAATTAACAATTCTGACTTTTTTTTCTCGCAATTGCGAGTTTATATCACGCAATTCTGACTTTATAACACATAATTGCGAGTTTATATCTCGCAATTCTGACATCTTTTCTCAGAATTGTGTGATGTAACGTCGCAATTGCGAGTTATAAAGTCCAATTCTAAGGAAAAAAAAAGACTGACTTTTTTCATCAGAATAGTTTATATCTCACATTTCTGACTTTACAACACGCAATTGCAACTTTACATCAATCAAGTCTGACTTTATATCTCGCAATTCTGACTTTATATCTCGCAATTCTGACTTTATATCTCGCAATTCTGACTTTATTTCTCAGAATTGCGAGATATTAAGTCAGAATTGCGAGATGTAAACTTGCAACTGTGAGAAAAAAAGTCAGAATTGTAAGATAAAAGTCACAATTACCGTTTTTATTTTTCATTCTGTGGCGGAAACAAGCTTCCATAGTTCTCCGGCTCTCTTCCCCATCAAAGATTTTAGTGAACGCACACACAGTTCAAATATGTGCATATGCGTGTTTTATAAATGAGGCCGTCCGTGTTTTCAATGGCATCCGCTGTATAAAGCTCCTAGATCACTCATTTTCCACAGCTCATATTGTCTGGAGTTTAATTTCTCAGAAAGCTTTCACTCCCGTTGAAAATCAAAGATGGCGCTGCCGTGAATAAGCTCTTTTTATTTATGGATAGATACAAACCAGTTGAGAACCTCTGGTTTTGGAAATAACATAGACGAATACTTAAAGAAGAGATGAGCGTAGAATGTACTGTAGATGACAGAAATCTCTTCTAAATATAATGTATAAATAAGAGTTTTACTAAGTTACTAATAGGATTTACATCACTCTATTTGCAACTTACTGTACATGTAGTGGTCATTATCAGTTTCCTCTTCAAGCCAAAGAGCTTCGATGTCTGATCTGGTCATGTGATTAAGGCACGGGTCATGTGATTAAGGCACTGGTCGCGTAGAGCGGGCACAGGTCCTCCCTCGGTCCGGTCTCTGTCCGGCACCAGAACCCAAATAACCCAATCCAGATGCTGGACACATTTAAACACAGAAAACAAACTGCGATTATTAATGAATGGCAGCTTCGCCATGTTCTTGTACGATGCGTTGTAGCAATAAACAAGCTGTTTCGCATTATTTCTTCTGATAAATATGCTTTTATTGTACCTCAATTATAAATGTGAGGGTTAATAGATAATCAGCTTCATGAACCTGCTCAGAAGAGGTTAAAGTTCATGGCCTTTACGACAAACATTCACTGATTAGTGCCGTTTTGGAGAACGATTAAACACATTCCACATCTTGTGCCGATTCATTTGATCTGCAGTATTTTATTTATTGATTTAACCCTTTGCTTTCTTTCAATATGATGAGGTTTTTACTGTTAATATCAAAGTGCTGTTAGTCATTTTCTACGTGGCCTTGAGCATCTGTGTTCACTTCTTCAGTCATTCCAGTGTTTTCTATTAAACCCTGATCAGGTTAAGCGTGTGCTTTATTTATATGTGTATATACGAGCCTTAATGAGCTGATGTGAGATCAGTGCCGGCCAGAACCGGACTCGAGGGAGGAACCGTTCACACAGACCCGCTCCAGCGAACACCAACTCAAGATTTAAAGACTGGATGACTGAAAAGTGACATGAATTTGCTCAAGGTTTGATTATTAAGTGTCATTTTGGTGATTCACACGAACACTGATGTATTTAACAGAAAATGTCTTAAGCATTCAGTGCGAATCACGTGTTTAATGAAGTGAAACCGGATGGAAAGATGAAGATCTGGTGTTTAACATGACAACGCTGATATAAATACAATATATTATATGTACAAAAGGCTGTAAATAAAATGTACATGATTTTATTTTGTATTTTCACAGAATAAATATGGATGTATTAGTGCTGGTAACTCTGTAGTTATTTGATGCTTTTATTCAAAGTCAAGAGTCTTAAAAAACACAGGTGAAATGCTGATTACATAAACATACAAACAAACTAATAAACATTAAGTGATGAATTAAAAAAAAACATTAGTACTCATTTATATAATTTTTTTGTATTTATAAATCAAAACAAAATTTAATGAATGATTAATTTATATAAATAATACACTTTATACATTTATATTTATTACTGTACTTATTATACATTAATATTAACTTAAATGTATACATGTACAAACATATACATGTATAAACTTAAATATTATTGAATTAATATTATACATGAATATAAATTTATTAAAAAATTAAGTGATGAATTTAAAAAATGATTAAATTAATTAATTATATTAATAATATTTTATAAATGTATATGTATTCTATTAATTAATTTATTTTTTAAAAATTAAACGAATTAAATTAAAGAATTAAAAAACAAATTGTTGAACGACTAAATAATTAAATTAAATAAATTGTATATAAAAAAATATATATATACAAACATATTTGTTTCATTTAATTAAAAGTAATTAATTTAATTAAAATAATCTAAATTTGTTTTTATAAATACACACACACACACACACACACACACACACACACACATATTTACAAATTTGTATGTTAGATATTAAAAAGCATATAAATCAAATAAAATGTAATTATATATTTGTTTCATATTGGTTATGATGCCAAACAACTCAAAAGTATTCAATAGAAAAGAAACTGAACTCACACACTCCATTAGCTGAGATCATGAGTGTCAATGTCACAACCAATCCGTCCAATCAGCATCAAACCTGCATCTCACCTGAACTCCTGCATCAGCACCACGGTTTCCATGACGACAGGAAGTGCTCAGTGCACATCAGCGAATGCTTAAACACGGTCCTCATTACAGCGTCCGGCTTGATGAAGTCTTCAACGACTCCTTCATGAACTCATCAGAGTCTGACAGCTTTATTCTCCCTGATAACAGGACAACGAGACGAGTGTGTGTGTGTGTGTGTGTGTGTGTGTGTGTGTGTGTGTGTGTGTGTGTGTGTGTGTGTGTGTGTGTGTGTGTGTGTGTGTGAGTGTTCAGTCTTCATTCAGACGGACTGATAATGAAAATAAAGCCATCAGGAAACTGCTATTGCTCAGAGCTGTTCTGTAATAAATCAAAAAGACTTTGAATAGTGTAAAACTAAGAAATCCATTTAAAATTGTCTGTTTCCCATTAAATAAATCTCATTTACTCACCATCATGCAGTTCCAAAACTTGTATGAACTTTTTTTCTTTCTGTGGAACACAAAATATATTTGATTATTGTTTTATTAAATTAAAAGATGTATTATTCCAATATAAAATGAAAAATGCTAACTTTAATGTTGTATATACAGGCCTATACAATTATAGCCTGAAAAAAATGTACATAATTATATTAAACGGAACAGTTTATTGAAACTTTATATAAAATCTAATAAAAGTTTGCATGATGTTTCATGGCTAAAAAAAACACCTCAGGCCCAAACAGAGCAAAAACATGTAATTTTGTGCAGATGTTTTTTATATGACCAATAAAAAGTAAGATGAAATTAAAATGCTTGTAATATACATTAATTAGACATTTATAACAGTAAATATGACACTTAGCCTACATATAATGCATATAAATACCAGTTATCGTTCTATATCAGGCAATTATGTAATAATGATATTTATTTTAAATGCTTAGTTTTATGATCAAAGCAATGCAGTACAATGATGATTGACGGATGAACTAATAAACCTTCCTCAAAAGCCTGATGTTCATATTTGGTAAATATACCTGACGGCTTCAGTCCAGTAAGTGTTCATCTTGAAATATTACTAACAATATCAGAGTTATTCTTAGTTACGTTATTAAAATCAGAGCAGATTTGACAGCAGAAAGAGACGTGAAGCTCGAGCTGAAGAACGTTTGTACAATTATACTTGATAAAACAGTCTAAACTATCAGTCAGATGTAGTAGATTAACTGTGATCAGGTTCATCAGCAGTTTTAATCATTCATAGGCATTAGAAATATGCATATCAAATATGATACAGGAGGATTTATCTGCATTTAGAGCGAGTTCTCTCTCATCCTCTGAGGTCAAAGAGCAAAATAAACACGCAAATGCAACATAAATCATCTCGCATATCTGAGGGTCAAAGTTGTGCTTCTGCCCCGGAGCGACAGACACCCTCGGCCTCGACACACACACACACACACACACACACACACACACACACACACACACACACACACACACACACACACACACACACACACACACAGCCAAAGGCCATCCATACATTTAACATGAGCTCTCCTCCTCCTTCAGGAGAAACTCCTCACTCCAGATCAAACATCAAACACACATTTCTGAGTTTACAAGCTGTTAAAAGTCCAGCGAGGACAGATCACACACTCAGAAAACTGAACACAGATGCAACCCAATAATAAATGATGCCGAACTCAAAGGTGAAATTAAAATGGAATTCAAACAAATCAAGATAACTTCTAGAAGTGTCATTTTTACACTCTAAAAAATGCTGGGTTATTTTTTAAACTCAAATGCTGGGTTGAGCATTTTGACTATGTTGCTGGGTTATTTTCTCCGTAATCAGCTGACAATGACCCATTATTTGGGTTTGTTGACTAATTGTTGATTAAAAATGAATGTATTTATGATTAAATTAATTTCCTGGAATAAACACTTTATTTGAATCAATAAACAGTAGTGTTATTATTGTTATTAATATTATTATTATTAGTATTTTATTATTATTATCTACATGAATAACCTGTAACATGGGGTTGTTTGACCCATCACTGATTAAAAAAACAACCCAGCAAATGGGTTAATGTATAAAACCCAACCTGCTGAGTCAAAATAACCCAGCATGTGTTCTGTCCAATATTTACCCAGCGCTGGGTTGCCAAATAACCCAAATTGGGTTGTTTTTAAAGGAGTAGTTCACTTTTAAAAAAACTTTTGCTGATAATTTACTCACCCCCATGTCATCCAAGATGTCCACGTCTTTCTTTCTTCAGTCGAAAAGAAATGAAGGTTTTTGATGAAAACATTCCAGGATTTTTCTCCATATAATGGACTTCAATGGGACCCAAACGGTTCAAGGCCCAAATGACAGTTTCAGTGCAGCTTCAAAGGACTTTAAACGACACCAGACGATGAATAAGGGTCTTATCTAGCCAAACCATCACTCATTTCAAAAATAAATAAAAAAGTTTAAGTTTTATAAGCACAAATGCTCGCCTTGCTCTGTTCTGTGATGCGTGTTCGTGACTAGAGGTCGACCGATTCATCGGTTTTGCCGATTAATCGGCACCGATAGTTGATTGGTGAAACTATCGTTATCGGCAAAAATCCACACCGATAGTTTTTCCGGGTTGCATCCGTTGCTGGAGCGGCTGAGAAGTGCGCGCGGTCATTACACAGCACTAGAGCGCTGAAGAGACTGCTGGCATTATACAGAGCGAGAGCGGCCTCTAGAGGACAAATAATAAACTATCACTGGCTGAGTTGTTTACGTTAACACGTGAGGCGCGTGCAGCACGGACCACGGAGAGAACACGCAGCAGGCAGTGTTGCCAGATTGGGCGGGTTCCCGCCCAATTGGGCGGTTTTGAATTTGATTGTGCGGGTAAAAAAGGGTTTGGGCGGGTGGACAAAATTTGGGCTGGTTTGGGGTCAGTTCGGCGGTCCATATTTCAAACATCTACTTGTTAAATACTAATTGTAAAACTAAGCTAAAGTGTGCATGTGCTGTCATCATGACAAACACACATGCCCATGCAGAGTCAGCTGGCGTTGGTGTTGACGTCACCGATGAGCACGCACGCACTTATAGCCAATCAGCGATCAGCAGGCAGACGCGATTTAGCGCGATAACTTGAAGGCAGCTGTATATTCTAGTGATCGATAATGCCAAAGTGACCTACATATACAGTAAGTTGTATCTACAGTAAAGAGTAAGATAGTGATCAACTCTAAAAACGTACACATGTGGTGGGAGATGACTCGATGGTTAACTCTGAGAGGAGAGCAAAGTTCAGTTGAAATATTTGAATTGGAATCGAATATGGGACGACTCCTGTCCTGTCCATGTGCACTAGCCTAACCAGACATCTGCAACGTTTACACCGTCCAGACTGCATGAACTCTCCTGTCCCTGACAGCTGCTGAAAAAGGTTTGATCAACAATGAATCAGTTTTCATATGTTCTACAATGTGTAACAGCTACTTCTGAGGGTTAAAGTCATCGGTACATTTCTTGATTGCTGTTTTGACAGTGTCCACCTGGACATTTTAGTCATATTTGCTAATTCTTCTTAATTATTGCCCTGTTTTGATCCGTTTTCCTGGGAAATTTATTTATTTTTTATTGTATTTTATCATCGTTATTTTGTTTTAAGGAGATAAAAAATGGTGCTTATCAACCTTGAATGACATGGCAATACAATTATATCACATTATTTTGGCAGTAAAATTTTGGGCGGTTTTTTCTCGGAGTGGGCGGTTTTTGGTGAGCTTTTGGGCTGGAAATCACCGTCCCAATCTGGCAACACTGGCAGCAGAGAGAGCGCCGCTGACACTTCAGACTCGCATTTAAAACACAGTCAGCGAAACGGTATGAATACATTACACTAAAGTATATTGCCATATCATTATAAATTAATTCTTTTATTGACTAGATGCTGCATCAGCAGAGAAAGAACAGTAGTTTGCCGTCGAGGCGGTGAGGACTCTAACCTTACCTCAGTCAAGCGGTTTAAACAATGTGACAAAAACACACGCAGACCTGACCCAAATGTTGTATGGCGCAATACTTATCATCTATTTGCATTATTTTATATCCGGCTGGTCACTTTTATGCATTCATTAGCCGACGAAGTTGCATATTTAAAACTAGTGACGTGATTGCTTTCTCAACATTGATATGTTCATGCAGCCGACAGAAACAAACAAATCATAAACGTGTTTGATTTAAGATCGTTTTAATCACTACAATACATCTTGTTATTTTGATTAGATAATTACCAAGTGTTCTAAAATAGAAGCAAATAAAGTGAGAGACTATATAGGATAAATTACGTATACGTTATACAGGTCTTTATTACATTTTAATGGCTATCTTTAAGCTCGACTCTTTGGGATTATATGAAATGGTAACACTTTACAGTAAGATTCCATTTTTAGCATTAACTAAGATTAATACAAGTTGTAGAATAATTATTCATTGTTAGTTTATTTCAACATTTACTAATGCATTTGAAATGGAGTTTTAATTCTTATTTTATTTGTTATTACCTTAATGTACTATGAACTAACATGAATTATAAAGGTACAATTGTATTGCTCATATTAATACATGCAGTAAAAACGTATATTGCATAGTGCATAGTTCATGAAAGCTAGCTAATACATCCTTGTTTACAAATGGGACTTGCAATGTGTTACCTATGAAATGTACGTATGTTTCTAGGTTATAGCTCCGAAAGCTGTAACATTTTAATGTTTAAATTATTTTCTGTATAAAGTTTTCATATATTAATATTTATATATTTATTTAATTTAGCACATTTCAGTTCAGCACTGTTTTATTGTCAGTATTATGTTTGTTTTTAATCCAGCATTAATTTAAAAAAAATATCGGTTGAATTATCGGTTATCGGCATGTACGGTCAAACCTAAATATCGTTATCGGTAAAATCCACTATCGGTCGACCTCTATTCGTGACTCTCCTGTTCGAACTCGTTCATCAAAATTAACAAATTTTTTTTTGAGTCATGACTCGAAGGGTCCTAGATAAGACCCTTATTCATCGTCTGGTGTCGTTTAAAGCCCTTTGAAGCTGCACTGAAACTGTCATTTGGACTTTGAAACCGTTTGGGTCCCATTGAAGTCCATTATATGGAGAAAAATCCTGGAATGTTTTCATCAAAAACCTTAATTTCTTTTCGACTGAAGAAAGACGTGGACATCTTGGATGACATGGGGGTGAGTAAATTATCAGCAAAAGTTTTTTTAAAAGTGAACTAATCCTTTAACCCAGCATTTTTTTGAGTGTAATGATACATTATTTTTGCACAGCATGAATTACCCATAAACATGCAATATGGGATATCTAAACATTTCTTTAAACGTTTGAAATGTCATCTATAGATTTCATTGATTTGTAATGCTTTAACATCTCCCAACATTAACTAATTTAGGCTTAATTATTTGCAAGGCTCCGTGTGTGGGAAAAATAACCAAATTATTAAAGTAACCAAATAATTGAATACACGTTTCTTCCCAATTGATAAAAAACGTCGTCCCACGTTTCCACTCATTCTTGCTGCACTGTCTATACATTTCTTTCATAACATTTCGTTCCCCACATCCATTTCTTGATGACATGTTTGCATTGTATTACAGCACATATCTCTGTGTTTGTGTTTTAAATGTCATGTTTGGATGCTTTACACGCTTCCAGCTCAAATAAAGCTCTGGCAGGGTGAAAAACGAGTGTGCGGATGGAAAGTATTGTGGTGTGTAAGGCGATGCTGTTCTTTTGCAAGCGTGCGTTCAGTTCCACAATGATCCGTGACATTAATTCCCACATTATTGATGGGCTGTTGGCAGAAAATGGCCAGCTCAGCTCAGCAAACCGGCCAGATCACATCTGATCATCACAGACATCAGTTACACACACACACACACACACACACACACACACACACACACACACACACACACACACACACACACACACACACACACACACACACACACACGTCCTGCACATCCAGATCGGGTTCTTAATGGCTTGTCAGAGGAGACGTCTAGATAGATATCAGGAGACTGTATCAGTGAAGACATTCACATTCTCTGTGTTAATATGGATCATTTGAACTCTGTTCTGATCGAAAGAGACAGTAATATAAAGGGATAGCTGATATTTAACATATTAAACATCAAGTACCAGCTATTCCTTTATTTTACAGTGTTTATTCTTATGGAATATTACCATACTGTAGTATTCACACATTGTAAGCAATGCGACTGAAATTACTTTCTCTGTTATATTTGCAACGTTATCTCATATTTCGCACTAGTTTATTTATAAATGCATTATATCTCTTTAACCAGAACTATTGTTACAATCACGACCAAACACAAAAACAGAATTCAATCTTCGTCCCTCAGATTTAATGAAATCATATTAAACCCAGCAAAACATCGTCTTAACGAGCGAGTCATTGAATCATTCATTCAACACGGATGATTCATTCAGAAAATCAAACAGGAGTGAGTGACTCGTCGAGTCGTTCATTAGAATGATTCGTTCAGAAACGCAGATTCATTCAGTAACAAAACTGAAACTGTGTTGCTTAATGACACTGTTTGGAACTATATTTGTTTGCAAATAGACGAAAAACAACAATATTGTGACTAATTTTTGTATAAAATCAATAATCACATTTGTAAACGTGCTGATATTCAGGAAAACAGCATTTCTCATGTGAGAGTAGCCTCAGCTCGTTTGATATTGCTTATGTAACGGATGTGGAAAGACATCTTTTTTTTATGGAAAAAAAGTACAGATCACTTTGGCTGAAAAGAAACTACTGCAGACATTCATATGACTAGAAAAATAGAAACTACACATTCACTCAACTCAACTCATAATAGAAATAATTGTCATAATGTTAAGACAGACAATAACGTAAACCACAAGAAATGAACTCGTTCACACTCGTGAAATTTTATAGAGCAATTGTGTTAGAGTTAAATGGATTAAATATACTTTCAAATACATGTATGAAAGAAATTGCCTCGAAAATGTTCACTTAAAACATATTATTATCACAATTAATGAGTTAGAGCGTGAAAAATCGTACATACCCACAGCAGCGACACTCGATTCTGTAGTACGGCAAGAGAAGCGGAACAAAATAGTATGCGTGCAGTACCATAAATAACCACAGGAGGGGAGCCTTTAAACACGCAATACAACCAAATGCCTCATTTCATGGAATTCATACATCAAATCTCGTTAAATTAAATGTTCTTTTTAACCCTGTTACACTTATAAATATTAAAAGCGAGAACTTATACAGAGACTCTTTTTTACCATATCTTGGTTTTTGGAAGCATTTCTATTAATTTTGGTGGCATTTTTCAAGCGCAATGGGTGAAACATAGGCTACTGTATGATGCACGCGATTGGCTGTCGGATACTGAGCATTCACACACACACACACACACTGTTTCACACTGCACAGGTTTGGCACATAACAGACGAAAGCGCCACTAACCCTGTTTACAGAACATTCATGGTAAAAATCTATGCTTGTTTGATTATTGCATTAATGTAGAAGCTACACTTTCAATAACAGTGATGTTGACACTAGTTGGAAAAAGTAGCTTGTTACTGGAAATGTCAATGTTTAACTGAAAACAGTGCATGGATCGGCGTCTGTGCATCCCAGGACAACTTGTGTTTTAAAGGCCATTAGTTGTTTGCGTGTTGCATCATTTCTGCATATCAGCGCGTGGCGTCTGTCTTCTGTCTGACTGACGGATGTGTCTCTCAGAATGAGCACAAACTGAAGTCTTGTCAAAAACACTGAGGGATGTCCATAGAAACACAAAAACATTGAGAGACGTTGTCAAATTTGTGGCGCGAGAAAAGGAGAGAGACGCTGCAGCTGCCATGTTAATGGTCAGTGTTACCCATGATGCTGAGCAAGTCTGACATCACATCCTGTCACCTTCACAACAGGCTTCAGTTACCTGTCATGATGTTTCTGCTGTGTAACCAAACTGTACACTAACTATATAGCATACAGATCAATTCTGTTGCCTCGTAAAGAACGTCTGCATGGGATTTATGGAAAAGGTGTGTAAAGAGGCACCAATGTATCGGCTAACAGGTATCGGGCCATAAAAGCTAATTATTTTCACTATAGGCCGATTGTTTAAAAACACGATTATATCCTGTCAAATTCAATTAAAAGGTGTGCAAAAATCATGTCAGACAGCAACTCATAGCCTACTGTGTGTGAAGAAAATCTCTGCGTTGAATTCAGGGATTGAATTCAATTATTTGACCCTATGAATCACCCGTAGTTCAAACCTGGGTTGCCAGATCTGCAGTTTTTACCTCTACATATTATTTGTAGCACCTCCCTTCCAATAATGGCAAATAGTTCTGTGCTGTTTGCAGTCTCAGTTTTCAAATTCTGTACATTTTATCACAAAATTCAAACAATAAATGGCGTTTCGGCGCTCTTAAAGGATTAGTTCACTTTTAAAAAAACTTTTGCTGATAATTTACTCACCCCCATCTCATCCAAGATGTCCATGTCTTTCTTTCTTCAGTCGAAAAGAAATGAAGGTTTTTGATGAAAACATTCCAGGATTTTTCTCCATATAATGGACTTCAATGGGACCCAAACGGTTCAAGGTCCAAATGACAGTTTCAGTGCAGCTTCAAAGGGCTTTAAACGACACCAGACGATGAATAAGGGTCTTATCTAGCCAAACCATCGCTCATTTCAAAAATAAATAAAAAACTTTAAGTTTTATAAGCACAAATGCTCGCCTTGCTCTGTTCTGTGATGCGCGTTCGTGACCTTTTCAACGTAATTGCGTATTACGTGACGTCACATGAACGCGCTTAAAAAAATTTTTTATTTATGTTTGAAATGAGTGATGGTTTGGCTAGATAAGACCCTTATTCATCGTCTGGTGTCGTTTAAAGCCCTTTGAAGCTGCACTGAAACTGTCAATTGGACCTTGAACCGTTTGGGTCCCATTGAAGTCCATTATATGGAGAAAAATCCTGGAATGTTTTCATCAAAAACCTTCATTTCTTTTCGACTGAAGAAAGAAAGACTTGGACATCTTGGATGACATGGAGGTGAGTAAATTATCAGCAAAAGTTTTTTAAGTGAACTTAATCTTTTAAATGTGACGTGACACATCGATACCGCCTCAGTTCAAACGAGTCTTTTCTTCCACTTTAATACAAATAATATCTAGAAAAACATGCATGAATATCAGAAGGTATGTTGAAAGATACAGTGCAACTTACATAAATCTGTATCATGACTCGTAATCACTCAATCTGTTTCATCCGCAGAAAGACATCAATAAAACAGCTTGTGATCAATATCACTATTGATGCATCTCTAATAAATAGTGCATTTCTCATACAACGTAAATTCCTATAACTTCCGGAAGAGTCCAGATGAACTCCGACAGGCTCAGTTAACCCCATCATCATCATCATCATCATCTTCCTCACAGTGAGGAGATCGGGTCCAGACGTCGAGGTGTGAGAGACTGTCACAGTGTGTTAATGTGAGCCGTGACTCTCGTGACCTCACAGCGAGACCCAGCTGTTCCTGCTGACCGCCGGTGTGTTAATGTGTGTGAAGCTCCGGGGAGATCATGGACGGACATCACAGAGAGATGGCATTGCTGTCGGCTCAAGCATACAGTACAGAAGCATATCTGTTCATGCATCCACTGCATAAAAGCCTTTTCAAGGGCTCATTTAGACTAAAAACAAGGGGAAAAAACATTTACTGTAATGCACTTACAAGTGCGTTGGGATTAAACATGAAACATGACTGAATGCATCATTTTTGCAATGTTTCGGCACCTGATTTAATCACTTTATGCAAATTGGGTAATTAGATTAAATGCATGCAAATCAGGTACAACAACATGCAAAAAATGTGTGTTCAATGTAATGTGGATGTGCTGTTTGAACATTTTAATGCACACACACACACACACACACACACACACACACCACACACACACACACACACACACAAAAAGAAACAACGCAGAGATTTCAGGTTTGTGTTAGTGTAAATGTCAGCCTGACAGACAGTAACTGTAATAATACACTGGATTGTATCAGAGTCTCTGCTGCAGCCGCTGGAGTCAAACACACACACGCTCACACACAACCCACAGACTTTAATTGGGTTGTTAATTGATTTTCTTGTCAAGCATTAGTACCATGATGGATGGCTCATTTTCTGCTAGCTGAACTCACACACACACACACACACACACACAACACACACACACACACACACACACACACACACACACACACACACACACACACACACACACACACACACACACACACACACACACGGGCTATGCTGCTTCTCATCTAATGTCAGATGTGGGATATCCCACTTGAGATTCTCAGGCTTCCACCTTTTGCATGCTGGGATCTGGGAAGCGGGAGTGATGATGGACCAGCTCAGTTTTGCTCAAAAACTCACTAGCTATGTTTCCATCCACACGTTTTTATCCACATTAAGTGATATGGAATGAAAAATGCCTTATGGAAACAGTAAAACTCGATTGAATTTCATGAATATGGACTCAAATGAAATGCGTTCGGTCTCATGGGATTTGATCTTGATGGATATACGGCTTATGCGATAAACGCTGATGGAAACGTTATTACGGCGCGATCCATTTTGTCTAGCAAAACTTTGTTCGCAAATGTTTGCTTGAATGTTGTGAGAAAATGAATGGAAACACCTTAAAATGTCTCAAATCAATTCGATATACCAATTTGATCGCAGAACAGCATGTGACGTCATTACACACAGGTTTATATCCGCTTTAAAGCCGTTGGATGGAAACACACTTTCACCAGCTTTATTCACATGAGTTTATTTACCGAACTTCAGATAATTTGATTGACAAGTGGACTGAAACTTGGCTAATGACTATGTTGGTCTCTAACCAGCATAAACCAGTCTGGACTGACACTGAATTAATGCTGGATTTTTCAACAGCTTTCATTTAATCTAAAACGATTTAACACATTTTTAAGCATAATAACAATTCTTGTATAATAATTTTATGCATGCGTGCATTTTCTTATATGTATTTAATTACACTACCATTCAAAGGTTTGGGTTCAGTAAGATGTTTTGATGTTTAAGAAGTGTCTTCTGCTCACCATCATTTATTTGATTATCAATACTGTAATATTGTGAAATATTATTACAGAACAGAACATACGGCACAGATCTCTTTGAATCATCACCCTGATTCAGAACTTATTGGTTTTTCAATATTGTTTATGAGAGCGTAAGCCTGTCCAAATCTGACCTGCCAATGAACTCCTACAGGCGGTGAACTAATAAAAGCAGAGACGGTTCATAATGCTCACAAGACCCGACCTTTTCATTTCTTTTTCAAGGAAAAGTCACATACTGTCTTTACTTCATAATTTAAAGTCCCCCTGTGGTGAAAATCAAGGTTTTAATGATGTTTGTGTCTATGGTGTTTTTAATATGCTTTAAGACAAAACGTGTAAATTCATAAGTCGACAGCATTGCTGAGTATTTTCTGCTTAAAACTGCAGTGAACCAAAGACAGTCTCAAAAACACTGAAATCGCTGGTGTTTCTCATAGACATAATATAATACATAGACGCCCTATTGGCCGCTGGAGCGCACGTCAACGGCGCCGCCATATTGGGGATGGCAACTCTCCCATACCTCTCATACTGGGAATTGAGAAAAATGCCTGTTTTGTGCGCTGCTTGGGGCTGTACAAATCGCCACACAATTGAAAACAGCTTTTGAGGAATTATCTTTCACAGGCAAGACTGAACGTTTGTTTTTGGTTGTATTTGGTCATGATTTAATTAGTAATTGTAACGTTCAGAGGATAAATTAAAAAATACTACTGTTATTGTGTCACAAAATTTAGTTTTAATAGTTTTTCAGTCGACAATGTAGTTGTTTAAAGCTTAAATATGTGGTTTGTTTATAAAGATAGCGCCTATTTAAAAATTTGATCTGACGGTTTTGGAGTTGTACGACGCGATCACCGGGCGCTCGGCGCTCATTAAACCCAGCAGAGGACAGCCTTACCTCGGCCAGAGCATCTGAAGTTTGCCGCCGGCTCGGATGTCTCTAGTCTAGTGGTTAAACATGAGATATAATTCGTCTTGTGGATATCTAACGGGCGATCTTTGGTCTCATTAATCTATAAATGGTTCCCTGGTAAATCGTTTTGGCTGAGGGCAAAGTGAAGTTTCATAACTTTATATTTAGGCTTTTTTTAACGTTGTATCCTGCTGTATGTTTGACTGAAGCTACTTCTGCTATTACTGATCAATAAAACTGAAATTTAACAAAAAGAGTTAAATATTAAATATAAGTCACTATTTAACTTATTTTTTATTGTGTATATTCTGTAATTGATATTTCTTATTCTATTGCTATTATTATAGTATTATTAATAAACCATTTGCTATTATCAATATTTTTATGATATTGTATGATATTATATAATTCTACTATTCATTACTATTTTATTTACTGTAAACTATTTTTTTTATTTTATTGACTAAACTATTTACTATTACTTCTCACAAATGTTATATTTACTGCATTGCACAGTAATTGTACCATAACATATGTATTATCATAAAGGATCCATCAGTTATCTTTGTTATTGCTCAAATCTGGTCAATCACAGGAAATGCTTTTTCCACAATAAGAAAACTTAAATTATATCTCAGTATGGGGGTCTTCATCATTCTTATCCAAGAATAAAAAGCCAGATACATGACAAGTCTGAGCTTTGACCATTCTTTATTAAAACAAATATTTTACAAGTGTAACTATTGAGATTTTAAATAACTAGAGATGGAACTTTTTGTACACCACATACAAACCACTGAAATCGGTTGATAAATATAAAAACAGTTTTTGTTTTTTTCCAGAAAAAAACGCAGCTCACCCTTGATTACAGTGCAGTCTTGCCCTCCGCAAAATGGCGGACCCGTTGACGTATCGCAGCAACGTTCCAAAGCGGCCAATAGGGCGTCTATGTATTATATTATGTCTATGGTGTTTCTGACGTCACAAACTACCTTGACCAATCAGATCAACGTGTGATCGTCAACCAGTGGATCTCTGAGTGAGTGAGTGGAGGCGGGGCTCATTTGCATATTAATAGAACCGCGCATACTAAATGAGGCGATAGAGTAACATTCAAGCTATTTTAAGGCACGACAAAATTTTCAAAGAAAAGAAGGGAAAAACATTTAAATATGTCATTTTGATGATTAAAAATTTTTAGGACTTTAAAGGAATATTTAATTCAAAAATGAACATTCAGTCATTTTATATGGTACTCTGCTTTACTCGTGAATTTTACACAGTTGTTGAACTGAACCAAATAAACATTTAGTTGAATATTGACCTTCTGCTGCTTTAAAGCTGGATTTGAATTTGAATATTTGATGAAGTTTGCATCATTATTTTCCAGTGAAGCTGCTTTGAAATAATCTGTATTATATAAAGCACTATGGGAATAAAGGTGACTCATTGTGCAAATGCACAGAAGAAATCAAGTTACGGGTTTGGATCAACATGAGGATGAGTAAAACATTTTTGCGGAATTATTAATTTAACGAAAGAAACGCAGACGTCTCTCCTGTGGTTCTCTTGACCTTCAGAGTTCAGTGTGTGCAAAGACTCCCAGATTCCCTGATGTTGTTCATCTGTCCGGGATTATTCCTCTGACAGGCCGATCAGGTCCTCAATCCCGAGCACGTGTCCCGCGGGACTGACAGGTTTCATTAGCACAGGCCTGGGAACAGTTATTACCCAGATAAAGCCAGATCACGGCAGAGGAAATTGAATTCGAGAGGACATCAGTTCTCACGGAGAGATCGGACGCCAGACGAGAGGCTGGATGAATGTCAGAGATATTTCTGCAATCTGCGATAGAGCAGGACACACTGCAGCGCTGCCGAGCCGAGATAAGAACATCCCGATCCCGGGAAACTGAACATCCAGGGAAAACTGCTGATCCACAGTTTGTTTTACAGCCTTCCGAGTTAATTGAGCAGCAGATCGTCTGTTAAAAACACTTTCTGGGAGGGAATTCACCGAGAATGAAATGCTTCTGATGGTGTTGTCTGTTGGTAGTCGTTATTTTAGTTTTTTTTGCACGCAAAAAGTATTCTCGTCGCTTGATAAATTTAAGATTGAGCCACTGTAGTCACTTGGACTATTTTAACGGTGTCTTTACTAACTTTTCTGGGCCGGCAAGTTTCAATCCCTTAGAAGCCTATGGAGGAGTGACCCAGCTCTCAGATTTAATCACAGATATCTTCATTTGTGTTCTGAAGATGAACGAAAGTCTTACGGGGTTGAACAACATGAGGGAGAGTAATTACTGACAGAGTTTACATGTTTGGGTGAACTATCCCTTTAAGCCAGGATTCGGCCTTAGTTCTTTTAAGTAGCTTTTATTAACGTGCCTTAGGGGAAAAAACACATTACTGATGTGAATCTTGAGTCAAAACAATGACTCTGACATATTTTTAGATATGCTTTCATTTAAAACAGTTCAAACATGCATTTTAGTCTGGGACTAGGCTTAAACCTGTCTGTGAAACCAGCGGAAAAATCAAAGTTGGGACTTAAAAAGTCATTATTATGACATCATTTAGACTATAATTTACCAAAGCATGATGTGGCGGAAATGATTCCATAATAAGCAGCATCAAACAAAATTATCGTAATTAAAAGTACTGATTATTTCCAAGCAAATGTTCAATCACTTTCACCACACCCCTGCCTGCTATTGGTCAGTCAAACTGACAACCTCACGTGATTGGTTGAATCAGTGGCCGTCTACATAAACTGCTTAGATAGTCTTAAAGGTTAGTCATCTTCTTTTTCTCTTCAAGACTTCACGGTCCTAACTTTTCAGGTCAATTATATAAAATGTTAGAACGGTCTAATTTAAAATGGAAAAGTAAACTCTTGGTAGTTAGTCAAAACTAGTTTTTAAGACACAGTCTTAACATAGTGGCTAAGTTTATGCAACGCTCAAATAATTACTGACTTGCATAGTGTTTCTGAACATGAAACTGACAAACCATAAATGTACAAGAGTAAACTGAATTTTTAAAGTTTTTTATAATAGAAAATATACTTTTTATAATAGAAAAAGTTTCATGTAATCTGCCATGTGTGGGTCTGAACAAACACACCGGACGCAAACGGATAAAAGGTAAAACCGGGGCAAATTCTTTCAGTCACACATGATTGATTGATTTGTCTCTGAAATTGCTGTGTGATTGTGATGTTGTTCACGTGTGATCTGAACAGATGAGTAATGGCGGTAATTAGCGCATTTTCCTGGCAGTAAGTTCAGTCTAAATGAGGATGAATGGCTCATTAGTTAGTCTTAATTAGCAGTGGACTAATGTCGTAGTAGTAATTGCACTGGTGTGTTACTCTCTGCTCACCGGTGCTCTTTTCAAACAGCTCTCTTCATCACCAGCGACCAACATAATAATACAAGCAGAATATATAGCTTGGGAAAAGCGTCACCCCAACCCTGGATGAAATGCTGCATGCACATGGCAAGAGCTTTCGTGGTTCCCACACTTTCCCACGACCTTTCTTGATTAATGCATTGGGAAAAAAATTTGTGAATCTCCCAAAATTGTCAAGATCATATAGAAAATGCATTATAGAAATACCCAAAACTTTTTAGGATTTTACTTATTTCCATGACTTTTCCAGCCCTAGAAATCAAAGTTTTAAAATTCCCTGATATTTCCATGTTTCCCATGATTGCTCTTCGAAATTGAAACGGTTTTGATTCAATTTGATTGCATACATTTTTAAACAGTGTTTACTGGGTACAAAAAGCACTTCAGAGAAAGAACTAATCACAGAATTTGACAAAAATGCGAGTTTGATGGCATCCAAAATCATGTACAGTCTTCAGTGAAGAACTTACTGATGAAGTGTGTTTTAGTGCAGGCGTGTCATTCTTGGACATTCGTGATGTTGGCATCGTCCTTCTGGAGTCTTGCATCATTTGCCGTGACACTCTCACAGGAAACTGCATCATAGACAAGAAAAGAAAGAGAGATGATAACTGTGATTGGCAGGAGTTGAAAAGCTTCACCTGTCAGACAGAATTCAGTGTGTTTTGTGCTCAGTGTCAGTCATGATGCATTCAGACAGCTGAACCAATCAGAAGCGTCACAACAGGCCACGCCCACTGCGATTTTGTCAGTAAAAAAAATAGGAAAAGCTCATTAAAAATGCACTGTTCAATACTCAATATTGTCTCTTGCTTTATATGGACCTACTTTTTTTAGTACTTTATTTTCTGCACACATTTTCTAGACTCATCATCAAAGTTTAAGCACTAAGACACTTTAGTTGCCACTATTTAACAACACAACCTCTATATACCTTATTGCATGAAGGAAAATACAGCAGGAGATGCTGGTGAAATGCCAGACGTCCACAGTCCCGTATCCCGCTGTGTGAAGCAGATTCATAACCTCCCGGATCTGATCCGCTGTGAGGACACAATATGAGAGTTTATTAAGACACTGTGATCCACAAGCTTCAGTCAGCTTTATATATCTCAGAGACGACGACAGCAGAGGATCGCTCAGCTTTAAAGACACTGCTGTCTGGAGACATGATAGCGATCTGAATACAGAACAGGTGAACTAAGTAATGAATAACTGTGGAAACTAATAATGGTGGGAAACTAAGGAAACAGAATGTAAACTAAAACCCTTGAAAATGAATAAGAAATTGTATATAATATTCTATCCTTTGCTGCCAGAAAAAATATTTTACTTAATTGGATTAGTGATCTCTTAAAGGTTGACATAAGTTTTTTGTTTAGTTGCAAGATTCCCCTGGAGCGTCTTACTTATGTATTACATCAAAAAACATGCCAGTTTTATAAAGTATATGAAGTATTTGGAAAATAATTTTCGCCCTATTATATTACAAGGAATATTGTGATTGTATAACTCTCTGGACATTGAATCTTTGTCCTCTTCTGCATCTTTTTGAAATATGTTATTGTATTGTTTTTATTCTATTATCTATTTTATTATGGTGTAGTTCTGTATTCAATAAACAAAATTATTTTTTAAAAAGCCCTTGAAAATGAGAACCAAACACAATAAAAATGTCTGAAATCGCATACACTATTATGGTACTTATTTTGAATAAGTCACGTCCGATAAAAAAGTGGGCTATACACTCTATAGTATTAGTGTGTGTATAAATGTACCGTGAATTCGGACATATTTCTTTTGTCACACATTGTTTATTGCCTACTATATACTAGGGAGGTTTGCGATTTCAGACGCAGCCAATCTTGTTCTGCATTTCATTTATGCTGATTCAAATAAAATATTTTTTGTTTACTAAAATACTGTATCACAATAATGAGAAGTTCTCAATCCAAACAAATTCTTAATGTTCCTAAAATTGAGTTATTTTCATTAAACGTGACCTCATGTTGTTGTGAGCTTCACGGCTGCATCATGTTGTATGATAATGAGTTTTGAGCCCTTCACAGATAATACAGTGATGTCCTTTCATAACCGGCTGACCTCACACACACTCGATCTCTCTAATGGAGATTACCTGTCAATAACGTAATACAGTCCTTGAAGAGGCGGGACGCACATCAGGCTGAAGGTGAAAGAACAAAAATGAAATACTTTCATGTACCTCAACAGATATTCACTAGATGAAAACAAGAAGAAAGAATTAAAGGATCAAACCTTTCAGCGCTCAGTCCTGTCCTCGTGTTCTTGACTTTCATTTCCTAAGTATCCAGTTCAAAGCCAGTGTCCTTTCATTCCCAAACAATAAAGTTGATTCTTAAATCTCCTCAGCTTTGTAAGAGCAATATCTGAGCAATAAAATGTTTCTCTGGGAAGATGTTTATATCTTTGATTGTTTTTATGAATTAATATGTATATATACTGTACTCACCTGCCACTTTATTAAGAAACCCAGGGCCTAAAACGAACACTCACCAAGCGGCAAATCTGAGTAAAAATCGGCATTGGCGAGGCTATGAAACGGTTAAATCGCACTTTTTCTTGCACTTTAACAGACATTCAATAAAAAGTGTCAAATCTTGACATCCTTGTAAACAAAGTCGGTTATTTCTTAACTGAACATAAACAGTTGAGAAATAAAACGCATGTGTAACAGTATATTGGATCTTAAAGTGACAGCAGCCTAATAAACCGGCTGTGGTCTGTGTTTTTAATGTTAATCAAACAACAAAAGACAAAGAATAAACACTCTCTTTAAAAAAAAATGTTTCCCTCTTGTTAAATTTAATTAATCAAAATAAGCAAAAGTAACACGATTGTTTAATGTTTTGTCACAACTTAATTTAAATGTGTTCAATCAACCTAATATATTTATAACTGAAGTTTACGTAATTCATTTGTGTGAAAACTACATTTTATTTATTTATTTATTCATTTATTTGACATGGACATTGCAATTAAACATAGTACAAAACACGTCTGTAACTTTTTACATGGGTCTATGGAATTGTCAATCAGCAGTCAATAAAGCTGACTTCATTCCAGCCTTTGCATCTCATTCTACTCTTAATATCTTGGGCTTGACTGAGACCTGGATCCGTCCAGAAGACTCAGCAACCCCTGCTGCTCTCTCTAACAACTACTCTTTCTCTCACACCCCTCGCCAGTCGGGGAGGGGTGGGGGCACTGGTCTTCTCATTACTAACAATTGGAAATACTCAACTCTCTCTTCTCTATGCAATAACACCTCATTTGAATATCATGCTATTACACTTACAACTCCCACTAAGATCCATATTGTAGTTATTTATCGCCCCCCTGGTCAACTGGGAAGCTTTGTAGAGGAGCTAGATGTGCTGCTGTCCTCTTTCCCTGATGATAGCACTCCACTTGTAGTCTTTGGCGATTTCAACATTCACCTAGCAAAACCATATGCAACTGACTTCAGCTCTCTCCTAGCTTCTTTCGATCTCACACGGCTCATCACCTCCGGTACTCACAAGTCAGGCAACCAACTGGACCTGGTTTACACACGCAACTGTACCACTGACAACATTTTGGTGAAACCTCTCCACGTTTCAGATCATTTCCTCATTACTTTCAATCTACAACTCACTACCCATGCTCCAGCAACCTCCCCAGCATTTACTTTCAGACGAAACCTGCGCTCACTTTCTCCGTCCCATCTTTCCTCTGCTGTGTCATCCTCTCTTCCCTCACCCTCGCATTTCTCATCACTGGATGTGAACACTGCAACAGATACTTTATGCTCCATCCTAACCTCTTCTTTAGACAATATCTGCCCTCTCTCCTCTAGGCCAGCACGCGCCACTCCCTCTAACCCCTGGTTATCTGAGGTTCTTCGTGAACACCGGACCAAGCTCAGGGCAGCGGAGAGGAAATGGCGCAAATCAAAAGACACATCTGACCTCAGTAGGTATCAATCTCTGCTCTCTGCCTTTTCTGTTGATGTTCACACCGCAAAATCTTCATATTTCCACAACAAGATCAACAGTGCCTCTAACACACGAACACTGTTCAAGACATTCAACTCTCTCCTCTGTCCACCTCCACCACCACCCACCTCCTCACTAACTGCTGATGATTTTTCTAACTTCTTCACTGACAAAACTACAACTATCAGCAGTCAGTTTTCAGATTCACACACACAGGAACCCAGACTAACCTCTCCCACAGCCAATAACCTTCTCTCCTCCTTCTCTCCACTAACCGAGGAAGAAGTATCCAAACTTCTCCTCTCCAGTCATCCTACCACCTGCCCTCTTGATCCCATCCCCTCACACCTTCTACAAGCCATCTCTCCCACACTTCTACCAGCTCTTACACACATTATAAACTCATCCCTCCACACTGGCATTTTCCCTACAGCATTTAAGCAGGCTCGGGTAACTCCACTGCTTAAAAAACCAACATCAAACACATCACTTCTAGAGAATTACAGACCTGTCTCTCTCCTACCATTCATTGCGAAAATACTTGAACGAGTTGCTTTTAACCAAGTATCATCCTTCCTGTCTCTGAACAGCCAGCTGGATGTCAACCAATCTGGCTTCAAGAAAGGACATTCTACCGAGACTGCATTACTGTCGGTCACAGAAGCCCTGCGGATCGCAAAAGCTGCTTCCAAATCATCAGTTCTCATTCTCCTGGACCTGTCTGCTGCCTTCGACACTGTGAATCATCAAATCCTCTTGTCCGCCCTCTCATCACTGGGCATCACTGGAACTGCCCTCCACTGGTTTGAGTCCTATCTCACAGGTAGGTCCTTCAGGGTCACATGGAGAGGCGAGGTATCCAAAGCACATCAACTGACCACAGGGGTTCCTCAGGGTTCAGTTCTTGGACCGCTCCTCTTCTCTATCTACACCACATCATTGGGACCCATCATACAGGCACATGGTTTCTCTTACCATTGCTATGCTGATGACACCCAGCTCTACCTCTCATTTCAACCAGATGATCCCACAGTAACGGCACGGATCTCAAGCTGTCTGGCGGACATCTCGGCATGGATGAAGGAACATCACCTGCAGCTCAACCTGGCAAAGACTGAGCTTCTCGTCCTCCCTGCCAATCCGTCTTTACAACACGACTTCACTATCCAGCTAGACTCTTCCTCAATCACCCCATCAAGGTCAGTCAGAAATCTTGGAGTAATCTTTGATGATCAGCTGACCTTCACCGACCACATTACAAAGACCGCTCGATCATGCAGGTTTGCTATGCACAACATCAGGAAAATCAGGCCTTTTCTAACTGAGCATGCAACACAACTTCTCGTCCAGGCCCTGGTCATTTCTAGGCTTGATTACTGCAATGCTCTTATTGCTGGACTTCCATCATGTGCAACTAAACCTCTACAAATGATCCAGATTGCTGCAGCTCGTCTTGTCTTCAACGAACCCAAAAGGGCCCACGTCACTCCTCTGTTCATCTCTCTGCACTGGCTACCACTCGCTGCTCGCATTAAGTTCAAGGTGTTGACGCTTGCTTACAGATTGACCACAGGTTCAGCTCCCTCCTACTTTCACTCGCTATTACAAGTCTACATCCCTACCAGAAGCCTACGATCGGTCAATGAGCGGCGGCTCGTGGTACCATCACAGCGAGCCACAAAATCACTCTCCAGAACTTTCTCATTCACAGTTCCATGCTGGTGGAATGATCTGCCCAGCCTCATTCGGAATGCAGAATCCCTGACAGCATTCAAAAGACAACTGAAAACTCATCTATTCAGGGAGCACTTAACATAAAAAAAAAATAAAAAAAATAAATAAAAAAAAAACCTTCCCCTTCCCTTAAATCCTCCCTTGCTTGGCTTATACTACTCCGAGCTATGTGTGAACTTTGTACTTTGAGCACTTCTTGCGTTGTTTTTGCCTTTTCACGATGACTCGCTTGGTTTTGTCCTCAGTTGTAAGTCGCTTTGGATAAAAGCGTCTGCTAAATGACTAAATGTAAAATGTAATGTAAATGTAACTGATGCTATGCAAAAAGAGTTTATAGCTATTGCTAATTTTCAACTCCAGTCCATGGTTGGGCCTTTACACTACAACAATTACTATTTCATCTTACTTGAATCATTTTTGTTGACAACTGGGCAGTGGATCTGTAGTTCCCAGCATGTTTTGCAAGGGATACATTAAACCTCTCTCACAGACCTGCATAAGGCTGAATTCATATATAGAGCCTAAAAACACGTAGAAAACGCCAGGCGCGCCATGTTCTCCTTTTTCCAAAGCGCTAGGGCGCTTGCGGCATTCTGAAAAGTTGAGATGTTTCTATCTCGATGCGACGTGGACTCGCTTGGAAAAAATTCGCGCCTACATTTGAAATAACGAACTTGAGCGCGCAAAAGACGCGATATGTGAACAGGCCCTAAGTCATGTATAATATTACCATAGAAAAAGTTGTTCTAATTAAATTGATAGCAAGTAGCTTCTATCATTGGAAGTAACTGGAGAGTCAAATTAGCTAGAATTATAATGTTGGCGATTTTAGGCAGCACAAAAATTAAATCTAGTTAACTTGACAAAACTTTATCTAGTAGGAATGACACAATTATTTTAGTAGTCTTGACTAAATGAATTTAAGTTCATACAGCATGATAACAACAAATCATTTCAAACAAATTAGATTTTATTGGAAAAATCTAATTAAATTTCATGGAAAAGTTTTCCTTAAAGGGTCACTTCACCCATTTGCATTAAGGTTTGTATTGTTAGAAACCCAGTCATATATTATAATGATGGTGGAATTTTGCTTGTTTTTTTTATGAGATGGGAGAAAAAAGGATTTAAGTGTTTTACTTCCGTCCTATCGTGACGTAAATATCGTCATTTTGCGTCACGATAGGACGGAAGATAAATTTCATTGAAAAGTGTATAGACTACAAACATTAGCTCATTATTATTCAAGGGTGTGGGACCCACTCACCCTACAGGCCTATTACAGATCAGTGGGTGGGACTTCACTTGCAGAAACCGAAATCAATATCCGCCATCTTGTTTTTGGAAGCTAAGCTAACGAGCGCTGTGGAGATAGGAAGTATGACAATGACTGAAGAAACTATAAATGATATGGAAGAAGAGGATTTTGAAAGTCTGCTGCTCGAATCCGATGTTCGTGGCTATCTTTACGAGCCGCAATATAGTGAAGAGCAGCTGAGGCTGATGGAGGAACAGGAGGCGGCTGCCTGTCGCGGTCGAGGAGCCCGGACTGGCTCGAGCTGAGGCGGACTGCTGTGCCTGTGCTCTCGCTGTGCGCTACGGACACAGATAGAGTCCGTCTGCTGCAGAGAATTTCAACGAAGGGACGTTTGTGTTGTGATGTGAACCACCATAGTTTCGCCTGACTGAACATCCAGGTATCATGCAGTAATACACCATATTCAGAAAGAAATACAAACGAGGAGTAATTCACTAATGAATTTGCCAATGTAACTTAACGTTAACGGGGTTTGTTGTTGTGTGGAAGAAGGAGGCTGGAATCGGCGAACATTTAAACATTTTAATAGTAAAATGAACAAATACACAACGAAAGTATAAGCCAACAGCCCCTCATTGAAGACTGAAGTCCACACAACATAAAATCAGACCTGTTCCTCTCTCTATCTGCCGTTTATGCTTCCGCTCCTCTGTGAGAGATACGAGACCGGTCGGTGCGTCTCTTTACTTTCATTATCACTTACTAGAAATTTTGCGTGAAATGAATTTCAAACTCTGGTGGCAGCTAACGTTAGCCTTGTTGACGAAAGAATGATTTCTTTGATGTGCGCGCAGTTCGGATTAGTGGGTGTGGCTTGCGGAGCTGTGCAATGTGGTGCATTGTGGGTGTTGTAGTCTTTCATACAAATGCACCCTTCGGTTATTTTCTGTCTTTTCTCGGTCAAGAGGGCAACAAATTCAAAAATTATTTTACATTTCGACTACATATATGATCCACTTTCAATAAAGATTCATGTTGAAATGGGTGAAATGCTCCTTTAATTTAATTAAGTTGGTTCAACAGCTTATTTTTTTGAGTGCTCATTGCTCTTGACTGAATAAACTTTGTAACTTTAATTACTTTAATTATAGTCTTCTCAGTCTAACATGATACACTGATGAGCTTTAAATATTCTCCAGAAGAGAAGACACTAACAATCCTGTCACCACGTTTCAGCAGTCCAGCTCTGTTTTACATTATTACTCATTCTCACATAGAGACAAAGTGTTAACTGTATAAATCTCCCGACATTCAGTTCAAAGCGGGTTTCACTGACACACACACACACACACACACACACACACACACACACACACACACACACACACACACACACACACACACACACACACACACACACACACACACACACACAACAGGAACACCGACAACAATCTCTCAACCCATCCGCCTCTGGAGACCGACCAAACCTCTCCGAACGCCGTCAACAATACAGGGATGTCCGAGAGGAATCGGGCAAAAGAAAGAAGCCATGATGAAACGTCCACGAGTGTCTGAGGAAAATTAACATCATCACTCCTGACACAAAGTTTGACTTGTGAGTCTCATGGGTTTTCTCTCAAGAGTCCGTCTGTCAAAAGTCATTAATCTCGTCTCCTTCATGATGTCTCTGGAGTGTTTGTTTACCGTTGCCATGGAAACAGAGGTCAGGGGGTCGCCGTGTGACATCATCACTGGCTCCCGCTGGTCACTTCAGACCAGAGTGTGATTCAGGCTTCAATGTTTAACCCCGTGGTGATATTTATTATTATATATTACATATCATACTGTATATTATATAGTTTTTTATTTATTATTATACATTACACATTTATTTATCTATTTATCTTGAATACACTAGCCGTCAAAATATGGGAATAATTACTTAATTTATGCTCACCAAGGCTGCATTTATTTAATAAAATTTTTTTTTTTAAATATTATAAAAAATGTTCTATGTGAATATATAGTAAAGTGTAATTTATTCCTGTGATCAAAGCTGTATTTTCAGCATCATTACTCCAGTCTTCAGTGTCACATGATCCTTCAGAAATCACTATAATATGATGATTTGATGCTCAAGAAACATTTATGATTATTATCAATGTTAAAAACCTTTTCAGTATTCTTTGATGAATGGAAAGTTCAAAAGAACAGCATTCATTTGAAATAGTGTGTGTCTGACGTTTATTTATTATGCATGAGCTAAATGTGAAGGATATAAAAACGTGACGTGTTTCATGTTCAATCAAGGCAGATTTGTTTGCTGTTATGATAAATATGATCTGAACTCACATACTCGTGTCGTGCGATGAGATGTGATGAACTTTGCTCTTCCTCACTGAATCTCTGATCATCTTCCCTCTCTCTCTCACACACACACACACACACACACACACCACACACACACACACACACACACACACACACACACACACACACACACACACACACACATCGCGTCAGTGGAAGAGATTTGCTCTCTTTGATTTCTCTGGGATCACAGGGAGATGTTGGTGTTGAAAAGCTTTTAGCAGCCCGTCTCCCTGAAGAACACAGACGTGTGTGAAGTGTGTGTGTGAGTTCTGCTGAAGGCTTCCTCGGAGACGAGCGTCTCACACACACTGCCGGAGACAGAAACGCTCATAATCAGTCCTTCTGTCTGGTGTTCCTGATAAAACATCAAAACATCCACTAAAAGAGAAGCAAAATTAAGTTTTTATAATACATGCATTTTATTTTTCTTGCTTTAGACAGTAAAAAAATGTGTGTTCTCTCTCTCTAAAGCCCCTTTCACACAGCACTTTGAACCCGGCAAATTGCCGGCAAATTGCCAGAGTGCCTTCTGTGTGAACGCAAACGGGATCGATCCCGGGTTGAGGACCTAGTAACATTGCCGTGTTCAGACCCGGAACGTGCGCTGTGTAAACAAAAGCCAGAACCAATGCCGTAAGGGGTGTGTAATAGTGATGACGCATGTGCCATCGCGCGACTCTGTTGCTCTTAGAAGAAAGTTTGTGTTCGTTATCAACAAAGAAAGAACGAAAAAATGTCTGCAAACTGGAATGAAGCAGAGACAGGAGCTCCTCACTATCCGCGCTGAAGCTGCGATCGTTCGCCAGCTCTGTGGAAAGTGCGATTTTTTTTCCCAAACCACTTCAGCGGAAATCCCGCCTTGTAGCTGATTCTAAAGTTTTCATTGGTCAGGTCAATCACTGTACAGATTGCCTACACCCAACCCTGATCCCTAAACCCACCCGTCACTATAACCTAAACCAATGAACTCGGCTGCAGGGCGGGATTTCCGCTGAAGTGGTTTGGGGAAAAAAATCACGCCTGTGGAAAGGTGCGCGCGTGCACATGTTTTCGACGCGTACGTTACACGTCTCATCCTGACGTTACGCGGCTTTCCGGGACATTAACTGGTTGTGTGTGAACGCACTCACAGATCCCGGCAAATCACTGGCAGTGTGAATGAACCGAAATCAAACAATCCCGGGACAAATGCCGGGTCACATTATCCGTGTATTTTCCGGAATCTCTGTGTGAAAGGGGCTTAACACACTTTCAGGCCTGCATCTCCCCAAAACACACACACACACACACGCACGCCCACGCACATGCACACGCACGCACACACACACGCACACAAAGAACAAGAAAGAACAGTTATGTATGATAACAACACCACATCATAATGGCAGTGAAACCAGGGGCCTATACCATGAAGCCGGTTTAGGTGGCTAGCCAGCTATGTTTCAGCTTAGTTTCCGCCAACCCTGGGTTTTAGGTACTATGAAAGTAGCTCGGCTTTAATCGGTGTTCGTTGCCATGGTATCTTACGCTGCACGGCTAACCTGCTCCGGGGCAGGTTAAGTTCTGGATTCGAGATCTCAGACTGAAGTTTGACCAATCAGCTGTGAGCAAAGAAACATATAGGTGACGTAACTAATTCCCAGTGTTTGTTGCAATAATGGCTTTACATTTTCTTTCAAATCCTGTGGACGTCTCAGCGCAAATTGTTAGACGAGCACATCGTAGAGAGAGTTTTTAGCCGGACAAAATCCCCTTGCCTTTCCTGATAGTTACTTGTATGAAAGATACAGATTTTCTGCGGAAGGAATATCTTATCTTTGCGAACTTCTTGAGCCGCACATAAATAATTTAACACGTCGAATTCCTGCGCTTACTGTACCATAAATGGTATTGCGTTGCGTTTTTTTGCAAGTGGTAGCCTACATACTTGCACGATCGGTGATGCACAGAATCTAGGGGAAAACACGGTTTGTCGAACCATTCGCAAGGTGGTCCTCGCTCTGCAGGAGTACATTAATAGTTTAATAGTGTTCCCCAGACATTTATTGACCATGTCCATAAGAGAGGCTTTTTATAAAATTGCCGGTAAAATATATTGATAGGGTGACATCACGTTTTTTTTTCTTTCAAAAAGCAAATTTCACAAATGTACTATACAATACAGTAAATGTTAAGCATTATTTTAAATCTTTTTTTTTATTCGGTTAATCTTATTCAGAGTCATTGGAGCAAACCCTGAACACATGTTGCAATGTCCACTTCTCTAGGAGAACATGAGGCAGACTAATATGTTAATAGAAAGTCCTTTCACAGCCTTAATGTTCAGGTAGAGATTATGTGAACATGAGAAATTATTATTTTCTGTGAGATGAATCTTTAAATTAATAGTAAAATTAACAGATAACAATCTACTTTCCGTGAGTATGTTGTGTCAGCGCTTTGAGGAAAGCTAGTTAAATTTGGTACAGTACAAAACACTGTTAATTTGAATTGGGACAGCAAAACCTACACAATAACCCCCTATCATGACCCTCATGTGTCAGTAAAACCATAGTCAAAATTAGAGATGATCTTTGGCATCCTAAAGGCACGTTTCAACTGTCATCGGCGCTTAAGAGTCACCAGAGTGGGCATCACAGATAGTGTCTGCATGTGCCATTCTGCACAATATAGCCACCATAGAAAGGAGCCAGAACCACCACAGAAAGCTTCTCCCCAATGAAACTGACCCGAACACACTTGACCACCCAGCTGGTGCAAATTTGCAATCACCATACAATATTACACTTAATAAAAGCACATTGGAACTGCAGATAGGTCTCAAACTGTTTTATTGGTTTATTGGTATATGGAAAGAAAGCATTAGAAAGTTGCATTAATAAATATTCATGCTAAAGTGTTACTTGGTTAAATAAGTTCACATACTGAGATCAGTTTAATCTAGCTGTTGCATTTATTTTTTAAATGTGGAGCCTCCTCAGCTCACAGTCTAGGCTCCTTTAGTGTGCAGTCTAGCTCTATAGGCTCCTTTAGTGTGCAGTCTAGCTCTATAGGCTCCTTTAGTGTGCAGTCTAGCTCTATAGGCTCCTTTAGTGTGCAGTCTAGCTCTATAGGCTCCTTTAGTGTGCAGTCTAGCTCTATATGCTCATTTAGTGTGCAGTCTAGCTCTATAGGCTCCTTTAGTGTGCAGTCTAGCTCTATAGGCTCCTTTAGTGTGCAGTCTAGCTCTATAGGCTCCTTTAGTGTGCAGTCTAGCTCTATAGGCTCCTTTAGTGTGCAGTCTAGCTCTATAGGCTCCTTTAGTGTGCAGTCTAGCTCTATAGGCTCCTTTAGTGTGCAGTCTAGCTCTATAGGCTCCTTTAGTGTGCAGTCTAGCTCTATAGGCTCCTTTAGTGTGCAGTCTAGCTCTATATGCTCATTTAGTGTGCAGTCTAGCTCTATAGGCTCCTTTAGTGTGCAGTCTAGCTCTATAGGCTCCTTTAGTGTGCAGTCTAGCTCTATAGGCTCCTTTAGTGTGCAGTCTAGCTCTATAGGCTCCTTTAGTGTGCAGTCTAGCTCTATAGCTCCTTTAGTGTGCAGTCTAGCTCTATAGGCTCCTTTAGTGTGCAGTCTAGCTCTATAGGCTCCTTTAGTGTGCAGTCTAGCTCTATAGGCTCCTTTAGTGTGCAGTCTAGCTCCATAGGCTCCTTTAGTGTGCAGTCTAGCTCTATAGGCTCCTTTAGTGTGCAGTCTAGCTCTATAGGCTCCTTTAGTGTGCAGTCTAGCTCCATAGGCTCCTTTAGTGTGCAGTCTAGCTCTATAGGCTCATTTAGTGTGCAGTCTAGCTCTATAGGCTCATTTAGTGTGCAGTCTAGCTCTATAGGCTCCTTTAGTGTGCAGTCTAGCTCTATAGACTCCTTTAGTGTGCAGTCTAGCTCTATATGCTCATTTAGTGTGCAGTCTAGCTCTATATGCTCATTTAGTGTGCAGTCTAGCTCTATATGCTCATTTAGTGTGCAGTCTAGCTCTATAGGCTCATTTAGTGTGCAGTCTAGCTCTATATGCTCATTTAGTGTGCAGTCTAGCTCTATATGCTCATTTAGTGTGCAGTCTAGCTCTATAGGCTCCTTTAGTGTGCAGTCTAGCTCTATATGCTCATTTAGTGTGCAGTCTAGCTCTATAGGCTCCTTTAGTGTGCAGTCTAGCTCTATAGGCTCCTTTTGTAAAGGGCCCTGACTGAGTCTGTTTCCACCTGAAACATAATTCCACCACAAACATGATCATTACAAGTTTTTAAGAGGCTAATCAACTCACAAAAAGTTCCTTGACAAACACCATATGTCAAGGGTTTTAAATCCTTACCTTGTTCACATTTCTTTTGAAGCCTGTTGAGGTTTCTGGGACAGGTTGTGAAAAATCCTACAATAAAAGAGATGTGTAACTTGGGCCAGTCCCTGTTTTATGCCACACATTCAAATGTTTGCCTTAATAAAAAGCCCAGTGCATTCACCTCAGCAACTGTCCCAGAACACAGACAGAGTGTCTTCATCATTTCCTCCTCCCTGATAAATAAAAGTAGGCCCATATGTTTCTGGTGTTCTGTCTGCTGCATACTGACCTCTGTGTGGGAGACTGTGTGTGTGCGCTGGCTTCAACAGGGACACTGCATTTCCCTGTACTGCAGAACATACAGTCAGCCATATTTAAAACGTAAAATATTAATGTATCGCACACATACCCAGTGTTACTTGCTTAGAGGAGCCAGCACCAGGGTCAGATTGTACAGCACCTGTAATCCCATCCATAATCGGCCGTCCCTTATTCCTATCAGAGCCAACTCAGTGTATTCTGGAGGAGTGGCCCTCCACTGGTTTTCTGAATTTCACTCTTTTTTCGGTTTGCCTCAAACAAGTGTTACTAAAAAAATAATAAAAGGTTGTGTGTAAATACTTACTAGGCTACTTTGAATTATATTTTTATATTTTGTCTTTATCAGCTGCCAAGAACGTTTGGAGTTGCATCTAAAAATCAATGAATATTAATATAAAGATTATTAATATAAAGATTAATATACATGCACATTTTTTTATATATTATAAAAATATAGGCTATATTTCACACACACATACATTCATAGCCTATATATACACATCATTTTACATGAATAAAGAACGTATTTATTTAGCATTAACACAATCAGTAATCTTTCTCCAACAGTCTTCTCTTGCTTTGGCAGCAGAGACCGTATTGTTTCGAGCTTGTATTACATATTTAAATTCATCGTAATTCTGAATGATTATCTCTTGCTCCTCCGCGGAAAGAAAATATCGCTCTCACTCTATCCATATCGAACGCGATTGGTTGTTCGGTGCCAACGTCACTTTGGTATGTGCACGCGCTCGTGGAGTAATCATAGCTTAAGATCAAAGCCTGAGTTGACAGAGAAAGTTGATGAGCTGCTTCATGGTACCAATAAAGCCTGATTGCATCGGTTTGGTTTTGTCAACTCAAAACTAATCCTGCAACTCCGAGTTTGTTCAGCTACCTTCATGGTACAGGCCCCAGTAGCACCTCATTGCAGTACACGAGATCCGGGGGGCGGAGTCGGATCCAGATTAAGAGGTGGGGTTGGGTAGGTTTAGGGGTGGGTTTAGGGATCAGGGGGTGGAGCTGGGTAGGTTTAGGTGTGGGTTTAGGGATAAGGGGGTGGAGCTGGTTAGGTTTAGGTATGTAAGGTGGGAGGAGTTGGATCTAGATCCGACTCCTCCTCGTGGATTTCATGTTCTGCAGTGAGGACCATCTCAGTGAAACTCACATTTCAGAATTTTTATTATTGACTTGGTGTGTGTGTGTGTGTGTGTGTGTGCGTGCGTGTGTGTGTGTGTGTGTTTTTGGGGAGATGCAGGCCTGAAAGTGTGTGTGCAGAAAGATGTTTTCTGTCTGATCAACATAAGCTTTGCACAACTAAACAGAAACCGTGCATTATAGTTTTGTTCAGGAAAAGCAATGTAAAACTCACAATATAAGCCTGTATTTCCAGAACAGAGAGTGTGTGTGAATGCATCAGAATATTGGGACGGGTTGCTTGATTCTGATGCATTTGTGGCATCCAGCAGTCAAATATTTTGTTTAAACAAAGTAATTCCTGAAATATTTCTAAACAAATGGACGAACATCCATGAAAACCAAAGTAAAGAAATGTTTTAAAATTTAGCAGATGTTCACTAAACAAAAAAACTAAACAAATGTGATTTTCAACATACACTGCATGGCAGAACTGCCCGTTTGAACCTTGTGTGTTTTACATGCTTTTCAACATAGTTTGTTTACCTCTCTCTCTCACACACACACACACACACACACACACACACTCTCTGACACAGCGTTCTGTTATCCACAGAGACAGGTTCTGCTGCGTTCAGTTTAATTATGGTTGGCCCTCGTTAGACTAATTGAGTAGCGTTCTCTTCAGGGTAATAGCGGGCCATGAGCAGTTTTCTCCGGGGTGCTGCACTGCATCTTCAGACAGCAGCAAAAACACGGATCTAGGCAGTCAGCAGAACCTGCAGTGGATTCTGGGATTGGCTAATTTGTTTATTAGCACTGGCCAAATGAACCACCGGAGTATTAACTGCAGGGACTGTCAAAAACACTTTAATATGCTCTATTGGATTTTAAAGCTTTAAAAATAGCATGAACATGGAAATGCAGTGCTAAATTACACAATTGAAAATGGAAGATTTATTGTGCATTAAAAAGTGCATTACCCATTTGGAAAACCTGAAATATTAAGCCATAAGACCAAGAATGAGACGCTAGCACGTTAAAGTCCTAATAGTTATAAAGTTACACTCTAAAAAATGCTGGGTTGTTTCAACCCATGTTTGGGTCAAATATGGACAAACCCAACCATTGCTTTACATTTTTTAACTACATTTTTGAACCCAAGAATTGGGTTTGTCCATATTTGACCCAAAAATGCATTTTTTTAAGTGTAATTAACAAACATTAACTAATAATATTTAAAAAAACAATATTTCAACAGGTTCATTATAAATTATTATTAAAGCCTTACTATTTATTACACATGTAATATATATATATATTTATATATATATATATATATATATATATATATATATATATATATATATATATATATATATATATATATATATATATATATATATATATTTAATTTAATGAAAAATACTTATATTTTATCTGTCACGTTTTGATGTGTTCTGTTAATCTTTTGTGATCTTGTTTCCCCCTGTCTTTGTGGTTTTTGGTTTAGTCCTGTTAAGTTTTCCCGCTCCTCGTTTGTGTGTTCAGTTTTATCACCTGTGTTCAGTTAATTATTCAATCATTCCTTGTATATTTAAGCCCTGTGTTTTCCCTGAGTGTTTGTCGATCGTCGTCCATGTGTGGTTGTGTGTTTCTGATTTCCTGGAGTTTTGTTCCTGTTTAAGTTTGGAAAGTTTTCATTTTGTTATTAAAACATTTATATTGAAGCTTTCGTGTCCTCGTCTTCAGCACCTGCAGCAACCCTGACAGAACGATCGACCATAACAAAAAAAAAAGGGAATGAATTACGAGCTCTGTGTACCACAAGATGGCCGATCTCTGGAAGACTATGCAGAGATATATCTCCATCTTTTCCGGGACTCTAATTGGGATGAGGAGTCCCTTACACATGAGTTTTGGAGTGGGATGGACGATACCCTCGCTCAGATACTGTTGTTGGGAGATCTCCACCTCCCTTTAGTAAAATTCATTGCCCGTACGCTGTGGGTGTGTGGTTCCTCACTCACCGTGGGAGACATCCAGCCCGATCTCCACGGCCAGCCAGAGCAAGAGCCCATCACCTGCACGCCAACGCCTGAGCCCATCACCTGCACGCTCACACCTGAGCCCATCGTCTGCCCACCAGAGCCTGCACACCGCATCAGCCCTGCCGCCAGATCGGTCCCTGGACTTCCCCGGCTGATATCCGGTATGACTGATCCCCCACTGGTGTCAGTGCGATTAGCCAGGAGGATGGCTGCCGAGGCTGGGGTTCACGTTAACCACATCCAGCCAGATCCTGAGCCCGTCGCCTGCCCGCCAGAGCCTGAGCCCGTCACCTGCCCGCCAGAGCCTGAGCCCGTCGCCTGCCCGCCAGAGCCTGAGCCTGTCGCCTGCCCGCCAGAACCTGAGCCCAGCCCCAAGCTCCCCGAAATGCTGGTTCCGTCCAGTTCCGAGTCCCCTGATGTGCTGGTCCCGTCCAGTTCCGAGTCCCCTGATGTGCTGGCCCCGTCCAGTTCCGAGTCCCATGAAGCGGCAGAGCCAGAGCCCGTTGACCCAGAGCCAGAGCCAGAGCCCGTTGACCCAGAGCCAGAGCCAGAGCCCGTTGACCCAGAGCCAGAGCCAGAGCCCATTGACCCAGAGCCAGAGCCCATTGACCCAGCGCCAGAGCCAGAGCCCGTTGACCCAGCGCCAGACCCAGAGCCCGTTGACCCAGACCCAGAGCCCGTTGACCCAGACCCAGAGCCCGTTGACCCAGAACCCGTTGACCCAGCGCCCGTTGATGTCAAGTCAGTTCCCGATCATGAGCCTGTCCTCCCCAAGAAAATTTTGGGGGGGCGCCATACGCCTTCGCCGTGGCCGGCCAAAGATCCACGGAGGCCCGAAAAGATAACACCGCCATGGCCACCTGAAGGGTCTGCACCGCCATGGCCACCTGAAGGGTCTTCACCGCCATGGCCACCTGAAGGGTCTTCACCGCCATGGCCACCTGAAGGGTCTGCACCGCCATGGCCACCTGAAGGGTCTGCACCGCCATGGCCACCTGAAGGGTCTGCACCGCCATGGCCACCTGAAGAGCCAGCACCGCCCTGGACGCCCGAGGGTCCCACAGCTCCGCCTTGGACGCCCGAGGGTCCCACAGCTCCGCCTTGGACGCCCGAGGGTCCCACAGCTCCGCCCTGGACGCTCGAGGGTTCCACAGCGCCGCCCTGGACGCCCGAGGGTCCGACAGCTCCGCCTTGGCCACGCCCACAGCCTGCACCGTCGTGGCCACGCCCACAGCCTGCACCGCCGTGGCCACGCCCACAGCCTGCTCCGCCCTGGAGGCTTCCTGGACCTGCACCATGCCCTCGTCAGCCTCCAGGGCGCCCACCCTCCACCCCTTTGGATGTTATACGGCGCGAGGACGCGCCTTCGGGGAGGGGGAGGTACTGTCACGTTTTGATGTGTTCTGTTAATCTTTTGTGATCTTGTTTCCCCCTGTCTTTGTGGTTTTTGGTTTAGTCCTGTTAAGTTTTCCCGCTCCTCGTTTGTGTTCAGTTTTATCACCTGTGTTCAGTTAATTATTCAATCATTCCTTGTATATTTAAGCCCTGTGTTTTCCCTGAGTGTTTGTCGATCGTCGTCCATGTGTGGTTGTGTGTTTCTGATTTCCTGGAGTTTTGTTCCTGTTTAAGTTTGGAAAGTTTTCATTTTGTTATTAAAACATTTATATTGAAGCTTTCGTGTCCTCGTCTTCAGCACCTGCAGCAACCCTGACATTATCATTTTAGTTATATTTAATTATAAAATGCTTATTAAGATTATTAAACACTTTAAAAGTGTTCATAGAGTTAACTAATATTAACTAATTATTATTAAACATTTAATATTATTTTAATTATTTTATGTATTTAAAATTTTTATTTGATTATTCACTATATATTTATTTAATTAGACTATATATTTTGTTTAATTTATAATAATTATTGTGGCAAGCAGGGTTTGTGTTTTATTGTGTGCCAGCAGTCGTCCATGAGGGGCTGTTGGCTTTTACTTTCATTTTGTATTTGTTTTATTTTTATTAAAAGTCTTGAATGTTCGCCAGTTCCCGCCTCCTCCTTCCCATAGCAACAAACCCCGCTACAATTATATTTAGTTATTTTAGATATAATTATTATTAAATGCTTTGAAAGTATAGTTCACTAATGGAACTTTATTGTAAACTGTTACCAGTCAGACAAACAGATTAAAATACAAACAGACAGACAGACAAATAATGGACAAACAAATAGAAAAACAAACAGACAGACAGACAAACAGACAGACAGACAAAAAGACGGACAAATAAACAGACAAACAAACAGTCAGACAAACAAACAGTCAAACAAACAAACAGACAGACAAACAGTCAGACAAACAAACAGTCAGACAAACAAACAATCTGACAAACAAACAGGCAAATAAACAGACAGACAAACAGTCAGTCAGACAAACAAACAGACAAACAAACAGTCAGACAAATAAACAAACAGTCAGACAGACAAACAGTCAGACAAACAATCAGGCAAACAGTCAGTCAAACAAACAGTCAGACAAACAAACAGTCAAACAAACAAACAGACAGACAAACAGTCAGACAAACAAACAGTCAGACAAACAAACAATCTGACAAACAAACAGGCAAATAAACAGACAGACAAACAGTCAGTCAGACAAACAAACACACAAACAAACAGTCAGACAAATAAACAAACAGTCAGACAGACAAACAGTCAGACAAACAATCAGGCAAACAGTCAGTCAAACAAAAGGTCAGACAAACAATCAGGCAAACAGTCAGTCAAACAAACAGTCAGACAAACAAACAGTCAGACAAACAGTCAGACAGACAAACAAACAAACAGTCAGACAAACAAACAGTCAGACAGACAAACAGTCAGACAGACAAACAAACAGTCAGACAAACAGTCAGACAAACAAACAGACAAACAAACAGTCAGACAGACAAATAAACAAACAGTCAGAGAGACAAACAGTCAGACAAACAATCAGGCAAACAGTCAGTCAAACAAACAGTCAAACAAACAGTCAGACAGACAAACAAACAGTCAGACAAACAAACAGTCAGACAGACAAACAGTCAGACAGACAAACAAACAGTCAGACAAACAGTCAGACAAACAAACAGACAAACAAACAGTCAGACAAATAAACAAACAGTCAGAGAGACAAACAGTCAGACAAACAATCAGGCAAACAGTCAGTCAAACAAACAGTCAAACAAACAGTCAGACAAACAGTCAGACAAACAGTCAGACAGACAAACAAACAAACAGTCAGACAGACAAACAGTCAGACAGACAAACAGTCAGACAGACAAACAAACAGTCAGACAAACAAACAGTCAGACAAACAAACAGGTCAGTCAAACAAACAGTCAAACAAACAGTCAGACAAACAAACAAACAGTCAGACAAACAGTCAGACAGACAAACAGTCAGACAGACAAACAGTCAGACAGACAAACAGTCAGACAGACAGACAAACAAAACAGTCAGACAGACAGTCAGACAAAACAGTCAGACAGACAAACAGTCAGACAAACACAGTCAGACAAACAAACAGTCAGACAAACAGTCAGACAAACAGTCAGACAGACAAACAGTCAGACAAACACAGTCAGACAGAAAAACAGTCAGACAAACAGTCAGACAGACAAACAAACAGTCAGACAGAAAAACAGTCAGACAGACAAACAAACAGTCAGACAAACAGTCAGACAAACAAACAGTCAGACAAACAGTCAGACAGACAAACAGTCAGACAAACAGTCAGACAGACAAACAGTCAGACAGACAAACAGTCAGACAAACAGTCAGACAGACAAACAGTCAGACAGACAAACAGTCAGACAAATAGTCAGACAGACAAACAAACAGTCAGACAAACAGTCAGACAGACAAACAGACAAACAGTCAGACAGACAAACAAACAGACAGACAGACAGACATACAAAAAGATGGACAAATAAACAAACAAACAGACACAAGACAGACAAATAAACAGACAAACAAACAAAAACAAATAAACAGTCAGACAAACCGACAGACAGACAGACCAAAAGATGGACAAATAAACAAACAAACAGACAGACAAAAAGACGGACAAATGAACAGACAAACAAACAAACAAACAGACAGACAGACAGACAAAAAAAAACATACAAACAAACAAACAAACAAACAGACAGACAAAAAGTCTCACTCTCCTGTCCTCTGCCAGCAGGAGTCACTGCCAACACATGTTCTATGCTGACTATGATACAACTGAGAATGGCACATTTCTATTGATTACAATAAAAACAAACAGCAACAATTGCAATATGTTAAGTCTCTCTGCCTCAAACAGTGTTCATCTCTGAGCAGAACTCAGCTAGAGTAATGAAGGGTTCAGAAAACACCTACACAATCACTTAACCATCATGGAAACAAAAGGGAAGTACAAACACAAGGAATCTTCATCATCTAATGGATAATTTAGGCACTAATAGTTTAACTGGCTTTATCAGAACGACTCATTCTCTGTGGAAGCGCATCATCTCTCCCGGGTCTCATTATCTCCGCACAACACAATCTTTGATCTCGCCCGCAAACACAGATCCTCTCACGCCCTTCCACAGTCTCTGCTAATATAATTAGTGCTAATTAAAAGGTTTCCAGCGTGACCGTGCGTGTTTCTCTCTCCTGAATGATCCTGCAGGTGTGTGTGTGTGTGTGTGTGTGTGTGTGTGTGTGTGTGTGTGTGTGTGTGTGTGTGTGTGGTGTGTGTGTGTGTGTGTGTGTGTGTGTGTGTGTGTGTGTGTGTGTGTGTGTGTGTGTGTTTTTTACCGGCTCATCTTTTGTTCTGTGCTTCTAAGATCTTTTATTAACATTGTTTTATTAGAGTCATTTTAATGAACCACCTTGGCCTTGAGATCCATCACACACAAAACAAGACATTTTAATAACTCAAAATTTAACGGACATGAAGCATGAATCTGATACTTTAATGAGAAATGATTTTAAAATAAATAAAACTTGATAACATGCATTAAACGTGTCAAATAACTTGAATTATATGTTTATGCTTGCAAGTGCATAAAGTCAGCAAACTACTAAACAAAGCAGAGCATGCATATTAAAATATTCATACCTAAGACAGTATTAAAATTATTGAAAAGCAACACAGCAGATCCAAATGAGGAGCTCAGGGACAGAATGATAAGGAACTTTTCACTAAGTAAGAGCAGCTGATTTCTCTGGTTGTAGGAATCGACGTATCTGTGCTCTCTGGATGTATATTCATTGATCATAATGACAATTACAGGTTCCTCAAACACTGATTTGTGTTTCACGGGAAGTGGTGAGATCAGGAAGGCTGAGGATCAATATAAGGACACTTGAGTTTACTCTCAACACGACTTACATTCTGTAAATTGGATGTCACTTCATAAAGGTTAATCAGACAGACCCCAAACACGCGTCAGGCGTCAACACACACACACACACACACACACACACACACACACGCACGCTAATCAAATCAAATCAAAGGATGCTTTCATTGTCCTCTACTCTGAGTGTGCGAAAATACATGCCGCTTGCCTTTAAAATGACTGTCGTGAGTTCTTAGGATTATTTGGACAGTCTCATAAAGGGTAACGTGTGTGTGGAAAAGACTGGGGCTAGTTGTCACAAGGGATTTTACCCAAAGTGACTTTGCATTCAAGATACGTTTTATCAGTTCTTGCTTTTCCTGCTTTTCCCACGCTGCCTCCGACATTCACAAAAGTGTACAGTATATGACATGAAATTGACTGCATTTACTTGAACTGTAAAAAATAAAACAATTTTTACGGTAAAAAAAAACAGCAGCTGTGGTTGCCAGAACTTTACCGTCAAAAAAACGGTAGCATGTGAAGTGTCACGCAGGGAATTGTGGGAATGTCAATTTACGGTTTTTCACTGTAAATTATACAATGAGTTGTTCTTTTTTCCTTTCAAAAACCGCAAATTTAACGGTATTTTACAGTAAAATTACATTAAATGTACCATTATAACTATCACAGTTATTTACAGTATATAGGAAGGGAAATTTCTGTTAACCAATAAACAGTTTTGCACCGTAGCATTTTTACAGTCTTTTACCATTAAAATCACAATATTTTTTACTGGCCTTAAGCTGCGGTCACATCAACATTTTGGTGAAGTTTTGCATGCATTGTTCATATTGAAATGTACATCTAAGTTTGCATCTTCAGTAAATACAGTAGTGGCCAAAAGTGATGTTCGGAGGGGATAATATTGGTAGTTTAAAACCAAACTACAGCTAGGCCTACAGGCTTTATTTTACTATGCAAAAAGAAAAATGTAGAAAAACAAAAAGCTGAAAGCACACATTGACTACAACATAATCAGTTATTAATATTTCATTGATTCTCTCTTGCATTTGCATGTGTTCATAATTTCTTTGTATGACAGTCCAGCTAAAAATTATGTTGCACAATTTGCGTTGATATCACAAATAAAACAATCCAAGCACGACTACGAAATATGCTTACAAATCTTTTATGCATTTAAAAAAAATTGAATAAAGAGTGAAGACTATAAATTTTCCAATAGGCCATACATCACTTTTTGCCCCTTTTTTTTGCAGTGTATTATTTAAATGTTGCCAGATCAGAGTACATTGTATAAATTAATACCTTTTTCGCTAACTGTGATTTTGTATATGTACATTTCTGAAATACATAACTTAGACAATAACCTCTGATAACAGATCACTCTAAATTGTAGTGTGGACTCATACATGTTCTGTAAAGCTGCTTTGAATTGATGTGTATTGTAAAAACCGTTATACAAAGAAAAGTGAATTTATTAAACCTGCATGCGGTTCCCTTCAGAAGCATTGATTTGTTTTGGGATATTTCTGTCGGGAACACACAGAGCATTGTTCAGTCGCTAGGCTACAGCACGGAAACGGGTTTGGGAAAAACACAACGCTCTCAAAGTCAGCCCTGGGTGGCAGAGATTGAGTTGACACGAGATTGGCGTCTCTGTTAAGTGACCGGGCATGACTGAGGTCACGTGACGGGAGTTAAGGCTCTCTGACAGTATTGATAGGAGAGAGACTGACGGCTGACCCCCGCTGGGATTCTGCTATCTTAAAAACAGCAAGCTTCATTAGAGCGGGCGAGTCCGATCCCGTCCCACAACTCGGCCACTGTCAACATCATTACACATCATTCCCGTCGCTGCAGCGCCATTGTGTAATGATCGCAAAAGTGAGCAGTAAACGAGTCGTCTGATGTGTCAAGCTGGGATTAAACGCAATTATGCCTTTGTTTCTAAAGAGACTTTGGTTTATTAGCTTCTGTGGCCCTTGGTGATATGTTGATGCTATGGGGAGGGCACATTGAACGCAGGATTACCATAAACAAAGTCAACATAACATCAAAATGAACACTGTAATGTTCCTATATGAGGAAGGATGCTAGCCTGGCATGCCAGACCTACATCAAGATGTTAGGTCTGGGAACTCTCCATTGACATACCTCAATCCGAGGGGCGGGATAAACGGTTGTCTTTCAAAATCCCTCTGCATGCAATAGGACAGCGCTAACCAACCAGAGCAACGAACGGCTGTGGCTGAGTGAGTCCCATGCGTTTTCCCACTAGCGGAGCTAGTTGATATATTAAACTTTTGCCGTATCCGGTCATCAAAACTCCGAACACATCTTCCTTTTCTAAGAATGACTTAAGTGATGTTCTCTTAACTCCAAGTCCTCCAGAGTCGCGGCCAAAGCCGATTCGAAAGACCGCTGCATCTTCATTGTTTTCAAGCAGCAGGGAAATCGCCTATGGAAATCACGCGGAACGTCATGAACTGTGCCGTCATTGTGTTAAGCCCGCCCGCCGACTCTATACACGATGTGATTGGCCTGACCCGAAATTGGTTTTTCCAACTAAAAAGTCTATTGAGAGTTGCTAGACCACACTGGCAGCGAAATGATTTTCGTGGCCGCTAGGGTGCGTCTAGATTTCTAGGCTAGAAGGATGCTATATTTACATCCAAACACTAAATCCAAACTCAAAAATGCAGCTACAGACTGTTAACATGAGTCAGATTCAGTGTGGAACATCAATCCTAACTGTTGAAATAAGGAAATAAAACAAACATTATATGGAAAACTTCAACTAAGTGAAAATTAGAATTACGCCTTGTCTAACTAACTGAAACGAGTTTAAGTTTCTCTAACATGGAAATAAATAAAAACTAAACAAAAAACAAAACTGATAAAGTATAGTATTTTATATCACAATACTGTATTGAAGTCAATGGTAATTTCATGTTTTGTTCAATTATAGTGCCAACAAGAGGCACAATGCCAAAAAAATGTATGTGTTCTCAGAGTGAACCCATACATGTGTATGTCAAATTTGGTGAAAATATCTCATTTAATTTTGGAGTTATAGACATTGATATGTAGAAACACATAACAAATTACCCACACCTGACTTGTTTGCATTTTCTTGCCACTTACTATTAATATTTTGTCATTTGGGAATCAACATAAGGCCAACGACCTATGTTCCCAAACTTCCAATGGTGGTTTCATCTCGATTGGTCGGTTTTCGAAGATATTGGAAATGTATTTTAACCTAACATGTTTGGTATCGTTAGACTCGGAAAGGATGAAGGAACCTAAGGAGATGACTCCCGTGAAACTAAGCCAACCACACACAGAGTTATAAGCATTTGAAATAAGTTTTATTGATCGTACTGATGATCCATATGAGTTTCGATACAAATTGACAAACCGTTCAGAAGTTATAAGCAAAAATAGCCATTTTTTGTATCTCCGGACCAGTAGGTGGCGCCGTGCCGAAACGCAGCATGTAGCCAAGTCATGCTTGTGATGACATGTACCAAGTTTGGTCTGAATGTGATAAAGCGTTGCGGAGATACAGCCTTAAGTCTGTTTTCGCAGTACGTAAAATTTGTTTGATCTGGTTAAATTTTTGTGAAAATCGGAGCAACCGTCTAGGACGAGCTGGAAAAAGTAGGTTTTTCAAAATATTCAAAATGGTGGAAAAATGTTCATGATGGAAAATGACGAATCTGCTTGAGCTAGGAGGAATTTTGTTTCTAACCATTAAGATTAAAAAGTTATTAGCATAAACAAGAGTGAAAATTTGGACAGATGGTGGCGCTAGATGGATTGACTTAGAGACTTCAAATTTGCTAAGGTGACAGATCTGACTGTCCTCTATCAGTGTGCCAAATGTCAAAACTTTCCCGCAAGCAGTTCTATGGGCTGCCATAGATTTCAATGGCAGAAGAATAATAAGAAGAAGAATGGCAACAATTTCAAGAGGTGTCTACACACTTTCAGTGCTTGGCCCCTAAAAAAGTAATATATAAATAAAAAAACTATATAGTGGAAAAGCTCCCTTCATTTTCTTCACAGGAAGATTACTAGTATTTTGCTTATATTTGCTCTATGTAGAGAGAGGTGCATAGTTTTTGCTCAAGATCTATATAGATATATAATAAAACATTATTATTGTTCCACAGACAAAATGCATGCCTCATTTTTATGTATCAGCAAATGCAATAATTACTCCTGCTTCAGCAAACACCGATAATTATAGACAAACGTTGCAATAATCAAGCCTTCAATGGAATGAAAATGACTTTGTGGCGCTAAATCGTGACTATTAATCATTCAGGTGTGTGTAAACAATGGTTGTGTGTTGAGCGTTTCTGGCGAGCATCAATAAAGTGAGTCTGTACAAAACAACAGTTTGGAAGAATAGACTTGCCCTCCACATCTCCTCTGGGAGCGTGTGAACGATTCAATTTAACAAGCAAAAGACAGAAAAGGCCATATAGACCACCATTTCTTTGCAGAGGGAATTGAATGATTGAGAATGATGCATTTGAATGCAGTGTCTCGCCTCTTATTTTTAATGGTGTTTGAAAAGCCAAGCGTCACTCTTATTAATCATGCTGAGTTCAAACACATAAGTAATAAGTATTAGATGCATGATATTCAACATGTTGAGGAAAGGTTTGTGGTCACTTTTCTAAACGACCTGCAAAAAAAAATAAAGACAAAAAAACTGTTGTGGGAGATAGAAAGACTAACAACCAGAAGTTATAAGTAAAATTACACACTAATGCAGAAAAATGACTGAAAATTATGAATCTGCATGCTTAAGACACCAGCGTGAAGTGACTATAAAGTAATGAGCCATTATGAGAGAAAAGAGATAAATATTCCTAACGATTCCCTGAAGAGACAAGCGAATGCAAGCCAATTTAAAGCTCCCGGAGCAAAACATAACCATTAACCCCATATTTAAACTGTCGAACAAATCTTTATTGAATTGCAGTACTGTGATTGCTTTGCCCTGATGACAGGATTAGATTTCATCAGGGCACTGAATTAAAAAACCCCGCATTAATAACAACTTATCTCTACCGTCTGCAGAAAATATCAGGCTTATTATAATTTGAGAGAGTGGCACTCTTATAATCACTCATAACTACATTGAGTGTCATTTCTGTGCTTGATTAATGATCAAACCCTTCGTTTTACTTTGAAAAATTATCAGCAGACTGAATTAACCGGTTATCAATACATTCATTAGAGAGAGATTAAGCACATGACAGAAAAGTTGAATAAAGAGTCTCTGTGTGGATTTTCTGAACGCTACATTTTCAAAAGTATGTGAAGTTCAAGAGTTTATTGGCCGGTCTGTTATTGTAGGGACACCGACTTCAAATTGTCACGCCCATAAACACTACGCTGAACAAAGCGAACTCTAACTGTGATTGCTGATTGGTTGCTTTACATGTCAGTCAGATTGCCAATGAAAGCTGCTATGGAGTCCAGACCATCAGTTTAAAGGTCTGGCAAAACACGAGACTAATCTTAACCTGCATTCAATAACTTAATCAGGTAATGGATATGACAATATTGATATGTTTGGTCTTAACAGAATTGATCTGCTACGCTGCTGCTGTTACTCCTGTACAATAGCATACATGAATAAGCAGTAGCAGATCTATACAGGTGGAGCTGGGGAAGGAGGAGGGTTTCTGAAGTGCGCTGCAACTGCTAATGCTGGCCAAGTATTTGAAGGTTGAGCAGTGATCTCATTGGCTACTGATACAGCAGGAACCAATCCGCTGTACCCTATAGAGAATGATGTGATTGCAAACAGATTGAGATTGAGTTAAGGATCGATCAGATTGATAGAGTTTCATGACAGAACTTTGTATATATTTGTAAACCTCCATGGATAATCTACTGTAGCTGTTTCCATAGCACATTTTAAAAGTTAAATCAATTGTTATTGTAACATGTGCTTCTTTAGTTCAATACAGGCGACTCACCACAATAAATAAATAAAGACTAATTCCTAAGTTACTTTTTTTAGTTTGCACACTGACAGAAGAGTTGACAATTGTGTCAATCAAAAGCATGCATTTATAAAATGATTGAATTTATCTTGCATTTAACCAAATAAATAAATAAATACATTGGAAAAGCTTATGTTTCTTATGGCCACCATACAGATCTTTGCCATTTCTCATTGTTCATTTTTTCGTTGTCTGGCTTATGCCTTATTCCATCTCTGCTTCATACCCGCTGAAGCTAAAAACACATCTCTTTAGCCTGGCATACACATAGAAAATTATACATTCCTATTATTCAAATCAGTTAAATGATTATTAGGAACCGGGAACACTTCCTATAACACCCGATGTACCCATTACATCATAAGAAGAATGGCATCTATGCAAATGTTAGTCTTATTCTAGTCTTTATTCCAAGGTTTACTGTAATTAGCCGGATCTGGGCCGTATCCAGATCAGATGGAGGACCTGAGCCTATCACGACCACAACGCATGATGTAATCGTCCGGATCCGGGCCGTATCCAGACCAGATGGAGGACCTGAGCCGATCACGGCCACAACGCATGATGTAATCGTCCGGATCCGGGCCGTATCCAGACCACATGGAGGACCTGAGCCGATCACAACCACAACGCATGATGTAATCGTCCGGATCTGGGCCGTATCCAGACCAGATGGAGGACCTGAGCCTATCACGACCACAACGCATGATGTAATCGTCCGGATCCGGGCCGTATCCAGACCAGATGGAGGACCTGAGCCTATCACGACCACAACGCATGATGTAATCGTCCAGATCCGGGCCGTATCCAGACCAGATGGAGGACCTGAGCCGATCACGGCCACAATGCATGATGTAATCGTCCGGATCCGGGCCGTATCCAGACCACATGGAGGACCTGAGCCGATCACAACCACAACGCATGATGTAATCGTCCGGATCTGGGCCGTATCCAGACCAGATGGAGGACCTGAGCCTATCACGACCACAACGCATGATGTAATCGTCCGGATCCGGGCCGTATCCAGACCAGATGGAGGACCTGAGCCGATCACGGCCACAACGCATGATGTAATCGTCCGGATCCGGGCTGTATCCAGACCACATGGAGGACCTGAGCCGATCACAACCACAACGCATGATGTAATCGTCCGGATCTGGGCCGTATCCAGACCAGATGGAGGACCTGAGCCGATCACAACCACAACACATGATGTAATCGTCCGGATCGGGCCGTATCCAGACCAGATGGAGGACCTGAGCCGATCACAACCACAACGCATGATGTAATCAGTCCGGATCCGGGCCGTATCCAGACCAGATGGAGGACCTGAGCCGATCACAACCACAACGCATGATGTAATCGTCTGGATCCGGGCCGTATCCAGACCAGATGGAGGACCTGAGCCGATCACAGACCACAACCATGATGTAATCGTCGGATCCGGGCCGTATCCAGACCAGATCGAGGACCTGAGCCGATCACGACCACAACGCATGATGTAATCGCCGGATCCGGGCCGTATCCAGATCAGATGGAGGACCTGAGCCGATCACGACCACAACGCATGATGTAATCAGCCGGATCCGGGCCGTATCCAGACCAGATGGAGGACCTGAGCCGATCACAACCACAACGCATGATGTAATCGTCCGGATCTGGGCCGTATCCAGACCAGATGGAGGACCTGAGCCGATCACGACCACAACGCATGATGTAATCGTCCGGATCCGGGCCGTATCCAGACCAGATGGAGGACCTGAGCCGATCACAACCACAACGCATGATGTAATCGTCCGGATCTGGGCCGTATCCAGACCAGATGGAGGACCTGAGCCTATCACGACCACAACGCATGATGTAATCGTCCGGATCCGGGCCGTATCCAGACCAGATGGAGGACCTGAGCCTATCACAACCACAACGCATGATGTAATCGTCCGATCGGGCCGTATCCAGACCAGATGGAGGACCTGAGCCGATCACGGCCACAATGCATGATGTAATCGTCCGGATCCGGGCCGTATCCAGACCACATGGAGGACCTGAGCCGATCACAACCACAACGCATGATGTAATCGTCCGGATCGGGCCGTATCCAGACCAGATGGAGGACCTGAGCCGTATCACGACCACAACGCATGATGTAATCGTCCGGATCCGGGCCGTATCCAGACCAGATCGAGGACCTGAGCCGATCACGACCACAACGCATGATGTAATCGTCCGGATCCGGGCCGTATCCAGACCAGATGGAGGACCTGAGCCGATCACGGCCACAACGCATGATGTAATCGTCCGGATCCGGGCCGTATCCAGACCAGATGGAGGACCTGAGCCGATCACAACCACAACGCATGATGTAATCGTCCGGATCTGGGCCGTATCCAGACCAGATGGAGGACCTGAGCCTATCGACCACAACGCATGATGTAATCGTCCGGATCCGGGCTGTATCCAGACCAGATGGAGGACCTGAGCCGATCACACCACAACGCATGATGTAATCGTCCGGATCTGGGCCGTATCCAGACCAATGGAGGACCTGAGCCGATCACAACCACAACGCATGATGTAATCAGCCGGATCCGGGCCGTATCCAGACCAGATGGAGGACCTGAGCCTATCACGACCACAACGCATGATGTAATCGTCCGGATCCGGGCCGTATCCAGACCAGATGGAGGACCTGAGCCGATCACGGCCACAACGCATGATGTAATCGTCCGGATCCGGGCTGTATCCAGACCAATGGAGGACCTGAGCCGATCACAACCACAACGCATGATGTAATCGTCCGGATCTGGGCCGTATCCAGACCAGATGGAGGACCTGAGCCGATCACAACCACAACCATGATGTAATCGTCGGATCTGGGCCGTATCCAGACCAGATGGAGGACCTGAGCCTATCACACCACAACGCATGATGTAATCAGCCGGATCCGGGCCGTATCCAGACCAGATGGAGGACCTGAGCCGATCACAACCACAACGCATGATGTAATCGTCTGGATCCGGGCCGTATCCAGACCAGATGGAGGACTGAGCCGATCACGACCACAAACATGATGTAATCGTCTGGATCCGGGCCGTATCCAGACCAGATGAGGACCTGAGCCGATCACGACCACAACGCATGATGTAATCGTGCCGGATCCGGGCCGTATCCAGATCAGATGGAGGACCTGAGCCGATCACGACCACAACGCATGATGTAATCAGTCCGGATCCGGGCCGTATCCAGACCAGATGGAGGACCTGAGCCGATCACAACCACAACGCATGATGTAATCGTCCGGATCTGGGCCGTATCCAGACCAGATGGAGGACCTGAGCCTATCACGACCACAACGCATGATGTAATCGGCCGGATCCGGGCCGTATCCAGACCAGATGGAGGACCTGAGCCGATCACAACCACAACGCATGATGTAATCGTCCGGATCTGGGCCGTATCCAGACCAGATGGAGGACCTGAGCCGATCACGACCACAACGCATGATGTAATCAGCCGGATCCGGGCCGTATCCAGACCAGATGGAGGACCTGAGCCGATCACAACCACAACGCATGATGTAATCGTCCGGATCCGGGCCGTATCCAGATCAGATGGAGGACCTGAGCCGATCACAACCACAACGCATGATGTAATCGTCCGGATCTGGGCCGTATCCAGACCAGATGGAGGACCTGAGCCGATCACGACCACAACGCATGATGTAATCGGCCGGATCCAGGCCGTATCCAGATCAGATGGAGGACCTGAGCCGATCACGACCACAACGCATGATGTAATCGGCCGGATCCAGGCCGTATCCAGACCAGATGGAGGACCTGAGCCGATCACGACCACAACGCATGATGTAATCAGCCGGATCCGGGCCGTATCCAGACCAGATGGAGGACCTGAGCCGATCACGACCACAACGCATGATGTAATCGGCCGGATCCAGGCCGTATCCAGACCAGATGGAGGACCTGAGCCTATCACGACCACAACGCATGATGTAATCGGCCGGATCCGGGCCGTATCCAGACCAGATGGAGGACCTGAGCCGATCACGACCACAACGCATGATGTAATCAGCCGTATCCGGGCCGTATCCAGATCAGATGGAGGACCTGAGCCTATCACGACCACAACGCATGATGTAATCGGCCGGATCCGGGCCGTATCCAGATCAGATGGAGGACCTGAGCCGATCACGACCACAACGCATGATGTAATCGCCGGATCCGGGCCGTATCCAGACCAGATGGAGGACCTGAGCCGATCACGACCACAACGCATGATGTAATCAGCCGGATTCGGGCCGTATCCAGACCAGATGGAGGACCTGAGCCGATCACGACCACAACGCATGATGTAATCAGCCGGATCCGGGCCGTATCCAGACCAGATGGAGGACCTGAGCCGATCACGACCACAACGCATGATGTAATCGCCGGATCCGGGCCGTATCCAGATCAGATGGAGGACCTGAGCCGATCACGACCACAACGCATGATGTAATCAGCCGGATCCGGGCCGTATCCAGATCAGATGGAGGACCTGAGCCGATCACGACCACAACGCATGATGTAATCGGCCGGATCCGGGCCGTATCCAGACCAGATGGAGGACCTGAGCCTATCACGACCACAACGCATGATGTAATCGGCCGGATCCGGGCCGTATCCAGATCAGATGGAGGACCTGAGCCGATCACGACCACAACGCATGATGTAATCGGCCGGATCCGGGCCGTATCCAGACCAGATGGAGGACCTGAGCCGATCACGACCACAACGCATGATGTAATCGGCCGGATCCAGGCCGTATCCAGATCAGATGGAGGACCTGAGCCGATCACGACCACAACGCATGATGTAATCGGCCGGATCCAGGCCGTATCCAGACCAGATGGAGGACCTGAGCCGATCACGACCACAACGCATGATGTAATCAGCCGGATCCGGGCCGTATCCAGACCAGATGGAGGACCTGAGCCGATCACGACCACAACGCATGATGTAATCGGCCGGATCCAGGCCGTATCCAGACCAGATGGAGGACCTGAGCCGATCACGACCACAACGCATGATGTAATCGGCCGGATCCGGGCCGTATCCAGATCAGATGGAGGACCTGAGCCGATCACGACCACAACGCATGATGTAATCAGCCGGATCCGGGCCGTATCCAGATCAGATGGAGGACCTGAGCCTATCACGACCACAACGCATGATGTAATCGGCCGGATCCGGGCCGTATCCAGATCAGATGGAGGACCTGAGCCGATCACGACCACAACGCATGATGTAATCGCCGGATCCGGGCCGTATCCAGACCAGATGGAGGACCTGAGCCGATCACAACCACAACGCATGATGTAATCAGCCGGATCGGGCCGTATCCAGACCAGATGGAGGACCTGAGCCGATCACGACCACAACGCATGATGTAATCAGCCGGATCCGGGCCGTATCCAGACCAGATGGAGGACCTGAGCCGATCACGACCACAACGCATGATGTAATCGGCCGGATCCGGGCCGTATCCAGATCAGATGGAGGACCTGAGCCGATCACGACCACAACGCATGATGTAATCGGCCGGATCCGGGCCGTATCCAGACCAGATGGAGGACCTGAGCCGATCACGACCACAACGCATGATGTAATCGGCCGGATCCGGGCCGTATCCAGATCAGATGGAGGACCTGAGCCGATCACGACCACAACGCATGATGTAATCAGCCGGATCCGGGCCGTATCCAGATCAGATGGAGGACCTGAGCCGATCACGACACACAACGCATGATGTAAATACGGCCGGGATCTGGGCCGTATCCAGACCAGATGGAGGACCTGAGCCGATCACGACCACAACGCATGATGTAATCAGCCGGATCTGGGCCGTATCCAGACCAGATGGAGGACCTGAGCCGATCACAACCACAACGCATGATGTAATCGGCCGGATCCAGGCCGTATCCAGATCAGATGGAGGACCTGAGCCGATCACGACCACAACGCATGATGTAATCAGCCGGATCCAGGCCGTATCCAGACCAGATGGAGGACCTGAGCCGATCACAACCACAACGCATGATGTAATCGGCCGGATCCAGGCCGTATCCAGACCAGATGGAGGACCTGAGCCGATCACGACCACAACGCATGATGTAATCAGCCGGATCTGGCCGTATCCAGATCAGATGGAGGACCTGAGCCGATCACGACCACAACGCATGATGTAATCGGCCGGATCTGGGCCGTATCCAGATCAGATGGTAGTCATCACGGTTCACTCCAGAGCGCTATATGTATTACTAAATTAATAACTTTTTTAAAACAAAAATTCAACATCACTGAACTTACTTAAGCTGGACTGTAACGCTATTTTCTTCTGGAAACAAACCTTTGTGCATTATTTTCCTGTTATCTCTGTAAAGCTGCATTGAAACCATCTGTATTGTAAAAAGCTCTATATAAATATATGTGACTTGACTTGAAGCGTTCAACAGATTCCAGCATGAAGTGAGAAACATCTCTCTGGATGGACTAATGCCTGGCCGTCATTATGAGCACATTCAAAACACATGCATATTCATAAAGAACACTGGGCTTAACAAAGCACCCATGTTTCTGCACACCCAACCCTTGCTGTCACACACAACGGCCATTTTTCAGATGAACGACACCCCAGCCAATGTTAAAATATGACTTTTATCAATAGCTGTGCTCGCGCGAGGATATTAAAGTCCTAGACGGGTGAGGGGGAGCAGGTTGAAGAACCTTCCCATCATCCATCAGGCTCTGGGATGGGCGCCGTCAAGGAGAAACTCATTGTAACGGACATCCATCACTCCGCGTCTGCCTGCAGCTCTACTGACCTGATCCTGAACCCTCCGTCTCTCAGGTACGCCAGACGCCTTCTCATCTTCCACGTTTCTTTCAGAATAAAAGTCTGCTCAGATTTATGAACAACACAATCCAAACCGTGGTATAAATCAAAGCAAGACAAGACACTCAACAAACACAAAACTGCAGTCTTTCAGTTGAAATTTTGGAGGGAAAATATACAGAAAGCTAGCCTAGAAATCTAGACGCACCCTAGCGGCCGCGAAAATCATTTCGCTGCCAGTGTGGTCTAGCAACTCTCAATAGACTTTTTAGTTGGAAAAACAATTTCGGGTCAGGCCAATCACATCGTGTATAGAGTCGGCGGGCGGGCTTAACACAATGACGGCACAGTTCATGACGTTCCGCGTGATTTCCATAGGCGATTTCCCTGCTACTTGAAAACAATGAAGATGCAGCGGTCTTTCGAATCGGCTTTGGCCGCGACTCTGGAGGACTTGGAGTTAAGAGAACGCCACTTAAGTCATTCTTAGAAAAGGAAGATGTGTTCGGAGTTTTGACGACCGGATACGGCAAAAGTTTAATATATCAACTAGCTCCGCTAGTGGGAAAACGCACGGGACTCACTCAGCCACAGCCGTTCGTTGCTCTGGTTGGTTAGCGCTGTCCTATTGCATGCAGAGGGATTTTGAAAGACAACCGTTTATCCCGCCCCTCGGATTGAGGTATGTCAATGGAGAGTTCCCAGACCTAACATCTTGATGTAGGTCTGGCATGCCAGGCTAACAGAAAGCTGATTTTGGAGGGGAAATCTACAGAATGACAATTTTGGAGGGAAAAATCTACAGAAGGACAATTTTGGAGGGAAAAATCTACAGAAGGCCAATTTTGGAGGGAAAAAATCTACAGATTGTCAATTTTGGAGGGAAAAAATCTACAGAATGCAAATTTTGGAGGGAAAATCTATAGAAAGCAGTGGAACTGATTTAAACGTGGCAAATGTGTTACACAAATTGTTGCACATTGTTATTTCAAGTGCAAAGCTTAACTGAATTAGCACAAAAAAAGTTAAAAAATTAAAACCACACAGATGTGTAGAACAGTCTGGTTACTGGTTAAAAAACTAAACTGGAACAAAGTCTAAAAGAGAAATGCATTGAAACAGGGCCAGTAAACCAAAGTGTGTGTGAGTGTGTGTGTGTGTGTGTGTGTGTGTGTGTGTGTGTGTGTGTGTGTGTGTAGACTGAGTTATTTTCTCTTATCTGACTGTCGCAGTTAGAGATGATAAATGTCCTGCACTGGCTGCCAGACCTCCTCTTAACCCACAGCCCGGTTCACACACACACACACACACACACACACACACACACACACACACACACACACACACACACACACACACAACACACACACACACACACACACACACACACACCATAAATCAGTTTTCTGGTCGAACGGTCTGACAGATGAATGTGACGTTTGAAACGACGGGCTCATCTTCCTGTGGAGAAAGGAAAAGACACCCACACACACCTCCTCTGAAGAGTCACGGACAAAGTCAAACACACAAGATCATTCTCTCTCACTCACACCAAACACACACTAACTAAAGAGCTAGTTTTTCAACCAAGTAGCGATGTTGCACATAGTATATTGCACACACAGTTTAATACTAATCAAGTGAACTTTAGCATTTAAATACTCCTACACAATCTACTTATTTTAATGTAGTGAACTACTTTTTCAAATGGTAGCTAGACTGTCCTTTAAATTATAGACACATACAGACATAACACGCTTGCATATACACAATGCCATAGACTTTTTCTGGATGCTTCCTATGGCATTGATAGGGTGTTTTGGGTAGTTGACACTTACTGTCTTGCATGAAAATACTAAATCTGTGGGTTTTATGGTTCATCTGGGAAAATGGTGCATCTGATATATGATTTGAGAAATTATTCATTAATATTTAAAAATCTACTGAAAGTTATTGGCTTGAACAAACCTCAAAATAAAAGTAATAAGGTGTTTGACTTAGAAAAACACACACACACACACACACACACACACACACACACACACACACACACCACACACACACACACACACACACACACACACACACACACACACACACACACACACACACACACACACACACACACACACACACCACCTGCTGCTCTACAACAGAAAGAGAGAGTGTAAGAGGTGTTTCTATGAAGTATTTGATGTATGATCTCTTACTTTGGATGAATCTCTGCAGTATCGTCCTGGCTCAAGGATCAAAGCCGGGTTTTAAAGTTTTATCATTGTCTGTGATGTGAATATAAAACATTACACCACATAATCTCCTGCTGACAGAGTGTATAAGCTTGGATTCATCCAAGAACGAAAGTTCTGTCATCATTTACTCATTCCAATGTCATTCTAAACGTATGACTTTTCTCTTCAATAAAACACACAAGACATTTTGCATTAATTAAATTTGGCCTGTCAAGCTCCAAAAAACACCATAAATGCATAATAAAAGAGGTACATACACTGTAAAAAATTATTTTCATGATTTGTTATCACAACTTTTTATATTTTGTCAAATCAACTTAGATAATTAATGTAGTTCAGATAACATAATATTTTGAGTTTCTATTATTAAACCAATCTCCTTTGTTGTTTTATAACTCAAAGTTTTAATTTCCATTAACTAAAAATTTTTAAAGCAACCAGAACTTACTTTTTTAAGTGTAATCCAAACTTTTTTTTTTTACAGTGTACAACCCTTGCTCTATATATTAAGTCTTCTAGTATCATAACAGAAAGTCAGGTGCAAAACAAGGGTTCATAAACAATAATTTTTTGAGAAAAATACAGCTTTTTCTTCAAATATTGAACTCTTTTTATTTTAATTGATGGTTATTTGTGATGTTATAAGGAAACACTACATTCCCCCCTAGAGAATTTAAATATTAATCTTATACTTGCTATACTCGTATAAAAAGCACTTAATAATTACACTATAATTAATTATGCCAGCAGAGAGACCGTCATAAGTCTGATCTCCACTATAATTAGGAGAATAAATGACACCATTAGGCCTGTCAGGATGACCTTGTGCACAATAACACACACACAAGACGATGATGAAGCACGTTACACAGCAGAACAGAGGGAGCAGAAAGGATGAACACTGTCCTATAGGCCAGAATATAAGTTACGGGAAAAGAAGCTGAAGACAATGTGAAACTAGTAATGCCAGGTTAAAGTTCAAAGGGTCAGGCTCATATACAGGACAGTTCCAGGCGATTTCTGTCCCTGCTTCTGTAAGATTTTACACCAATTAACCTTAATAGCAGTAACTTCACCATTAGACTTTCATGTGAAAGTAAAGGCCAGTTCTGAACAAGTGAAGCATCTCATGGCTTCCCTTTCGTCTGAGACTTAAAGTCAATTGCTCAAGGGTGACGGTATTTAGCCTCGCATAGCCAGGTATCTGATTATATTCATCTAGTTTTGCTAACATGATTTAGCATTTTGCTATCATGCTTATAACATAGCATTGCTAACATGATTTTATATATTCCTAACATGTTTCTTGCATGAATTACCTATTGCTAACATGTTTCTTGCATGAATTACCATATTGCTAACATGTTTCTTGCACAATTACCATATTGCTAACATGTTTTTGCATGAATTACCATATTGCTAACATGTTTCTTGCACGAATTACCATATAGCTAACATGTTTCTTGCACGAATTACCATATTAGCTAACATGTTTCTTGCATGAATTACCATATTGCTAACATGTTTCTTGCATGAATTACCATATAGCTAACATGTTTCTTGCATGAATTACCATATAGCTAACATGTTTTTACACGAATTACCATATAGCTAACATGTTTCTTGCACGAATTACCATATAGCTAACTGTTTCTTGCACGAATTACCATATAGCTAACATGTTTCTTGCACGAATTACCATATAGCTAACATGTTTCTTGCACGAATTACCATATTGCTAACATGTTTCTTGCAGAATTACCATATTGCTAACATGTTTCTTGCATGAATTACCATATTGTACAGGGTTGTGTGCAGGTAGCTGAGCGATGGACACGGGAGCTTCCATATAATAGATCAGAAACACATGGCTTATAACTGCAACAAACAAGATATTAACTAAACAGTTCGCAGAGAATTGAACCAATAGCTAACAACGAGGGAACTTAAGACAACAAACCACAAGAGGGAAAAGATCTCAACTACTCAAAACTGAAGGACAGTACTCCCCTCCCGATGGGCGGTCCTACAGGCCGTATAATATCCAAAGTGCCCTGGAGGCTGACGAGGGCATGGTGCAGGGCAGGAAGCCTCCAGGGCGGAGCAGGCTGTGGGCGTGGCCACGGCGGTGCAGGCTGTGGGCGTGGCCACGACGGTGCAGGCTGTGGGCGTGGCCACGGTGGAGCAGGCTGTGGGCGTGGCCATGGTGGAGCAGGCTGTGGGCGTGGCCATGGTGGAGCAGGCTGTGGGCGTGACCATGGCGGAGCTGTGGGACCCTCGGGCGTCCAGGGCGGAGCTGTGGGACCCTCGGGCGTCCAGGGCGGAGCTGTGGGACCCTCGGGCGTCCAGGCGGCGTGGGACTGGCGTCGGCGGAGCGTGGGACCCTCGGGCGTCCAGGGCGGAGCTGTGGGACCCCGGGCGTCCAGGGCGGTGCTGTGGGACCCTCGGGTGGCCATGGCGGTGAGGACCCCTCGGGTGGCCATGGCGGTGAGGCTTCAGGTGGCCCGGCGGTGAGACCTTCAGGCGGCGTGTGGTGAGCCTTCGGGTGGCACGGCGGTGAAGACCATCAGTGCCGGCGGTGAAGACCCATCAGGTGCCACGGCGGTGAAGACCCATCAGGTGGCCACGGCGGTGTTATTTTCCCGGGCCTCCGTGGATCTTTGGCCGGCCACGGCGAAGGCGTATAGCCCCCCCCCCAAAATTTTCTTGGGGAGAAGGACAGGTTCAGGAACGGAAACAGACTTGACATCAACGGGCGCTGGGTCAACGGGGTCTGGGTCAACGGGCTCTGGGTCTGGGTCAACGGGCTCTGGGTCTGGGTCAACGGGCTCTGGGTCTGGTCAACGGCTCTGGGTCAACGGGCTCTGGCTCTGGCGCTGGGTCAACGGGCTCTGGCTCTGGCGCTGGGTCAACGGGCTCTGGCTCTGGCGCTGGGTCAACGGGCTCTGGCTCTGGCGCTGGGTCAACGGGCTTGGCTCTGGCGCTGGTCAACGGGCTCTGGCGCTGGGTCAACGGGCTCTGGCTCTGGCGCTGGGTCAACGGGCTCTGGCTCTGGCGCTGGGTCAACGGGCTCTGGCTCTGGCGCTGGGTCAACGGGCTCTGGCTCTGGCGCATCATGGGACTCGGAACTGGACGGCGCCAGCACATCAGGGGACTCGGAACTGGACGGGGCCAGCACATCATGGGACTCGGAACTGGATGGGGCCAGCACATCAGGGACTCGGAACTGGACGGGGCCAGCACATCATGGGACTCTGAACTGGACGGGACCAGCACATCATGGGACTCGGAACTGGACGGGGCCAGCACATCATGGGACTCGGAACTGGACGGGGCCAGCACATCATGGGACTCGGAACTGGACGGGACCAGCACATCATGGGACTCGGAACTGGACGGGGCCAGCACATCATGGGACTCGGAACTGGACGGGGCCAGCACATCATGGGACTCGGAACTGGACGGGGCAGCACATCATGGACTCGGACTGGACGGGGCCAGCACATCATGGACTCGGAACTGGATTCAGCTCTGGCGGACAGGCGACGGTCTCTGGCTGGACGGTCTCTGGCTGGACGGTCTCTGGCTGGACGGTCTCTGGCTGGACGGTCTCTGGCTGGATGTGGCTGACGTGAACCCCAGCCTCGGCAGCCATCTTTTTGGCTAATCGCACTGATATCAGTGGGGGATCAGTCATACAGGATATCAGCCGGGGAAGTCCAGGGACCGATCTGGCGGCAGGGCTGATGCGGTGTGCAGGCTTGGCGGGCAGGCGATGGGCTCAGCTCTGGCGGCATGCATGGGCTCAGGCTCTGGCGGCATGCGATGGGCTCAGCTCTGCGGGCATGCGATGGGTCAGGCTCTGGCGGGCAGACGATGGGCTCTGGCGTTAGCGTGCAGTGATGGGTTCAGGCGCTGGCGTGCAGGTGATGGGCTCAGGGCTGGCGTGCAGGTGATGGGCTCAGGGGCTGGCGTGCAGTGATGGGCTCAGGGCTGGCGGGCTTGGCACTGGCTGGAGTGGGAGATCTTCCACGAGGGGTGTGGATCCACACGCCCACAGTGTGTGATCCACAAACTCCAAAAAGGACATATTGAGGTCCTTCACCAGAATTATCTGGGCTAGCGGGTCCTTCAGACCACCCCAGAAACTCTAAGTCAGCTCTTCTTCTTCCAGCGTCACATCATCATAGAGTTCTAGGTAAAGACCAGCGTATTCTTCAAGTGAGCGCTCCCCTTGGAAGAGGATTGGGTTTTCGAAGGGGCTCACCTCTTTGTTTTTCCTCCTTCGGCCCATTTTTCGATTTTTAAGGTCGATCGTTCTGTCAGGGTTGTGTGCAGGTAGCTGAAGACGAGGACACGGGAGCTTCAATATAATAGATTTAATTAACAAAATGAAACTTCCAAAATCAAACAGGAACAAAATAAACGACTCAAGGAAAACACTGAGGGAAAACACAAGGTTTAAATGAACTGAACCAAACAAGATAATTAACTGAAAACAGGTGCAGAGAATTGAACACAAACGAGGAGCGGGAAAACTTAACAGGACTAAACCAAAAACCACAAAGACAGGGGGAAACAAGATCTCAAAACATAACTCAAACACACTGAAACGTGACACATATTGCTAACATGTTTCTTGCATGAATTACCATATAGCTAACATGTTTCTTGCATGAATTACCATATTGCTAACATGTTTCTTGCACGAATTACCATATTTGCTAACATTGTTTCTTGCACGAATTACCATATTGCTAGCATGTTTCTTGCATGAATTACCATATTGCTAACATGTTTCTTGCATGAATTACCATATAGCTAACATATAGCTAACATGTTTCTTGCATGATTACCATTAGCACATTAGCTAACATGTTTCTTGCATGAATTACCATATGCTAACATGTTTCTTGCATGAATTACCATATTGCTAGCATGTTTCTTGCATGAATTACCATATTGCTAACATGTTTCTTGCATGAATTACCATATAGCTAACATGTTTCTTACATGAATTACCATATTGCTAACATGTTTCTTGCACGAATTACCATATAGCTAACATGTTTCTTGCATGAATTACCATATAGCTAACATGTTTCTTACATGAATTACCATATTGCTAACATGTTTCTTGCACATATTACCATATTGCTAGCATGTTTTAACATTCTACATGATTTAACATGTTGTTCACATGTTTATAGCAACATGTTTTAACACATGGCTTTTTAGCATGTTGTCCTAGGCTAGTTGTTAAGCTTTTCTAGTGATAGACAGCTTACATACCCTATAAGAACTATTGTATAAAAGTTTTAACCCCTCAATGAAAGTTTGTGGGAGTTTGGGATTGTTCTGAAGAACGATACGGCAATTCCCAAAGTTGGATCAGTTAGAAAAGATACAGCAACGCAGAGAGTAAAAACTCTAGGAGTTAAGAGTCAGAAATTTCAGTCTCAGAGGAAGAATAACAAGTTCGTCTCAATCCAACATAATAAAATACAAAAAGAGTAAATGAGAAGAAATGCAAGTAAATTGTCAATGAAATAAGAAGGTCAGTGTGTGCCGGTGGGCGTCTGCGGGTCCGTGTCGTCTGAGCTCGAGACTGTGAGGTCATGTTTAACAGGCTGGTGTCTTTCCACTTGCCAAAGAATCAATAGTAAATGGCAGCGTCTTGTTAAATGACAACCTTTAGTCCATCAATCCGTCTCTCTCTCGCTCGTCGGCCTCTAGTTTGCCAATACTCGCCGATATCACGTTTAGCAGAAGCGCTGAGACGGTTTCTGAGTAACCTTGGCCCTGTCCATCTGAGCCATCGATACTCTCGTTCCTCCGCACGCAATCGTTTGTCCTTATTACCGCAGGATTTTTAAACCGTCATCTTGTGGTTGGGTAATCAATGTTGTTCAAGTGTGCTTGATTATTTGGCAGCACTTGCAGGCTTTGTCTTTGTGTTTCTCCTTACGGAAACATACTATAGTTCACCGTGCTGATTTAGTCTTGCTCTGGACCAGTAAAGCATTGTGGCTCTGGTTAAAGATAGTTAAACGAATAGTTCACCAAAAAATGTTAATTATCCCATAATTAACTCGTCATCAAGCCATCCTAGGTGTATGACTTTCTTCTTCAGCCAAACACAATCTGAGTTATATTGAAAAACATATCCTGGCTTTATAATGGGAGTGAATGTGCCTGAGATTTTAAAGCCCTAAAAAGTGAATCCATCCATCATATAAAAGTGCATCCATCATCATAAAGCATCCATCATCATAAAAGTGCATCCATCCATCATAAAAGTGCATCATCCAATAAAAGTGCAGTAACCATACAGCTAATAAGGGGTTAATAAAGGCCTTTTTTGGGCTTCAAAATCTCTCCCACATTAACTCCCATTATAAAGCTTGGAAGAGCCAGGATATGTTTTTAATATAACTCAGATTGTGTTTGGCTAAAAAAAAGGAGCTCATAAACACCTAGGATGACTTGAGAGTGAGTAATTAAGGGGGATTTTCATTTTTGGCTGAACAAACCCTTTAAAGTCTGGTTGGGTACTCCAGAATTCAAAACACAAGATCCACTTTATCAAACTTCAAAGAGTAATCATTTATTTGTCTATTCTGTTGTCTTTTAGTCTTTAATGCAAAGCCCAATGATTGTGCAATAGGGATGTGTCGTTCGTGAACGAGCCGGCTCTAAGAGACGATTCTTTGTAGCGAACGAGAAGAGAGCCGAATCTTTATTTGGGGCAGGACTTTTTTTGGATGGGCACACCATGCGGCCAATCACAAGGGAGGACTGACTAGGATCATACCATTATGTGAAAGGATGGGGGTCACGCTACAAAGGTTTGCGAGTGTAGTGAACAGGCCAGGTACACAAATAGAGGCGAGGGAGCCGGATTTAAATGCTAATGTTAAGACTTTTGTCTTTATTTGCCTGTTGTTTGCTGTGGTTCTGTGTTCAGTTGTTCAATTAAAGTTTTATTAAAAAGTAAAAAAAAAAATGTATAAAACATTTTTGTAATTAAAAAGTGCATAAAAAAATTAAGGCTTTTATGAAAACACTGAATACAATATTGCTTACCAACACACAAATCATTCACAATTACTAAATTGGCTAAAATAGAAAGCTCAGAGTGAAACTAAATGAAGAGCCATTTGGGAGCCATAAGAGCCGAATCTTGAAAAGAGCCGGACTTCCCATCACTATTGTGCAATATGACTTAGGATTTTTACACCATAGCACTGCAAGCAACACACTAAAAGATGCATAACACCTGCATTTACCACACTAAAGTACACACTACACACACACCACACACCACACACACACACACACACACACAGAGCTGCATGTACTCTCGGCTGAATCCTCTGTAATGAGGCGTTTGCTCTTCACCTGTGTGCAGGAGGGATTGCACAGGTGTGCTTACACAGCCCTAATTAATATGATTAAGCTCATTTAGCAGCAGAACTAGTTAATTAAGATGATTAAGCTAATTTGGGAGCATGCTGTTATCATTTCCTTTTCCAGCCAAACACATAAACGAGACCGCTGGGTGATCAGGCGTTCTGTGGGACCGCCACTGATCCCAGATCTGGATGTATGATGCATTTGATTGACACGTGATGATATTAGGCTTGCGAATCCCCTGGTGGTCAGTGGAGGAACTGCAGGAGGTGTGTGAACTGATAAAAAGCAAACTAAAAAAAGATCCGAATAAAACCATTACAGCTACAAAAAAAAAGATAGCTGTGTATGTAACGTGACCATTAACCGACATCAGAAAACCGTGAAGATGCAAATCTGTTGTTAAAGTCACCATGAAATCAATGCAGTATTTATTAGATGAATTATCCATGCATCATTATTCATGTTGGTAATCTTGTAACAAAATAACTTCCCCTTCCTCTTGCAACATCTCTTCTCTTCTCTGATGACGAGGGCGGAGCAACCTGTCACTCACATGAGATCCACCAATAGCAAACCACAACCATCCAATCAAACCCCACAGACAAAATCAAGCCCCGCCCACATTTGTTCTTGTTCTAGAAGCGGAAGAAAAATTTCATTCTGACTTTAACAACATTTTGAAGAAATTCAAGAAAATATTTTAGGTCAAATGGCTTTATAAAGTTTGGGAATAAACAAATAATCAAAATATACATACAAAATGCTAATATTTATCCAGGTTTTATATACCTCATTTCAGGCCTTCACCTAAAACACCACACATTTATACGAGATGTCACGAATGGCATCTGTAATAGAGAAGCAGCAATCAGTATAAAACAATCCCAGATTCAGTCTCTTCCGAGCTCAGGTTCACTCAGCAGTCCGGGATTTTAAATTAGTCGACGCTGACCTCACTAATTGGTCATCAGCATAAATAACGAGTCAATGAGCTGAACTCACAGTGTGTCATAAATCAAACACTTCAGGATGCTCAGGGTTCAGTGTGAAATTAATCACTGTCTCTATTAATGATGTTACCACACACACACACACACACACACACACACACACACACACACACACACACACACACACACACACCCTATTAATGACGCTGCTGTGTGTTGGAGACAGGAGCTGTAAATCAGCGCTGATAAGAGAGTCTGCAGCTCCAGCCACTAAATGACCCTCGTTCTCCTTTACTAATGGTCTGGATGCAGTGCTGCCGTATATTATACATGTGCAATATAATATATGTGGAAAATAAGCTATTTGTGAGCTGTGCGTATGTTTTAAACTATCATGTAATGATTACTCTCATCTATTATGTTTTGTCTGTTTACTGTAATAATATACCATGTATAATTTAAACATTTTAGCTTGACTGGAAGTGACACACAATGAAAATATTCAGGTCAGAAGTAATATTGATCTTTTTCTTTAAATGTCACATCTTATTTTTCTAATTACATCTTTTCACCGACACTTTTAGCACTGGACATTTTTTTTTATATATAAGCAGTAGCAGATTCAATGAACGTTTGCCTAAAAGTATGTTGAATTAAGGCTTCTCTCTGATAACACTTTACTTAATATGTCTTTTTTTTTAAAGAAGTTACTCTGAAGTAACTTATTTAACCCAATAAAAGGGTGTATTACAAAATAAAAGAAAAAAAGACTAAAATCTAAAAAAAACTTGTAGGTTAATACCAAGTTTTCTGCATGTGTAATACAAATACTTCAATAACAGATTTAATATTTGCATATTAGAAAGTGTGTTTTCCTAAATAGGAATAAATCAGATTATTTGATTCAAAAAAGAGGTGTGCCTCAAGGCTCAATACTGGGACCACTTTATTTTTTCCATTTATGTAAATAATCTACCATTAATTTTCAAACATTCAACTTTATGCATCTAATTATGATTCTCTACAAATACAACTATCGTTTCAGTCTGATTTTAATATTTTACAAGACTTGCTTTTGTATAAGTCCAATATTATGATTTTTGTTTCTTGACAGAAACCTAAATACAAAACGTGTTTTTGTGTTGCGTCGTGTAAAGACTTGATGCTATTAAATATTAAAATTATTGAAAATTAAGACTTGAATCTGTGTCTGATCCACACACAAACATTTCATAAGACTTCAAAAGACCGGTTACAGAAGTCATGGAGGTTTGCAATATAAACCATCATCAGCTCTGACATGAAAGCTCTGATAGAAATACAGGTTTGGCACAACATTAATCAGTCCTTCCAGAAAAATGCAGAGTTTTTTTTGTGATTGTTGTGGGCAAAAATGCTTGATTATGCGGCACATTTTCTTAAAAAATGCGATGGAATATGCGGATATTTATGCAAATTTATGCAATGAAATTGCGGGAACTTGAGAAAACTGCGGTTTGATGAAAGAGAGAAAGTGGTTCCCCTGTTCGCTGTTCTCACTAGGCTACTACCTTACTGTAAAGAGTCATTTCTTATTACTTCCTATGATAAGCAAGCACACTACATCACAGAAAGTGCTGGAATATTTCAGTTCATCTTGTTTTATTTCAGATCTTAATAAACACATTGTTGTGGCAAAAACTTCTGTTAAACATCATCACTGCGTAAGAGACACTCAGAGTCAAATTAATAAAAAGAGAAATATTTATTCTTGCAAGAAGGCCCAGTCGCCATCACAGCTGTTACATTCTGTGAAGTGAGTGACGCGCACCAGGAAGACATGAGACAGCTTTTATACTCTTTTCAAGGTTCCTTCTCACTCGCTGTACTTTTCCACCCAGATAAGGCCCCCACTTCTGTTCAGTTTTTCTTAAGGACACAAACTGGTACTGGAATAAACTAGCCAAACCTGACCATTCCTAAGGTCAAGATGTCCTGTCCCATATATTCCTGAAACGTCACGCACAAGCACGTACACACATATACTTTTACACATTGAATAGATTAGGAATAAATGACTATTAAAATTTCTACAACAATTCCACACTTTTTATCATTCAGATTACCCATAATCACAATAATAAACAAAAAGACAAATTTTAAGTCATATCATCACACTACTCTTCATCTCTAGTTTTCGCATAACTGATCACTCTTCTTAAACATTTGTGAAAATAACATTTTGAAAAGAAAAAGCTTAGGCTGTTTTTGTAAGGATAGTCCCTTAAGTATTAGCAAGCAGATAAAGAATTCAACTAAAGCCGGGCTAGATAAACAATCACTGTTGTTGTACCCCAAGCATAGCTTGACCCTCAGTCACCTTAGTTAAATAAGAAATAGTGTACAGACTAGTTAGAAAAACAACAAATCATCAATCCACAGTGGTTACATCAAAATATAAAGTATAAGAAAAGTATAATAAAACCCTTCATTTCAAAACCCTCTCCTTGTACCTTATCACATAGCGGATAAGCACAGCTTTTAACCATCTGTTCATAACAAAAACATTCATAGGAAGAAGAAAAAGAAAAGAAAAACAAACACCAAATGTCTAACACATGTCACTGTAGCTTCCACTACTAGAATCATCTTCATCACATTTCTTGTCATTGTCATCATCATTTGGATAAAACTGTCATTTTACCAATTTAACTGAGCTGGAAACACACAATATTGACAATCCTACCCCCGAAACCCCAAAGAGTAATCAAACAATCCATTCATTTTCCTAAAATACTTTCTAATTAATCAGTGACCAATCAAATCTCGTTGGCGTTGTTTAAGGTGAGATGTTTGGACGGTGGTGTTGCAATCTCCATCCTTGCAACCTTGTTTGTGGAGTGGACCATAGCCTCTGTCACCTGTGAATGGAGATCTTAAGTGTTTTGTTAGTGCTGCTGGTCGTCCTTCTGGTGTGACCTGTGGAATTTTCACATGTCAATAACACAATATTTATACATTTTGGAACAGAATCAGTTCTGTTAGCTGCAATCCAATCTGACATTCTGTGAAAGGAAAATTTTAAGTTATGCTCTGCTCCATTCTCTGTAAAGAAAACAAAATGTCGAGGTTATTTTCAGATAGTAAAACTACACGTAGTTTCTTTTGTCTACTGTTCTGCCGTGACCTTCGCTGCCACATCTGCCTGGCGTTTCCTGTTGAAACAGTCCTGCAAATACATTTACAGAAAGCAAATTTTGTTTGGGACGGCCTTTTACCCAATTAGACCCAGTGTCCTCCCCACATATATTGTCCCTTAGTAAACCATAGTTGGCAATTGTTATACCATCTCCCTCTTGATGCACGACACAACTCGAGCATCAATTTAACATAACATTTAACATAGTGTTTTGATAAAGTTTGCATCAACACTAACCCAAACGTTGTCCTTCAGACAAATTTCCTCCAGACATCTCTTGCCGTCTTTGAAACAAAAATATTACATTCTTCACTTAAAGCCACAATCTCATCTGCTCATCGAAGTATTTGAAAGGCAACGGCCCTGAGTCTCACCGCGTATCCTGCTTTTCGGGCCTGTTGTTTGGTCCCTTAAATCAGTCATCTAAAAACATTTTCAAAGTCATCAATTGTTTCTATCAAGTCAGGTCGTGGTGTACAGACTTGGTCAATGTCAGTCAAATAACATTCTCATCCTTCTGCCCACAATAATCATACATTTTTAGGGGCTCTCTTCATATTTGATATTGACTCAGCCAATGTGTCACTTTGTTGTTGCCATCAAATCTATAACATTTTCATTTATCTCAGCCCATGCCAGATTGTGATCTACAACTCCACAATTCCAATTTACGCAAATACTTAAACTGATCCAGAACGTAATTCAAATCAACATCATAAAAGACAAAAGTAATTAATACCAGAAAGAGCTTGATGACCAATCAATTTAAAGCTCGTCCTATCTTTTCGTCGGATCCACTCACCATTATCGCTTTCTTTAAAATTTGTCATTTGCTTAACCCATCTGTAATGATGAAACAATATACTCACTATTCAGGCGGAAAATTAGTACCCCAAACTAATACATACAAGACCTAAAGTGCTGTCACCATCACACACACTCATACTAGACACACATATCTATACACATATGCTCATTTTCAATGTTCGCTTTTTTCAATATTAACTCTTTCTTTTATATATTATTGCTAAAAAGATTTAAATTTTAAATAAGATTTTAAACTTCGCATTTTTCTGTAGCTTTTACCTAATTTTACATGGTCTCTTAACCAGTTCCAAAGCATTTCTGTTCATTATTCATTAGATTTTCAGTCTGCTGGGTTGCTTTGTTTAATTTTTTCCTTATCATTATTTTGCTTCAGCTTGCTCTAGCAGGCCGACAACAGAAAGACAGACACAGTTTACCATCCCTTCCTCCACTCAAACAGTCTCTCTCTCTTGTTAACAAATAATAATTACATTAAATTAATCACTATCCTTTTACCATTAAATTTTGTTATCCAGACTTTTCTCAAATCAAAAACTGTCTTCATCTTTAGCCACCCACCATGTCAAACGACCTTCAGGAGTTAAAACATATTAGTTCAAAATCAACACTTCTATAAATTTTCTTATTCTTGCCCATGAGGCAGCCAATACATAAAAAGTTTTGTTCCTGTCTCCCATCACAAATAATGGCAATCCCCTCATGTTTCAGGTGGCTCTTGAACTCCCCCATAGCTCTTTATCTATAATTTTCTCTTCAGGGTGTTGTCCCCCTGGCTTAATTGCAGACACTTGTCACAATGAAAAACAAGCGTACGATTATGCGGTTTCTTCTGGCAAGTGGTATAGAGGAACTCACATTCTCTTGGGTCAGACTGCCGCAACTCGTCACAGCGCATCTCACCTCTCAATGCTCTGCTGACCCCAGTGGCCTCCAGTAGTCAGCGCTCAACTCTCATACCTTTCTTGCATGTACCACACCCCCGTCCTGAGGTGCCCAATGTCCGTGACCCCCTGCGTAAGGCTGTCCCCTGGCCAGGAAGATCATCCTGTCATTGAGTAGCCACGTACACACTGGTACCGCTCACAAACTGGTGACCGCTCTCTCCCATCACACAATCAGTTTCCTTTAACAGAACTCAGCTGCTTTCTGGAGCTTAGGAAAGGCACGTTCAAGAGTCACCAGAGCCATTCTGATTGCCTAATAGTGTTCACAGGGAGACAGGTTAATAACAGCAGTATTTAATCACTTAAATCCATTAACCATCTTAAAATCATCAACCTAGCTACTTAGATTACCCTCAGTGAATTTAGTTCACAACCATACATTCAGTGTACTGTTACTGTACATCTGTAGCCGTAGCCATCGGGCCTGTTTCAATGGTGGAGACTTAAGATAAGACAAAGAAGTTACTGGTCCTAAAATAAAATAATCAAAAATGTTATTTCTATCATTTAAGGTCTGCATTATTATTTTAAAGACTTCTTTAAAGTCGTTCAGTTTTACATTTAAAACATTCACCAATACAAATTGCCCTCTTTATGGCAATGGTTTCTTTAACATCTCTGTGTCTGATTTTTCAACTGAGACACTGTGCTTTTACTATAAATAGCTTATTATTACTTATGACACAGGGTCAGATAACAGCCTGTTAGCTGAGATTGACTGAGAGAGACTCTGAGGCACTCAGGATTGGTACACTGTTCTCTCATAAACTTCTAACTTCAACAAAATCATTAAACTTTATCTATCATCTTTTAACTATCCCAGCTTAAGGCATCTTTGCCAGAAATGACATTTGTTTCCAAATAAACATAATTTTATAGTTGTCTTTATTTAGACATTACAAATTTCCACTCAAATGTGTCTGTCGTACTGGCCGTTTACAGCCACAGCAGACATCAGATTCAGATAAGCAAGCTGTTCCATTACAGCCAATAACAAACTTATCTTTTGAAAGCAAAACATCAGCTTCTAGTTCTCTCATGGTCAACAGTTTTCAAGCTGTTTTTTTTAATCAGATGCCTTTTTACATTTTACATTTAGAAACTGTTAATTCAGTAGCCTACTGCCTCTGCTTATTTGATCTTAAATAATTATTCTAGCTCTCAATAACATTTCATCTCAATTTTAATTGTCAAGTTCTCAATTACCATAGCTTAATATCTGTCTTCAAAGTTTTTTTTTTTTTTTTTTTTTCCTAGGAATTTATCAATCTCCAATCAGGATTCACACTAAATTTGACAAGGCTACTCTGCATCTTTCGCAGTTATTATAAATCATCCGTGAGATTAGTCTCTCTATATAATCTAAACCCTTTTTAAAATGTTTAATTAAAACAGAATCATCTTTTTAGTTACGTTTATACATTTTGCAACTCACATTTGTTGGAGTCATTAATTTTCATGGGTCATTGATTTTACATCAAACTGTATTCATCAATTCACTTATAATAATTACTATTATATATATTTTCAAAGGATTCACTTTAAGACTTCAATCTTTTGACCTTGTTTTTATCTCTTATTCTCTCTCAGACGAAAATGTTAATATCGTCTTCACTTAAACACTGATCTACTTTCAAACCTGCATTATTACCAGAAATGTGTCACTGTCACATTTTCAAACACCTTCTCAGTGGGCATTTACATGTTAAATGGTCCTGCTGACCACAATTAATAGTAAAACTCCGTCTGCTCTAACTTACTGCACACCCTTGAAGCAGTGTGTTCCATTTAGGAATGCAAACAGAGCCACTGATAAGCAGTGCTCCATATTCTTTTACAGTCCACCAATGGCAGATACAACAATAGCCGAATCATCATTATTACTGGCACAACATACATTATTGATTTCCGGAATCTTTGGACATAGCTGTCTTTACATTTTACTAATTTGCTATTATCATCAACACTGATTACAGAACAAGTGCATATCTAACATCCAAAAAGCCGGGCTGAATAAGAAGACTGCTCCTGTACTCTCGACCTTGATCGAACCCTCAGTCACTCCTCAGATATTAAATACAGACATTGTCTGCAATCATAAACACCAGGATATGCATTCGTTTTTTTATAAAACTATAATTTCCAATTCCTTTCATAATAAACGAAGATGGATGGTAAATCCATTCCTTTCACTACCCCCATTAGACCCTTTAGGTTCAAAAACAATGTTTGTCAAACTAAAACTAAACCTAATTTCAATCTTTATTTTACCATTAAAAATATAGAATTGTTCCCCATACTTGCTTAAAACATTCTTCATGTCATGTTAATTCCTGTCAATCATACAATGCCTTATTTTATTCTAAAACTGTATTTTCATACCAATTAAACAGTTAATTTGACTTAAATTCTGTCAGACATTTTATTTTCATCACATATAGTTTTTTCCCTACTATATTTCATCTCAATCTTCCCCTACATGCCATTTTCATTCTGTATCCTCTCCTTTCTTTTCTCAAACATGCCAGTTCCTTCATTATCTCACCAGTACATGATTGTTTGCACAATCCCCCTATAAACATATCTCACACACCAACCTTCTTGTTTTTCACTTCCCTCTTGCATCAAGTTTCTCACTTACAGTTCTCTCTTTTTCTATCACTCTATCACTCTATTTCACACAGACAGCCTTATTGCTGCTTGCTACTTCAATCCTTATCGTATAACTTTAAGTTCTATAGACATCTAATGTCACGCATCCATTTACTGGATGAAGAAGTAAAAACATTATTTCTCCTGGCAGTTCGACATTTTATCTTCAAGCCAACATTTCCTTATCTGTTCACATTTTTACACACATGTTGAACGCAGACACTTTTATTTCTCACTGCCCTGTTCAACTGTTCCCCGCACCACCTTTAATCTTGTGGCGCTCAATATCATACATTTCTGCCCTTAATTTTATCTCATTTGACAGAAAACCGGTATACCAAATTTCGCAAGCTTGCTTTTGAGACATCCCCATACTGCTGCTTCTCTGTTCTCTGTGGATTTCTCTTCAACGCGCGTTTTCTTTAGTCTGTTAGGCGTCCCCAACAAACCCGATTCTTTTCTTTTAACCCAAATCGGTCGGGTTGCACTATTAGTGCCCTCCTAACTATGGTTTACCAAAAAATCTGTTACGATTGTTCTGGTTCCCCCTAATTAGCCTCAGCACCTAAAAACAAATTGCTCCGTGGTGGAACAACTCATTTTCAGGTTACCTATCTGTTTGAAATCTCTTGATCTGTCACAGTTCTCAATTAATCCCAGATTATTTATCTGCTTGAAATTTCTTGATCTGTCACAGACCTCAATTAATCTCAGATTATTTTCCCTCGTATCTGTTTGAAATTTCTTGATCTATATATAGATCTCAATTAATCTCAGATTACGTACCACAGAAACAGCCCTCAGCCAGTATGGTTCAGTTTCACTTTGAAAAATATTTTAGCCCATAAGAAAAATATTTTAGCCGTCCTCTACCAGAGATGTCTTGAGTTGCCACGGGTTCGTTTTCATCTGATTCCAGTGGAGCTTCTCCTGGCCCTGATAGCGGTCGGCCCCTCTCTCTGAAACTTACGAGGTAGAGCTGGAACTGCTCAGTCCAGGTGGCCAAACACCGTCCGCTCTCAGGTCCAGGAGGTACTGCCAAGGAATCCCACTCTGACACCAAATGTTGTGGCAAAAACTTCTGTTAAACATCATCACTGCGTAAGAGACACTCAGAGTCAAATTAATAAAAAGAGAAATATTTATTCTTGCAAGAAGGCCCAGTCGCCATCACAGCTGTTACATTCTGTGAAGTGAGTGACGCGCACCAGGAAGACATGAGACAGCTTTTATACTCTTTTCAAGGTTCCTTCTCACTCGCTGTACTTTTCCACCCAGATAAGGCCCCCACTTCTGTTCAGTTTTTCTTAAGGACACAAACTGGTACTGGAATAAACTAGCCAAACCTGACCATTCCTAAGGTCAAGATGTCCTGTCCCATATATTCCTGAAACGTCACGCACAAGCACGTACACACATATACTTTTACACATTGAATAGATTAGGAATAAATGACTATTAAAATTTCTACAACACACATCAAACTTACAAAACATTGATGAGTCAAACAAGTTCTGGAGCTTTACAAGAGGAATATGCTACAACTTCTGTAAAAATGAAGAAATAAAATATAAAAAAATTAATGTGTGCTTCCTGTTTTACAGCTTTTCGATGATGTTCATGTCTCGTAATTACGTCACTTCATAACGTTCCTATGGCAACAGGAGAAACGGCGGCTCTTGTGTGAAGCAAACGCAACATTTTTCAACTTTCTGCTAAGATATGAGACTTTTTTTAAACGAAAATTATAATTATTATATTATTATATTATAAAATCATGCAAGCCCCGCATATTTTGCGCGGGAAATCGACAATTTATGCGTCGAAAGTGTGGCGTGAATTCAACATTGACCATACTTACTTTGTTTGCCTAAATTTATCGTATTGTGGTGAAAAATTGCAAGTCAATCCACACCCCAAAAAAAATTTGCCTTCGTAATCTTTAAAGGGTACCTATTATGGCATTTAAAATGTTCCTAATAATGTTCTGGGAGTCCCCAACAACAGTTTTGCATGCAATGACAAAAAACACTTTTGTTGTCTTATAATATGCATTTATTTTTACCTGATTTGCCCACCGACTCCCAAATGATTCGTTCGACGACTCATTTTTCAAACCCCTCCTTTGCGTGACGCTAATCGGCGGTGATTGGTCAAACGACCCAGTCAGTTATTGTTTGCGTTAGCCCAAAGCTTAAACATATTGATAAAGCACTGCAGTACTACAATACCCTCTATTCTTTATGACAACTCCAATAACAACGACAAACATTTCACATATTTAAAAAAAAAAAATGACATTAGAGACCTAGAAGCTGAGCATAACTTACACAACACACACACACACACACACTTATTGAGCATGCTACAAAAGGCATAAAAGCAACAATTATTAATAATACTTACAGGTTGTGATTCGGAGGAGGAAGCTGATCTAAATAAACTTGGTATTGAAAGTTCCTTCAGTATCAGCCGACTCGCAAATCCACACTTGAAAGCATTTGTGTTTGTGAAGCGATCGTCATTAAAATAACGCGAACACAGCTCAAGGTGGCTATACTTGTGTGGTATAGTTGTAAATATAAACTCTAGCCACTGAGTCTTCACATGC
>CM070830.1:38906319-38913819 GCA_036326025.1 Chrosomus eos | reverse complement strand
TATAAACTGACTGGGTCATCTGACCAATCACCGCCGATTAGCGTCACGCAAAGGAGGGGTTTGGACAAATGAGTCGTCAAACGAATCATTAGGGAGTCGGTGAGCAAATCAGGTAAAAATAAATGCATATTATAAGACAACAAAAGTGTTTTTTGTCATTGCATGCATGCAAAACTGTTGTTGGGGACTCCCAGAACATTATTAGGAACATTTTAAATGCCATAATAGGTACCCTTTAACGATTACATATTTAAATTATTTAATTAATTAGAATAAAAACAATTAAAACCTAAATTCAGGTCGCAACTAAATTGAACAAATAATAAAATAAGAATAATTTTATAATGAACAACTATAAACTCTGGAAAACAGCTTAACCCTCTACTGCACGCATTATTATGCAATCATGGAAAAAAATGTTTGAGTGTTTTTTTATATATAAAATAGACTCAAATGAACATTTCCTTTTTTTTTTTTTTTTTTTTTGGGGGGGGGGGTGCTTTTGGGTGCGTTGCCATATGGCAACATTGTGCGACAATGGAACAGTTTTCTCCCCCAAAATGACATGAAATTCATATATGATTACAGACATGTCTTATAGAAATTAAATTGTTTTTACTATTTAAAATGTTTTCAAGAGCTTTGTGTACAAAATATTAAACTAATTTTCATTCATTATTTCAACAACATTTACAAAACATCTGGCGTAAACTCATAAGAACTGTTTTTGTGCCTTTGTGTGTGCATGTTTGTGGTGTGTGTGTGTGTGTGTGTGTGTGTGTGTGTGTGTGTGTGTGTGTGTGTGTGTGTGTGTGTGTGTGTGTGTGTGTGTGTGTGTGTGTGTGTGTGTGTGTGTGTGCACATGTGCATGGGAACTGCACAGCGACTTGTGTATGTGGTTATTTTTTGTTCACCATACAGATTTTGGAATGACAAAAACTTCAAATCTACTTGATCTACTTTACACCTTTCCCAACATCAGCTCAACACTGTGCACTGTGCATTTTCTAAACAAAATTTGCGTATACATATTTTACTTTTATTCTTTACTTTTACTTTACTTTATAAATATATACAAATATATATAAATTTATGAGTAGAATACAACCATCCAACTATTTCAGTGCATCCATACAAAGCTACTCTGCATTAGCATGGGCAAAATATTGTTCCATTACTGCACAATGTTGCCATATGGCAACATACCTTTTTTATTGAATAAAAAGGTAATAGAAGTAACAAAACAATGTGACAATGATTGAAAAAAGATTAGAACTTACCCAGATGCTTGACATATTTTTTAAATTCTGAAGAAATATGAAAAATTGAGGAAAAATATACACATATTCATGAGCACTTCTTCAGCAACTGGAGTCATCAAAAGTGTGTGAAAAAATGACAGTTTAAGGGTGTGTGTGAGTGTCATGTGATGTCATCAAAGTATATCATTGGGTACCACCAGGTTCTACCATGAATTTAAGATTAATATGAGCTTATGTTTATTTTCAAATTTCAAGAAATGTCCAAAAAAAGGGTATGTTGCCATATGGCAACACTGTGCAGTAGAGGGTTAATTTTTCCATCAGTGGATAGAGAGACACCAGTGACATCAGTGGATAGCTCATCACCTCTCTCTCTCTTCTCTCTTCTCTTCCCGTCACCCTCACTCTCTCTCTTCCTGTCTTTCTTTGTCTCTGTCACTCTCTTCCTTTGCCTTTTTATCATCAAAGGCCACATCTGTTCCTTCGCTGCCTCTTAAGTGTGCTTGCGTTGCCTTGACCGACACTCTTGCATTGTTAGCGAAGTGAAGGAGTAAAAATAAACAGGCCTGAGAATGAGAGGGCGTACCTTCCTAAACATCAATTGTTGCGGCAGAGGAAGAGAAATCCCACCGTGAGAGTGTCGCCGCGGTCATTTCCGATAAACGTGTCGGTGCGTTGACAGTATCAGCGGGGTTTGAGCTGTAAATCTGAGCATTTGTTCTGCTGATCTGGTGTCCTGATGTCAGTGTGACCTCGCGTTCATCTCGAGGTCTCGGGTGATCCTGGCGGGAGACACGATATCAGGCAGAATGAGAGAAGAAAACATTGTGCCAGCGTTTTGTAACAATTCTAGATAAATCTGTCACTTTAAAAGGGGGTTTCATTTATGTACACCTCATGAATCATGAGTTTAAAGTCTTAGTGAAGTTTGTGATCTCCTTGAACAGGTCAGAGTTAAGGATAACGCACCAATGAAATTAATAATGTCCTAGTGTTGGATCCGGGTACAAAAGACAAACATAAATATCACAGTCAGAGTGATTTACCATTTTTAGATACACAAACTACAATAACAAATTCTTTAAAGCTTAAGAGTTCAAATATGCTTGAACAAAACTGCATGAAGCACCAAGAACAAAAGTTGCAATCTATCAACTAATTCAATCAACATAAATAATGAACACAATTAATAATCAAATTGCATGCATCCTTTTCAGTGCACGAGTTTATACATTAGGTGACAATTTGCAATATTCCATGTGTTAACATTAATTACATTATTTAACAGGCTAAATACTTCTAAAGCATGTATTAATCTTCCTTAATGTGATTTTCAACATTTACAAATCTGTTAATGTTATTTAATGCACCTGAGCTATCATGCACATGTATTTTTAGTAACTTATATTAACAAAGATGAATAATAATAAATACTGTATTGCATATTGTTAGTTCATGTTAATGCGTTAACCTTACTGTAAGGAGTCAGCAGAAGTTAAAGATGATAAGTTTAAGAGCTGAAGGAAACACAGGGACAGCTGTGAGTCTTCCTGAAGATGCCAAGATCATCCCACACATGTAGGAGAGCATGTGAACGAGTCCTGAAGGAATGTTCTGGGTTTAACACGGACACAAACCCATTTCAGTTACCAGGGGAAATAATGGACACTCGTCTCTTGTCAAAATAAAAATAAGTTTTTTGACAGTAGGTACAACACTTAAAAATGAGACTCTATTTTTCGAAGTTGTAAAAAAAAACACTGATTAGTGGAGTATGTTTTACAAGAAAATATTTGAGTTTTTCCTACTTCAAAATTTCACATCTGATTCAGAGTGTTACTTGCTGTTTCTTTATAATTATTTGTGAACTTTACTAGCAATTTAAATTCTACACCACCTTTTGTTGTCGCATTTATTTCTATAGCACCTTAGTTTATTGTTTAAATCGCTTCATAAACAGGAAAACAACAGTGTTAATGTTGCAAAATTCACCAATTATTCTGCTGTAAAGACATTATTCAGCTCAAGCTTCAATGTTTATTCAGTTTAGGTCATAAAATAACTTTATTGTCTTTGTCTGTGTAAAGATGTATCCATTATTAACTGTTTCCATCCATGTAAACGGGGGTAAAGCCGTAACTTCCACACAATACATGCAGGATACCTGAAAATACTCCAGAAATGCTGGAAATTTACTTCCATCATGACTACAAAACTGTAACCATTATGTTTTTATAATTTAAAAAAAATGAGTACAATTAAAACAAAAATAAAAAAAATTAGACGGGTTGAATGGGGTTGTTTCATGACAATATATCAGTCATCATCGTGTGATAACGAAAATACGACTAGGCCTAGACTACTTGTTCTGAGTGTTGTCAGTGAACAGGGTGTAAAACTGTTGGCTAAGCTACAAGCACTCGTGAAAAACTGATGCTAATTATCTGGGAAACATTCTCTAACAGCAGTCAAGTTGTCATTGTTTGTGTCAAACAAGTTGGGAATTTGTTGTAACATTAAAACAGAGTATACTTCTCTAGACTCAAAGTGAGCTCGAAGCTCGGTTTGTCCTCTCTCTGTACTTGGTGAACAAACTTTCGGAAGATGTTGTAGCAGAACACGTGAAATTCAGATGTGCTTTTTTGTAATTGTGTTGTGTTAATCTTACCCAATACATAGTGCTATTTTCTGATTGCTATTGTGTAGATCTTCCTTTTTTTGATTGGCTGATAGTGGCGGCTAACTAAACTCCAGGAGAGCACATTCCTGGAGAGGACATTTGGCGTGCGGCATTTAATATGAATGATGAATATTATTTTTTGCCTGAGATTACTGTGTGTTGGGAATGGTGACATAAGACCGAAATGATGACTGTCACGCATTGGGAGCCTGTACATAATCAGTTTTGGCCTAGGATGAATGTGTAACATTTATCAGTTTTATTGGATCTATACATTTCTTAAAGTGACTGCGCGAATTATTCTGATTGCTGTCTGTGTTTTAATGTTATAAACAAAATGACAAAGAAAAAAATCACTGTCTTGACTAAAACTTTAGAACTTTAATTAAGATGATTATGTTTAATTTATCAGTCAAGACAACCAGTGTTTTTACTTTGGATTACTTTATCAATGTCTCAATCTGAAACTACAGTTAGGCTACTGTCTAAATGTTTATGGAGTTAGGCTAGTAGTTTTAGCTGTGGTATCAAATTTGGAATAGAGAATTGTGAATTATCATAACATTTAGTTAACAGACATAACTCTCTGTTTTGGCTAAGTGGCCAGTAAAATATATTTATGGCTGATACATTTTCTCAAGTCTCCGGCCATTGACAGGTGTGGCAAAAAGTTAGTTTAAAACATAATTATTATTTTTAAAGAATCATAATTATTACAATTTTATTTTATTAAATAATTTTTTTTTACAGCATGACACGCAATTGATAGAGCTAATATCTCTGACGCAATCATACAGAAGCTACTGAACAAACAGAAACAGATGTGATATTTAGCAATAGGCTACTTCTGTAAACAAACAAACAAACAAAAATATTATAATCTATCAGAAACCCTTTCCAATCATAAATGCTATAGTAAATCCCCAGAGCATCGTTTCTACTCTTATACGCCATCGTTTCAGCAACTGCTGCCCTGCGGGGCCTTAAACAACTCACGCAATTCATTACGCAGGATTTGACGAGTCTGATGGCAGTCGGCCATGCGAACGCTTTCCTCAGGGTAACAGCTGCAACACAACAGATGTGCCTCAGTCTCACACACACACACACACACACACACACACAACACACACACACACACACACACACACACACACACACACACACACACACACTCACAGAAACCTCTGTGCACTGCGGCCGGCCCTTTCTGTTTACACTCATCCGTCGTGAGTGACAGGCTTTCCCCGATAACAGCTGTTGATTCGAGAGTTACAGTAACAGTTGTGTGTATTAAGCTTTCATCTGAGCAAAGAGGATCTATAGCCTACAGAGAAGCGTTCGTGTAAACTGTAAGGTATTGTGCATGTATCTTTTACATATACACAATCCCAGAATGAACTGTAACAAGCTCAGGGGGGTATTATTTTACCCAACATTTATTTACGCTTAATAGAAGAACATGCTTCATCTATGCTTATTGATTAATGGATATTTGTCATCTTTATTTTGATGAAATTATATCAATTCTTAAATCGTATGTTTTCTGTTGAACAAAATTTCACTGAACATTATTTGTAGCTATAGCCTCCCGTCCAATAATAGCTTGTTACTTTTGATATGAAACAGAGTATCAACTTTCAAATTCTTACACTTTTATTATGAGTATCAAACAATAAAAACTCTATTTACTACAAGAGTAGTAAATCTCTTCCTCTTTACTAGTTACAGCACCAAATAAACATGAATGAATATTGAAATGTATAGTTTCTCATGTAATCGATCGATCAGTGTTTTTAACCGCGGAGAGACGTCAATAAAACAGCTGATAATATCACATTTACCTCACAAAAGCCATTCAGTGTCCATAAATGTGTTCGTTAACCAAAAAAAACTTGTTTGCTAAATATGCAATTTTATTAGATAGGCCTATTCATTATATTTTTACTTAAGTTGTTAGTGATGAAGTCTTAATTTTTTTAAGTAGCTATAAGTTTTGACTAAATACTGTAAGTTATTTTTGACAGCCACCATTAAATGTTTATATTTCAACAATAAACTGGGGTAAATATAACTAAAAATGTGATATAAAAACTGTTTTAAAATGTTTAAATGTTTGCAGGCAAGTGTTTTTGTTTGAGTGTTGATTCTAAAAATAAATGGCTTTGAATTTGGACTCTGTTGTTAATTTTAACCTTTAATATTATAACGATGTAACAGCTGACAGAGTTCCCGATATAGTTTAGTCATGAGATGCACATGAAAACTGACATGCACATGTACCATTCCTGATAGGCTAACCAAATTAATCGATATCGAATTGAATCATTAAGCTTGTAAACCAGAATTGAATCGATTCGTGAAGTCACTTCTATAGAGAGAAGCTCATCAGTTCGGCACAGATTTAAAGGGATAATTAGCGTTTTGTTAGCAACATTCTTCAAAATATCTTCTTTGTGTTCAGCAGAAGAATCACACAGGTCTGGGACAACATGAGAGTCAGTAAATGATGACAAAAGTTTCATTTTTGTGTGAACTGTCCCTTTAAGGGTGTTTCCTCTTGCTTTGGGTCAAACGGTTGCGTAAACATCACTGAATATCATTAGTGAAGGTACACAACATGTGTGTGTGCATGTGTATTAGATGCAAGACATGTTCTCATGTTTCATGTGTATTAGGGCCCATCCACACTATTGCGTTGCAGTTTAGAAACGGAGAATAAAATGAATACGATCTCAGTCCACACGAGCGTTTTAACTGCGTATTAGAATTGATCCCCGTCCACATTAAAACGACTGAAAACGTGGATCACGTGACCATTCCCCTACACTGGGCATGCGTGTGTTTTACAGGAAACAGATTGACTATTCCTCAGATTTTACGAAGAAGAAAGTAGGTAAGTTACCTCTGCAAAGATTAGCAATGTCGAAGACCCGAGATTTCTGTTCATGTACTGACGACGAGGTGGAACTTTTACTTAAAGTTACAAGAGAATACAAAACAGCCATTTACTTGCACAACAGCTTAGCCTGGTTAAAACCAGAGCATTCTCAGTAGTAACCGAGTTATGGTCTGGCAAAGCTTCATAGACAAATCTTTTCCAAAGGGCGTCACCAACGGACGTCGCTCAAATGCCTCTGGGCGCAATTGAATAGACCTAAAACCAATCAGAGCGATGAAGGAGATGACGTATGCAGAGTGACGGAGAAACATCTCGAGTGTTGTTCTTTGCTCGGGTTTTAACAAAAAGGAAACATTCAAATCGCTTAAAACAGACGCGATCGCTGATTCGAACGAGTGATGTTCCACGGCGGCATCCATCTTTGTAATGTATGCTACAAAATCTGCTTAACCGTCGCTGCGCTGTCGTCATCGTGTAAAGCCCGCCCCAACGTTTCTGATTGGTGCCTCGATTACGACGGATTGGAAATGGGCTTGAATGAGCTCTTTGCCAGACTTACTTGCAGAGCAAATCTAAATTTGCCGGAAGTTGTCTGGGTTTTCCCAGGCTAAAAACAGCTGCTAGCAAAGACATCAAAGTCAGTAACGCTTGTAATT
>CM070830.1:38886319-38901319 GCA_036326025.1 Chrosomus eos | reverse complement strand
GAGGCAAGACGAGCAAGACGAGACAAGACGAGACAAGACGAGACAAGATGATCTCAAAACCCAAATCTGCACAAATAAAATAAATTATAATTAAATGACTCAAAAACACAAATTTGCCCAAAAAAAAGCCAAAGTACTAAATTATACTAATTAAATAAATAAAAAACACAAATCTGTTAAAATATATATTTTTAATTATAATAAGTAAAATCCAATAATTATATTAAATTCAATAATTCAAAGTAATGTCACTTTTAGGATTACACTAGCATATATATGTTAAAAGGCAAACCACATATAAAATTTAATTATCATACATTCACACAAGCGGACACACGTCCTGGACTCTCAAATAGAGCATTCATTTTCATAAATTTTTATTAACATTTATTTTTCCTCCAAACAAACAAGCAAACAAATTTGAGAACAGCACAGACACACACACACACACACACACACACACACACACACACACACACACACACACACACACACACACACACACGCGCGCGCGCGCGGCGCACACACAAGTTTGATTCTATAATCGACTCCACTTGACTGGTCATACATCACTGAGCTCCTCACACTCACACACACACAATTGTCCTATTCTCTCTACTGCCGCCCGCACATTTGCCAAGGTCGACACTAGGAAATGATACGGAGATAGTGTCAGTAGATTTATGTTCTTGCTCTCTCACTGTGTGTGTATTTACAGAATAAAATCGCTCACCGATGGATCCTCTCTTGTCCTGCACTCTTCACTTAAATCACACATGTAACAACGCAATGCCTCACGAAAGTGAATATGTGAATAAAACAACACAATAAATAGACTTATCGATGCTTAAAGACCAGCTATTTTGCTTTTCCCCATCTTTATTTAGTGTTTAATGTTGCTGTTTGAGCATTTCTGAACTCCTGAAACGCCTCCATTGTAGTTTTGAGTTTCTTCCGGGAACACGTCACAATATACTTCATTATAATAATTCATACGCAGAATAAAGGGGCGGGGCCTGGTTGGGTTAGTTAGTAGTGTGTTAAACTGGCGGTTATGGTAAGGGGCGGGACATTTCCCAAACACACTAAGCGCTCAACCAATCACAACACAGTGATCCAGCCGACCAATCAGAGCACAGTGTGCTTTTCAGGAGGAGGGGCTTCATAGAGACAGGAAGTAAACAGAGCGTTACTGACAGACTGGGAAGAGAGGAGCCGCAACAATGGAGAATATGAGGAAAATAATCAACATTTAAGCTGGAAAACATACAAAATCAAGACTTAAAGGGCATAATAGGATTTTGTTTTTCCTCAAGCGGTGGCCTATTTATGGTTAGATGAACATCAAGATAAACCATTGTGCAACAAGAATACGATGAGCTTGAGGTGAATCGTACAAATGTGTTTCAAGATATTTGTACAAACTGGTCAATTTTAATGCACTAAAAAAGAGCAAAACATTGGAAGAAAAATAATTCTGCAATATTTCTTTTAAAACTAGCATTAATATCCAACAATAATTAAAGGGCACCTATTATGGAATTTTGAAAAATTACCTTTCATGTAGTGTGTAACATAGATCTAAGTTAAGCATAAATAATTAATAATAAATTCATTAATAATTGTTAAGTAATCATTTAGTCAATTAGTTTCCATTTTGCAGCCTTAGTGGGCCTTAAAACTTATACATGCTGAGAATAAATAAGCAAACAAGCAAATAAATAAATAATTTGTTGTTTAGTCATCATTATTTTCCCATTTCCCGCCTTGCTCTCGCTTCTCTTCCTCTGTGTGTCTAAACCATCGTGATGTAACACAATCACAGCCAATCACAAGTGCCGAGAGCAACTGAGAGAGTTTAACAGCTCAATTACTACGAGTGTAAACACACTTTCTCTCTTACAGTCTCACTGACGGCAAATCTCATCCTCGCCTAATAGTATTAGCAGCTTAGTGTTTACACACCAAATAAAGGCCTCAGAAGCTGAGCTGAGATCAGCAGACTCACACTCCAGTCTGTAATTAATTCTGTCTGTGTGTGTGTGTGTGTGTGTGTTGTGTGTGTGTGTGTGTGTGTGTGTGTGTGTGTGTGTGTGTGTGTGTGTGTGTGTGTGTGTGTGTGTGTGTGTGTGTGTGTGTGTGTGTGTGTGTGTGTGTGTGTCCGGTCGCTGTATAATGCATTTCCTCTGAAAATCGGCTTAGCTGATCCTTGATTATTGTTTATGTTTATGAATATGCTGCTGATGTACTGACTGCATCTGTAAACCCATATAATAATGCAGGATGTTGTGAGTGTTTGTTGCTGTGTGACTGAAAGGGGGTTTCTTTCTGGTCTAAACATAATCTGTGTGATTTTGAGACACTAAAAAAGTCGCTGATAAGACTGTTCGTTACTTGGAAGACAAATAGCTTCAAAGATTTAAACACACACACACACACACCACACACACACACACACACACACACCACACACACACACACACACACACACACACACACACACACACACACACACACACACACACACACACACACACACACACACACACACACACACACACACACACACACACACACACACAACACAACACACACACACACAAAGTTCCCCTGATGGGGATTTCCAGCAACATCCCAGTGCACAGGTGTCCTGAAGAAGCAAGAGCTTAAACTTAAAAATTCACAATTAGGAAAAATTACACTAAGACCAAATTAGATCTGAAATATACAACTGAAAAAAAAAAAAAAAAAAAAAAATGTTTTATGCAACAACTTTGCTCTCTCACTATTTATATGACAGGTCAGTATCAAAGTTAATAATGAATCAGCTACTTTAATACACATCCTGACATATGTGAACGATTCTTTAGTGTATGTTCTTTAAAATAAAACAAATTAAATGTCAAATTGTGACTTTTTACTTATATTACGTTTCGTTGTATGTGAATACTTTTTTAGTGAATAGTATTAAAAAATATATAAAATGAATGCAATAAAAAATGCCTTAACATTGTGACTATTTACTTTAATACACATTTTGTTGTATGTGAAAAATTCTTTAGTGTACAAATCAAAATAATATTTCCTTTAATATACATTCTGTTGTGTGTGATTAATTTTTGTGTGCACATTATTTTAATAAAAAAGTAAAAATATTACAAAAAAATAAATAACAATTAACAACAAAATTTAATTAAATTCAATTAAATTAAATAATGAAAAATGTGTTGATTTTTTGTGCACATTATTTTAATAAAGTAAAAATAAAAATATTACTAAACAATAAAAAAAATTAAAAATTAAATTAAATACAATTAAATAATTAAAATTAATAAGATAAAATTAAATTAAATATAAAAAAAAATAAAAACAAAACAGGCTTATCTTGAAAATTTTCTTAAAATGTAAAAGTTTAGCCTCTTAAAAGGACTTTTATTTTCAGCCGAGATCATCAAAACGGCACAAACTAGTTGTTACAGGCTATTGTTGCAACTCATTCAGGGATGAAACACCATTTAATGCTACCTTAAAAGTTACAGCAATATAAGGATAGACTTATAAAAGAAGCGTCACTATTGAGAAACATGATGCTGAAACAAAAACAGATCCTACCCAGATAGCAAAAAATATCGGCACGGCTTCGTTTTGCCGCCGGCCCTAAGCTGTCGGCTATAGGTGCGTCTCGCTGGCGGGGAGCTTACGTTTGCCGCCGAATTCGTCACGCCCATTTTTTGCGAGATGCCGCCGGCAAAAAAAGTCAATGTATTATGGGCATTTCATGAACAGAAACCTCATGTGTTACCTGGAAATCCTTACAATGACCGGTCAAATTCTGTGCAAAAAAAAAAAAGATTTAAAAAACATTAATCACTTCGTAAAGAAGATTGTGTTTTAAAACAAAGCCAACCAGACTCATTGACTAAATGGGTCGTTTGTCGTGTCGTTTAAGTGCGCATGAGTTCAGTCCTGTAAATCGACAGACTGTGTGTCGGTTTATGAGCCTCCTGACGGCTTAAACATCTCACACACAAACACAAACACGCTTGTAAACAGATTAAAAGCTCCATCTCTGAGCTGCAGGAACTGTTAACCTGGATATAATCAGAATGAGGTCAAACGCAGGACAAACGGCTCCGCATTATTAACGCTATACATCAGAAGCGACAGACGGGCTACAATTATCATCTTCTCTCGTCGTCATAAATCACAGCTGAGCAAACACAGCAGCAGAGTCACAGGTACAGGGGACATTCCCCCCGCTCAGGTGATCCGGGACTGAGGATCAAACACGGTGAATTACTGGACGTTTATTTACAACCTCTCACCCGTCAGACACGCAAACACAGGAGCTCAACTGACCTGGAAAACACACACTCAACTCCAGATGAACTGAACACAGGAGCAAAGGTCACAAACAACCTGAACTGGGTCATATATATACATTTGAAGTGGATCAAAATAGTTAATCAAAGTTGTTATAAGACAAGAACGTATATTGTTCAAAATTCATGCATAACTTTAATGAAAGGTTTTGATCCACTTCAAATGTTGACTATATAGCCTGCCTACTATATATATATGTGTGTGTGTGTGTGTGTATGTGTGTGTGTGTGTGTGTGTGTGTGTATATATATGACCCAGTTCAGGTTGTTTGTGACCTTTGCTCCTGTGTTCAGTTCATCTGGAGTTGAGTTGATGTTCTTCAAATGTTGACTACTGTGTGTGTGTGTGTGTGTGTGTGTGTGTGTGTGTGTGTGTGTGTGTGTGTGTGTGTGTGTGTGTGTGTGTGTGTGTGTGTGTGTGTGTGTGTGTGTACTTGTACAACTATCTTTGTGATGACCAGTTAGACCATTGGAGTGAGGACAAAGAGAGTAAAGTGAGGACATTTTGGCCAGTCCTCACTTTCTGAGACCCCTTTAAAGGCCTGTTTGAGGGTCAAGACTTGGTTTTAGGGATAAGGTAGGTTATAATTGGGTTAAGGGTAGGTTTAGGGTAAGGGTTCGGGTTAAGCACTTAGTTGTGATGAGTAAGGTTAGGGTAAGCGGCTAAAGATTGCATTGTGTCAATGAATGTCCTCATAAAGATAGATGTACAAGAGTGTGTGTGTGTGTGTGTGTGTGTGTGTGTGTGTGTGTGTGTGTGTGTGTGTGTGTGTGTGTGTGTGTGTGTGTGTGTGTGTGTGTGTGTGTGTGTGTGTGTGTGTGTGTGTGTGTGTGTGTGTACATATACACACACTACGGTTCAAAAGTTATGTGGTTATGATTTTATACTGTTTAAAAAGAAGTCTCTTCTGCTCACCAAGGCTGCATTTATTTGATCAAAAATACAGTCAAATCAGTAATATTGTGAAATATTATTACCATTTAAATGAGCCGTTTTGTGAATATATAGTAAAGTGTAATTTATTCCTGTGATCAAAGCTGAATTTTCAGCATCATTACTCCAGTCTTCAGTGTCACATGATCCTTCAGAAATCACTATAATATGATGATTTGATGCTCAAGAAACATTTATGATTATTATCAATGTTGAAAGCTGTTATCCAGAGTCTTTAATAAAAAGAAAGTTCTAAAGAACAGTATTTATTTGCAACCGAACCTTCTGTAACATTATAAATGTCTTTTGATCATGCATCCTTGCTCAATAAAAGTATTAATTTCTTTCCGACCCCAAACCTTTGTTGTATGTAATCTACATAAGTATTGTGCAATACACTGCATGATATTTCACAATCCAACAACACATGAAATCAATCTGATGTAGATATATAACCCTTCATAAGTGTTATTATTGAGCTTAGGTTAGTTATTATACATTTACATGTTCTCACACTAGATGTTTTGTCAGCGTTCAGACACACTGGGTCATATATTGGGTTATGCCGGAGGGAACAGACACACTCTACATGATACTATATTTTTTTGAGCAGAAGAGAAAAACAGCAGCCAAAGGGAGTGTGTAGATTTCCCTAAAGACAACTGAACTAACAAACAGCCACAGGCCACCAACACACACACACACACACACACACACACACACACACACACACACACACACACACACACACACACACACACACACACACACACACACACACACACACACACAGCTACTCATTAACAGCACAACACACACTAACCTGCAATTTAGTAGCCAAAAATAACAAGTAACTTTCATCAACCTAACTCTGCAAGGACGTTCACCACACACACACACACACACACACACACACACACACACACAACACACGGGTCGACATTTGATGTGTGCTTGTAAATCGAAGGATGTTTCGACGTTTTAGATGCCTTCATTTGGCCGAATTTTAAGGCTGCAGAGAAGCGTCCCAGAATGCATTGTGACAGACTTGGTTAAGAAAAAAACTATGCTGCGTCCCAATTCGCCTACTTATACTACGACCTAAAGTACTCTTTTTGTGAAGAAAAAGTACATACTTTTGAGTGTGTAGCAAAAGAGTTAGCAAGCTTTGGGACATACTACTTCCTGTCTTTAACGGACATCTGTCGCGTGCATCCTATCACCGTAAAATGCCCTGTCAATCATCTCGTCACAGTTAAAATCCTCCATTCAATCTATTATAATTTCTTACCATTTCGGAGAGAAATGTTTTAGCACGTAACGTTCACCTGTCAGTCGTGGGTCTTTCATGCGGAGACTCTCCTCATGTGTTTGCAATTTGAATATAATGATGCATTTAAAAGTTAATGGCTAAACGTATCTTTACAAAAGTGCACAATGCTGCTGCAGATGCAATATAATGTCGACAACATTGAATAAATACATTTTCGTCAAGTTAGATACTGATAATTAATCACTTAAACCACTTTAACTAAACCTCTCTACATAACCGCCGGACTCGCGCGTCCTCAATATCTGTAGTTTTTTAACACTTTTCACTTGTGTTTGTAGTTCTAACCGAATCCTCGTCCAGCGCGCGCGTTGGGTTGTGGGCAATATCAGCCGTTAGAGTGCGCATCGATCTACACTTCAGATTCTGACCGGAAAAAGTAGACCATCCGGGTATCTTTGGAACACTCATTTCAACATACTACGATTTGGGACGTACTAATTCTATTTTCGAATACTATTTAGGACGGATAGTATGCGAATTGGGACGCAGCATAAGTGTATATATATATATTCTCACAGATGTTAGCTTAACATCATGCTATTGTTAACTAAACCTAAAACTATTAAAATTGTTTTCCTTAATTAAAATAAAGTACAAATAGAATAAAATACAAATGTTAAATAAAAAACTGAAACTAAAAAAAATGAGTTTAAGTCATACAATAACTAAAACTAATTAAACAAACTTAATTTAAATAAAGCCTTGATAACAAACTGAAATGAAATATGTCGAAAAATAAGTAAAAACTATTTAAAAAATGTTTTCCTTATTTGAAATAAAGCATAAATAGAATATGAATTATTAATGGTAAATATCAACGTAAAAAATTGTAAAAGAAATCTGATGTTGAAAAAACTGAAATAAAATAAGTTTAAGCAAAAATACAAAAATGATGAACTGAAACTGAAACTGAAAGATTTTCTAAATTGAAATAAAGCAGAGATAAAACAAAATATAAATATTAGATTAAACAACTTGATATTATATATATATATATATATATATATATATATATATATATATAATTTATTTATTATTTCATCAGAAATGTTGACTTTGCAACTAAATAAAATAAGTTTAAGTTAAAATACTAAAATTACTAAAACTAAAATTGAAACAAATGAAAGCTAGATAATAATATTTAAAAAACAACTAAGCACACAGCAGAATTACACAAAAAAAAACAACGGATCAAATTAAAAGCCAATTCAAAATATGAATAAATAATAGTGAAAATAACACTGATGCAGAACTCTATTGGAATAAATGGTGAGTTTATTAATTTAAGGATATTGGCTAATGGCTAGCAGTGCTTTGTAAAATCCCACCAAAGTTCATTTCAGCCCATCAATTATCCCGGCAGACTCAAGCACCACATGACCTTTAGTCCTCAGAGAAAAGCTCATAGTGCTACTGTAACCCATCCGTGAGGTCAGGGGTCAGGGGTCACACGCCACCGCCTGGGATCTGACCCCACCACAACCTGTTCAGTTCCTGCATAAGAGCTAAAAACAGCAGCGTAAACGTATCTGTCCTGCAGAGAACGCTCCGATTGTCCGGCTGGGTCATAAATCAGGAGTAATTGGTTGTGTAAGCGAGAGCAGTCAGTGATGTCGAGTTACAGTTGAATCGAGCAGCTGTTCCCGAGCTGTAATTTCACCGCGGTCAGCAGAACAAACACAGTTACTGTACTCTTAGTGCACTATGAAGACAGCAAGTGGGCATCATGATTCATGCGTCAAACACACGTCTTTCTGGAGACATGAGATCCAAACAATGATGAAACTGACCACATAAACAGTATTACTTTCAGATCTCAGAACATATTTTAGCATCAAAAGCCATTTAATTCTGTGTATTTATCCCATCATGAGCTTTGATGCAACGATCAAAGTTAGGCTCTACACGTTTTCCTGCTTGAATGTTGATTATTTTCCTCATATTCTCCATTGTTGCGGCTCCTCTCTTCCCAGTCTGTCAGTAACGCTCTGTTTACTTCCTGTCTCTATGAAGCCCCTCCTTCTGTAAAGCACACTGTGCTCTGATTGGTCGGCTGAGATCAGTGTGTTGTGATTGGTCGAGCGCTTCGAGTGTGTTTGGGAAATGTACCGCTCCTTACATAACCACCAGTTTTAACACAGTACTAACTAACTCACCCAGGCCCCGCCCCTTTCTGCGTATGAATTATTATAATGAGAAATATTGTGCGTGTTCCCGGAAGAAACTCAAGATACAATGGAGGCGTTTCAGGAGTTCAGAAACACTAACACTGATATAGAGAAGAACTCCCGAAACCTTTTTTTATGCTCAACATCAACATTACACACTAAAGAAAGATGAACATGGAGAAAAAGCAGTATAGGAGCCCTTTAAAGATATTAAATGACATTATTTCAGAGCCGAAATTAGACCCAAATGAACAGTCTTCTAGTCCAGAATTGTTCATTCAGACTTTAGTCAACATCTGCGAAACATCGTGAGAAAGTAATTTGTTTCCACTGAAACTATTAGAGGAAATATCGATGTTCTGAGGCCCGGTGTAAGTGAAGACTGTGAGACGCACATAAATACGGCACACACTCGTTCATTAAACACCAAGATGACAAATCTGAAGGTGTCAAACAACAGGCAGAATCACCGAACATCCATCACTGTCTCTCTCAGATCTGTGTGTGCTTGCATTCTCTCTCTCTCTCTCTCTCTCCTCTCTCTCTCTCTCTCTCTCTCTCCTCTCTCTCTCTCTCTCTCTCTCTCTCTCTCTCTCTCTCTCTCTCTCTCTCTCTCTCTCCTCTCCTCTTCTCTCTCTCCTCTCTCTCTCTCTCTCTCTCTCTTCTCTCTCTCTACTCTCTCTCTCATCCTCTCATGTACGAGAGCGCCTCCTCCTCTCACTCTCTCCTCCTCTCCTCATCCCACTCATCCACACCACAGGAAAGACAGCACGCAGCTCTCCACCAACCACACACAACACGCGCACGCACACACAACACACGCACGCGCAGAAGAGAATTTAGGTGAGCTTGTTTTCCACTGTGTGTTCGCAGAGTTTTGTGACGTGGTTGAGAACCACTATAGATCAAGAACTGAAGGTTTGGCTCACTAGTTTGGCTCACTAACATCAGATCAGATGCTTCCAGACACGGCCTCGTACACGCGTCACATGCTCACAATTCATCTTCACGAGAACGAGCGGTGGAGACAAACGTGATTATCGTGATAAACGAGGAGCGAACAGAGAAGAACAGAATCACAGACATAACATACATCATCAGAAAGATTGTTCTAAACCTCTTTGAGTATTAAACTTCTGAAATTAATTCAGCTCAAACTGTAAATCAAAATGTTGTTTGTGGTTGTAAATTGGTACTTTAATAAATGTATTTTGAAGGTTTGAACTCGCTTTGACTTACACTGATAGAATGTTAACCTTAGTGGGTAACCTAACCCTAACCCACTTTTCAAAATGTATCCGACCGCGATGACATCATGGTATTTGTATACTGAATTCTGATTGGTCCTTGATTGATTGGCTGATACAGTGTTATAGGGCTATAAGTTCACTTAACTTTACTGAAGCATGAAGATGGTCAGTCTCGGTCAGTGGTTCTGCTCTGATTCCAGTCTCTCTCACACACACACACACACACACACACACACACACACACACACACACACACACACACACACACACACACACACACACACACTGATTGTTTTGGTGTGAGTTACGACTGCGGATGTGAAGGTGTCTTGATGTGAACGGCATCCAAAGATCTGCAGGATTAACGAGAAGAGTCTCATTACACATCAGATCAGCTTACATCCGTTTCACACACTGATACATGAGCATGAAAAACACACACACACACACACACACACACCACACACACACACACACACACACACACACACACACACACACACACACACACACACACACACACACACACACCCAACCCCTCGTTTAAAAAAAGGGGGGAAAAGAAGGCAAGAGCATTGGTTCAATTTCCAGAAAATGCATGCAGAGATCAAAATGACACATTAGTATAATTGACCTATGGCTAAGCCACGCCCCCAAACGCGATGAGCCAATCAGTGCGCATAGCTCACCCAATACACTCGGACATTCTCTGCTTCCACTTCCATTGAAATGCATTGCAGTTAGTCAGTTTTCATTCGTTTTTATATGTTTTTTCTTGTAATTTTAAGTTTAAAATGGTCAAACGTGTGCATGGGGTACATGCAACTCCGACACAGGTATCCCGAGAGGCTGGGTGGCGATATGTTTTTTTTTTACCCTTTTCCAAACATCTCAACCGAGATAAGTGTCTGGTCTGGATTAAGTTATGCGGTAACGTTAGACCACAACACCTACTAAACGTGGATAAATTAAACAAGAATTAAACAAGGATGTCTACATCATTTCTAAGTTAACAACGTATTTGAATGTTATCTTAAACATCTCTAACGTAACGTTAGCTTAAAACGTTAGCTTCTAGCTGCGTTGTACATCATATCACTTAGCTTCGTTAACGTATCTGTAAATAACCGATATAACGAATGTTAGCAATGTTGTGCTGAATGATTCATGTAAATACTGCAGTGCATGAACAATGCTGATCCTCTATCTTGTTGTCTGAGATGGTGATGGCAACGAGATGCGGTTTATCACGTTTACACTGTGACCTGTACATTTTTGCCTGGAGCTGAAGGTTTTCATCGACCTTCTCAACAATAAAATTATTAATATAACCCTCCAATGCATAGTTAATGCCCCCTTGGTGACTTCGAGATGATATATAATCTTTCTGTCTCCAAAAATCATCAATTGCCTCCTGTGAAATGTCTCCTACTGTGACAGCTGCCGCTACGGCCTGTGACCGAATGTTGATTGTTTGTCCGAGTGAGTGGAGGGGGCGTGGCTTAGCCATAGGTCAATTGCCACCCTGGAGCCAGGCCCGGGGTTGGGGCTTGTATGCGAGCGCCTGGTGGCCGGGCCTTCCCCATGGGGTCCGGCCGGGCTCAGCCCGAAGGAGCGACGTGGGGCTGCCCTCCAGTGGGCTCACCACCTGCAGGAGGGACCGTAGGGGGCCAGTGCTTAGTGGATCGGGAGGCAGTCGAAGGCGAGGACCTCGACAACCCGATCCCTGGACACGGAAACTAGCTCTAGAGACGTGGAACGTCACCTCGCTGGCGGGGAAGGAGCCTGAGATTGTGCGTGAGGTTGAGAGGTAGCAACTAGAGATAGTCGGGATCACCTCTGCGCACGGCTTAAGCTCTGAAACCACACTCCTTGAGAGACTCTACCACTCTGGAGTTGCCCATGGTGAGAGGCGGCGGGCTGGTGTAGGTTTGATTATAGCCCCCCAGCTCAGCCGCCATGTGTTGGAGTTTACCCCGGTGAACGAGAGGGTCGCTCCCCTGCTCTTTCGGGTCGGGGACAGGTCTCTCACTGTCATGTGCGCCTTCGGGCCGAACGGGAGTGCAGAGTACCCGGCCTTCTTGGGGTCTCTGGGAGGGGTTCTGGAAAGTGCTCCGACTGGGGACTGCATTGTTCTACTGGGGGACTTCAACGCCCACGTGGGCAGCGACAGTGACACCTGGAGGGGTGTGATTGGGAGGGACGGCCCCCCTGATCTGAACCCGAGCGGTGTTCTGTTATTGTCCATAACGAACACCATCTTCAAGCATAAGGGTGTCCATTAGTGCACGTGGCTTCAGGACAGCCTAGGCCGGAGGTCGATGGTAGACTTCGTGGTCGTTTCATCTGAACTGCGGCGTATGTCTTGGACACTCGGGTAAAGAGAGGGGCTGATCACCACCTGGCGGGGAGTTGGATGCGATGGCGGGGGGGCAAGCTGGACAGACTCGGCAGACCCAAGCGTACTGTGAGCCGGGTCTGTTGGGAATGTTTGGCCAAGTCTCCTGTCCAGTGGCGGCGCCAGGGGGAGCTAGGTGGTGCTGTAGCTCCCCCTATAATAGCCATAGCACCCGCCCAGCACCCCCAAGAAATGTCTGTGATTTTTTTATATTTATATTTGAATGTCATGTTTGAATAGTCTTTTTCATGTTGTTAAAAAGGGTATTAAAGAATAATTAAAAATATATATACATATTTAGTCTAAAAAAACATGAGCCCCAAACCGGCGATCTTCTTTGGCCAATGGACGCGGCGCCCGGTGAACGTTTGCAGACATCCCAAGTCTCACGTATATAGATAGCGGCTGCGGCTCCCTGATGGCCGCAAATTAGTTCAAATCTCCCGGAATCTAAGCTCCAAACGTATAGCGCGCGCAAGACAGAAGGGCGAGAGACCTTGCGCGTGTGTGTGTAAATGTGCGTGTGTGCGCATGAAGCGCATGTAATGTCCCCCCCGGCCCAAAATTCAAAGCACCGTCTATTAAGTTTTCAGCATCCCCATAGTACCTGCAACCGAAAATCTCTGGGCCGCCACTGCTCCTGTCAGAGAGATCTTCAACTCCCACCTCCGGGGAGCTTCGAGTGGATCCCGAGGGAGGCTGGAGATATTGAGTCTGGTGGACCATGTTCTCCACCTCCATTGTCGACGCGGCCGCTCAGAGATGTGGCCGTAAGGTCTCCGGTGCCTGTCGAGGCGGCAACCCGGGGGTGGACACCGGAAGTAAGGCCTTCAAGCTGAAGGAGGAGTTCTATCGGGCCTGGCTGGCTTGTGGGACTACCGAGGAAGCTGACGGGTACCGGCAGGCCAAGCGGACTGCAGCCCGGATGTTTGTGGAGGCAAAAAATCGACCGGGGAGGCTCAGCCAATGTTCGATTGGTGTTAAGGTGCATTCTGGGAATTTCTAAGGAGTGAATGATTGAGTTGACTGGAGCCATGTGTGAACACAGGCCTTTATCCTGAAGGTCTCTCTCTCTCCTCTCTCTCTCTCTCTCTCTCTCCTCCCTTCCTCTTCCTTCCCCCTCTCCTCTCTTTCTCTCCCCTCCCTCTCTCCCTTTCTCTCCCTCTCTCCCTCCCTCTCTTCCCTCCTCTCTCTCTCCCCTCTCTCTCTCTCTCTCTCTCTCTCCCTCCCTCTCTGCCCCCCTCCCTCTCTCTCTCTCTCTCTCTCTCCCTCCCTCTCTCCTCTCTCTCCCCTCTCTCTCCTCTCTCCCTCCCTCCCCTCTCCCCCCTCCCCTCTCTCTCTCTCTCTCTCTCTCTCCCTCCTCCTCTCTCTCTCTCCTCTCTCTCTCTCTGCAGTGTGTAATTAAACCTCCAGCTATAGCAGAACCTGCAGGAATGGACTCAGAAGCTTTGAATGGCTCTGATAATACTTGAGCTGTCACTCTCAGGACAGGTGAGGTTTCAGCACACACACTGTACAGCCACAGAACAAAGACGAGCTATTACTGCACTGCCACAGCTGTCACACACACATCATACACACACACTAAAGGCTGCCATTAATATGTCACTTTCTGACAGGCTGATTGGGTCCCGATCCTCTCGCTGACTCCTGAGGCCTGTTAATCATCAGTCAATGCCAGCATGCGTACGCACGTGTGTGTGTGTGTGTGTGTGTGTGTGTGTGTGTGTGTGTGTGTGTGTGCTCCATCATACAAGCATGTCAAATCATCTATTTTAATAAGGCTTCAAATTTTAGATCCAGCTACTTGATTGAAATATTTTATTTCAAAATGAAAACTTATTGTCATTGTGCAAGGTGCAACAAAACTGTAAAAGAAGCAAGATATAACATATAACACAAGTTAAATATATATAATTAAGCCATCGAGTAAACGTTTCAAGTAATTTAATCACGTTTCAATGAGAAACCTGATATAATGGTTTTATATTTTAAAAAAGCATAAAAAAATTCATACTTTTCAATATGTTTATGCATTTAATATGCAAAATTTCTCTCTGGATGAGCTCACACAATGCATCATGGGATCGGCTTTTCTGTGAAGAACTCAATCCTTCTGGAAGCCAAAATAAAATAAATAAATGCATTTTATATGATATATATTATATTGGACTTACAATTGAAATATAGAGAGCAATGCAATCTGAGGGTTCAAATCAAATTTCTGAACAAAAATGTTTTATTTGAGCTGTAAAGTGTATTTTTAGTGGTGGAATATAGGATAAATGTCTAGTTAATTGTCAATAAAGTAATGTTTGCCTTTTTTTTCAGATTCCCTGCATATAAACAACTATTCAAAAGTTCGAGATTAATATATTCTAAAAAAATGTTGGGTTGTTTTAACCCAATTTTGGGTAAAATATGGACAAACCCAAACATTGGGTTAAAAATGTCATTTAAAAATGTAACCCAACGACTGGGTTTGTCCATATTTGACCCAAATTGAAACAACCCAGCTTTTTTTAGAGAGTACTT
>CM070830.1:38743486-38873667 GCA_036326025.1 Chrosomus eos | reverse complement strand
CGCACCTGCTGATAACAGTGATGTCCGTCTGTAATCCCTCAGTCTTATGTTCCTCACGAGTCTCCAAAGTCCACAGCTTTAACTAATTAATAAGACACCCTTAAAACCAAACGCTCTTCTTCTGTCTATAGTCACAGCGCTCAGTCTGAGCTGAACAGTTGTGAGAGTTTGAGACGTTACTTATAGGGTCTGATCGGGTTAACGTCGTCAGGGAAGTGAAGAAGAGGAGTGTGATGGAGGGAACGGGACACGTTATCATCGACAGCTTCTTTAAACTGAGGAACACCTGAGACACACCTGCTATAGAGATGAATGTTGCAGTCAAAAACACGTCTTCTCAAAGTCATCTTCAGCCGTAGCTCAGCCGGCAGGTAATGGATGCTGTCGACTCAGAGTTTAAGACTCGAGCTTCAAGGAGTTCACGCAAAATTAAAATTGTCTCATTTACTCGTTCCAAACGCATATGGCTTTCTGTCAAATATACGCTGGGGGGAAATGAGTGTAGGCTTTACTGTTTTATCAATTTCACACATAATTAGCAATAAACTGCAAATTCCTGTGTTGAAAATCAAGGTTTTAATGATGTTTGTGTCTATGGTGTTTTTAATATGCTTTAAGACAAACTGTGTGTAGATTCATAAGTCGACAGCATTGCTGAGTATTTTCTCCTTAAAACTGCAGTGAACCAAAGACAGTCTCAAAAACACTGAAATCGCTGGTGTTTCTGACGTCACAAACTACCTTGTAACCAATCAGATCAACGTGTGATCGTCAACCAGTGGATCTCTGAGTGAGTGAGTGGAGCGGGGCTCATTTGCATATTCATAGAACCGTGTATACTAAATAAAGCAAGGGTGTCGAGTTACATTCAAGCTATTTTTCAAGGGAAAAACTGTGAAATCGGTCATTTTACTTAAAAACAATTAACAGTTTCTTGGAATGATGTCTTGCTGTTTGTGCGTCAATATTTCACCCATATTATTGGGTTCCCACTCCATTAGGTATGTGAAGCCCTGTAGGGTTGACTGACTCAATTGAGCTAACAATTTATGGTTCCCAGAACATTCTGGGAATGTTAGTCTTTGGTTGCGGGAACGTTCCCTTAAGGTTCCCTTTAAGGTTGGGTTTTGGTTCCCATGGAAAGTTTTCTTTAAAGACTTAGAGGATGTTTACCTCAAAATGAAAATTTCCTAAATTATTTACTCACCCCAATGCCATCGAAGATATCCATGTCTTTTTTTCCTCGGTGGAAGAGAAATTACGTTTTTTGAGGAACACATGTCTGGATTTTTCTTCGAATAATGGACGTCGTCAATGGACATCAACGTTTTTAAGTCCAAATCAATGCAGTTTCAAAGGTCTTTGACGGGCAGTGCACAATCGCCGCCGAGGAAGAGGGTCTTATGTAGTGAAACGATAGGTCATTAAAAAAAAATTATAATAAATAAATAAATTATATATATATTTATATATATATATTATATATATATATATATATATAACTACGGGTTGAGCTGATCTGCAACACGCCGGGAACTACAGTTCATACGTTATTTTATGGTGGCTAAAACAATAACTTAATAATAACCATTAGGGAACGTTCTCTATACGTTGTTTTGAGGTTATTCAAAAAATTACCTTCCAGCAACGTTCTGGGAACGTTGTTTTATGGTTGCAAATAATAACTTAAAAATAACCATTAGGGAACGTTCTTTATGAGTTATTTAAAAGTAACCATCCTGCATTGTTCTGGGAACGTTGTTTTATAGTTGCAAAATAATAACTTAAAAATAACTACTAGGGAACGTTCTTTATAAGTTATTTTTGGGTTATTTAAAAGTAACCATCCTGCATCGTTCTCGGGACGTTGTTTTATGGTTACATAAAAATAAAACCTAAAAAGAACGTTCCCCTAACGTTAGTATTTGGTTCCCAAAAAAATAACCAAACGGGAACCAAAAATTAACGTTACGGGAACGTTCTGTGTAAACTGTGTACGTCAACAGGTTGAAAGGTCACGCTAAAAAAATTTTTAGGTTTTAAAAGATTTAAACACCCAGGATACGCACACGTAAGGACCATTTTAAACAATAATATGACACAAAGACATACATATGTCATTCAACATACAATACAATTTGAACTCTCCTCCTTCGCATGGTCGCTTTGTAAACAGTGAGGCAGTAGGCCTACTTCCGCCCGCGACATCGAGCGCGAGCTTTCAACGTAATGACGCGTCGCAGATCAGCTCAATCCGAACAATTGTAGTTTTGCAGAGATTTTTCTAGAAATTTCTAGAAATTTTGCAGATCTAATAACCTGCTTAGCACATCAAGTCAATCCGCAACAACTACAACAGAATGTAAAGTGTAAAAACCACACCATGCAGCCTAACACAATGGAAATCCCCATACATTAAAGTGAGACGTTTCTGACCTTTGCATCTGTTGACGCCAGCACTGAGAGAGCAAACAGGATTCTGTCCGATAATGGCGAGAGATGACAGCAGTCGTGTGACAAGGTTAAAACTCCTCTTAAGAGCTCCGGCATCCTGACAGCTCGAGAACGGAGGTATGAAACCACGACAGCTTTAAGCCACGAATGCATCCTTTCACCAGTCTAATCCTGTCTATCTGTCAGGGCTAATGGTTCAGTCCGTCGATCTGGGCCAGTATTACAGCCTGATGACAAGTGCTGTTAAACGCCTGTAATGAGACAGCAAAAACACAACACTATTAAACGTGTGGGAATGTCATGCATTAGATAACAATATCAGAATCAATCATCAGCTTTTCTCAGAAAAAAAAGTCAAACATTCAGACATATGAAGCCTTTAAGTGTCTGAATAGCCTACTTATTTCTAATTTTGTGTCCAATTTAGATCTTTAAAATAAAACAGTAAATAAATTGTATATATATGTGTATAGATTATGTGTGTGTGTGTGTGTGTGTGTGTAATTATTTTGTATATATAAATACACACATATGCATGTACTTAAGAAATATTAGCATTTATATACTGTATATATATATTTATAAATAAAAAGAATTCTTAAATATATACATGCATGTGTGTGTATTTATACAAAATGTATATGCACAGTACACACACATTATGTAAACAAACCTTTATTTTTGATGCGAATAATCACTGTATATTGTAAAAATGTAAAAGGTTGCATTGTTTTATATTAGCATTTACACCGCTACGCTTTACTAATGTGAAAATCTTGAAAGTGCATTTGTTTGTGAAGATGATCCCGGCATGTGTTCAGGTTAGTATTAGCGGGATGATGAGCAGTGTTTGTGCACAGGTTTATTTATTGCACCGCTGCTCGACCACACGCCGTCCCGGGAAACAGCTCGCCATATGTTTGCATGAGCTCTGCGAGGCTTAATGGCGTTTCTCTTTCTTTACTACCCCATCAGGTCCTGCTCGATGCGTCTCTGGCGTAGATTAATGAGCAGAAGATAATGAGCAGAAGATGATCCTGCTGTAGATGAACATCTCTCCGGAGCTCCCTATTCCCAATAAAAGCAATACGCTCAATTACTGGCTTATCTTTTACTAACTGATCCTCAAATCAAAGGCTTTTCTGTGCCTCGTTTTGCATTCAGATACTTAATGTAGGCCTATCTGCATCCAGATTTACATTATTAGTTCTATATTATAATTGAGTACACCTCAAAAACAATGAGTAAAGTATTGAAATTTACATAGTGACTTTATATAAAACAAAGCATGCAACTACAATAATTCACAGCCGCTATTAATTACCAACATTTACTTCCAGTCCTCATGACCTACAAACCTTGCCCAGGCCTACATAAATATGCAAATTAATAAAATGTATTCCCAAAGAAACTGCTAAATATTTACAAATATTATAAATAATATCAAATCCTAGTCACATGTTATCTGAATATAGTGTATTAAACATCTGAATATTAATATTGTGTCTTTTGTGGAGTGTATAGGAAAATCCTGCCTATCTCTCTATAGGTTCTAATGAAATATTATGTGTATCTAAACAAACAAAGAAGCAAATATTTAATATTGATTAATATTATAATAATATTTTCTAGCCAGAAGATTTGAAGGCTCATTGGAAAAAATCATATTAAACTGATATATATTACTGAACTCCAGAGTTAAATTTATAAAACAAAAGAATAGCTTTTGCTTTAATAAAACTATATCTGCACTATATTGTGTGTTTTGTAGCACTGTTTAGTCCTGCCGGCAGTAGCGTGTAATTATATTTGCATGCGTGGAGTTTTCCATAAATATGCCAAAAGGGTGTGAAATATCGAGGAAGCGTTCAAAACTTTCTACTTAAATGTGGTGAAATATGGCCCGTCTGAAATGTGTTCCCATTACGGAATAACGCCCGTGTGCTGGGCGTCATCCATCACACACACAATAAAGGGGGAGTTTCTGGCCCTAATAACTCACCGGCAGAACCTAGAGCTGACAGCACACACTGAACACAGCAACACACACTCATCCATCAGTGCATGTGTTCCTGAGACGCCATTAATAACCATCAACACGGGATTACTAAACTATTCATATTCACAGATAGAGAGACAGACTGATAAACACTGGATTACTAAACTATTACAGACAGACAGAGAGAGAGAGGAGAGAGAGAGAGAGAGAGAGAGAGAGGAGAGAGAGAGAGAGAGAGAGAGAGAGAGAGAGAGAGAGAGAGAGAGAGAGAGAGAGAGAGAGAGAGAGAGAGAGAGAGAGAGACGAGAGAGAGAGAGATAGATGATAGTAGATAGATATAGATAGATAGATAGATAGATGGATAGATAGATACAACACTCCGCAATACCATATTTTTTGTTTTAATCACCAGATATGACATTTATTATTACTTTTCCAATTAATTTGTACTCTTTGGGTTTATGGTTTTTGGAAATATTAGTTGGACGTGTCATCAGAGTATAATGTTTTTTTATTGGGGCCGGTTAAACTGGTGCAGAATTCTCTACATTACTCCAGTTTATAGTTTATAAACTGCAGACATTTCTAATACCAGTCTGAGATGACTTGTGAAGAAGCCATCACTCATGTTTGAGTACAAAAAATATATATATATATCACACAAGATGTATTATCAAACCTGGTGTGTTTTTTTCTGTATTAAAGGATAATTCTAGTAATTAGCACTTTGAGTCTATTTTCTAGTGTGTTTTGGATGAACTAGAGCGGTGGACACAGAAATGTTGACGATGGGTCGTGTCTCGACTTTTAGACTCTTTTAGAATCGCCTCTGAGCGCTTCAGAGTGGCTGTCTATGGGCATGCACAAACATGTGCTTAAAACAACCCAACGTTCGTTTTCAAAACTGTGACACTCACCGAGTGGTTAGTGGTGTTCGTTGATGATTAAAAAGAAGTAGCGTAGCGAAATACAGTTTCTGTCGTGTTTTATTTGCCAATTTGTAAAATCCCATTGATGTCTGTTGGAGGACTCATTGCTCATTGATATTACTGCGCTAGCGGAGTGTGCTAACGCTTCAGACTCAAATATCCAGCGGAAGTTTATACGCGGTTGTGAGGTATCTGAAAAAATAGTTCCACTATAGTAAATAACACGGTTTGAAATCATACATTGCGCCGATATATTTGTTTTTAATCATCAACGAACACCACTAAGCACTTGGTGAGTGTCACAGTTTTGAAAACGACGTTGGGTTGTTTTAAGCACATGTTTGTGCATGCCCATAGACAGCCACTCTGAAGCGTTCAGAGGCGATTCTAAAAGAGTCTAAAAGTCGAGACAGGACCCATCATCAACATTTCTGTGTCCACCGCTCTAGTTCATCCAAAACACACTAGAAAATAGACTCAACGTGCTAAATACTTAAATTATTATCCTTTAACATTAAAAGAACAGAGCCTATAAATTATAATACTGGATTGATGTGAGATTGTTTTCACCTCCTCAACATGGCCAAAACAAACGCCCACAACGGTGACGTCACACATCCGTTGGACCTGTCAATCACCTCACGCAGCGCTATGATTGGACGGCAGTGAAGGCTTTAATCTCGGGTGCGCGTGAACGCGAGGTATGTGCGAGCTGAGCTCAATGCGAGTGCGCGACGCGGAAGATAAGATGCGCTCCGAAGTCTCTCTGCACCCTTTCCTCAGCAATAACCTTTAAGGATTACACTGGGTTTGTTTTTGTTTTTTTAAACATTTGGACACAGTTGTTTGCCTTCTTGGGAAATACTTTTTTTTGTCAGATGCGTTTCCAGATTACGCAGAGAGAAGTGGGACATGATCACATTGCCTACGGAGTCTGCTGTGTTTAGTGTGGTGTATCCAGTGTGGCACGAGAAGCGAAACCGTGACCCCGTCCAGCACTCAGTGTCTCCCGCAGACCCGCAGCGCCAGGCGAGCCGTTTACCCGTCAAACTGTTGAAAATGCTGAGCGCGCGCACGGGACACATCCTTCACCCGGACTATCTCCAGCCGCTCCCGTCCACTCCCGTCAGCCCTATCGAGGTACAGACGAGTTCTTTCACAGTATATGGGGAAAGCGGACAGTTTGCGACACGAAACAACACCTTTCTTCTTCTTTTTCCTCATTCCAGTCTTTATTTTCAACTCTTGATCTAGCCTAGGCTACTGTGTGAATGCGCAAATACTGAACGCGCAGCCTTTTCGTGTTGGAAAATACACTAATATTTACCAGAGGTTATAATTAACCCTTTATACTACGTAGTATTTTTTTTTACAGTCTATGGGTAAAGCTGACCGTTTGCGACACGAAACAACACATTTCTTAATTTATTTCACCGCGTGAATGCGCAAATAGCTACTGAACGCGCAGCCGTTTTTATTTTTTGATAACGTTTATGTCAACCTTAAAAAAAACTTTTCTTGAAAGTATTAATTTATCTAATTACTTTAATGTGTCTGTTGTGCACTGATATAAGCTATTTATACTCTTACAAACTCAAAATAAGCGAATAATCGTAATTTAATACTGACGATAAAAGCGTATATGCGCAACGTTAGAGAATTGTTTTTATGCTTAAATAATTAGGCCTCTATAAACCTCAGTATTTTTGAAATTGCATCACTGCAATTCTATGCGAGATGCCATAAGATAATTCTATCCTAATTCTGTAAGGCAAAGTTGCTTTGTGAACATTTATCAAATATGCATAAATACTGGAAAGTGTAACACTATTTATGTCACTACACATCTTTTCCAGTCGATTTTGAGTCTTGGATAAATAATAAAACAAACATCATTAATGGTTTCCTTAAAAACCTTCTTCTTCCAACAATGCATTTTTTCTTTTGTTATATAAAGGGAAGGAAAACAATATATGTTGCCACATAAAATGCCACATAGAGACACATTTTATTGCGTGTAAAGAGGGATATAACTCACTTGACATTTGATTTAATGTCTCTGCAGCATTTTAGATTTAAGATTCAGAAGAGGCTTGAGTCGTGCTCAAAGGCTTTACACCGCCTAACATAAACCAACATTAAACATTTACCTTTTTTAGCCTTGAAAATGTCACAATGAACTCATTAATTAAATGCACGTTTATGTGGAAAGCATCAATATTTTCAGTGGAAATGTCAAATGTAAATATGCGTGTTCTTTTGAAATTATAATATACTTAAATCTGTCTGTTTTCACAGTTGAAAACAATTAATATAGATAGATAGATAGATAGATAGATAGATAGAACATTTATGTGGAAAAAAGCATCAATATTTTCAGTAGTTTAACTCAGTGGTAATGCCAAATGTAAATATGAGTGTTCTTTTGAAACTATAATATACTTAAATCTGTCTGTTTTCACAGTTGGATGCCAAGAAGAGTCCGCTCGCCCTCCTCGCACAAACATGCTCCCAAATTGGGAAGTCGGATCCCCTTTCCTCGTCGAAACTCTCGGCCGTCGTCTCGGACAAGGACAGCAAATCCAGCCCGCTGAAGATCAGCGACATCGGAGCCGAGGACAAATCCAGTTTCAAGCCATACGCCAAATCATCCGAGAGAAAAGACACGAGTGGAGATAAGAGCGGTTTCCGTGTCCCGAGCGCCACCTGTCGACCCGTCACGCCGCGGACGGCGAGTCCAAACTCCTGCAGCTCCATCTCTCCACAACCCGGAGATAAATCCGGGGATAAAACAGGGAAAAAGGAGAGCGATGCACGTAAAAGCTCCACTCCGGATACACCGGGAAGAACTGAGAGCAACAGCAGCGAGGCAAAGGATGTTTCCAAAGCGGTCGCATCCGATAGCGTTCCCACGTCCTCGGCCTCGTCCGTTCTCGGGTCGGGACTCGTAGCGCCGGTTTCTCCCTACAGAACCGGCCACAGCGTGTTCCCCATCTCCCCCGCGGGACTAGCGTATCCCGGAGCGTACGCCGGCTACGCTCAGCCCTTCCTCTCCCACGGCGTGGACCCGAGCAAGCCCAGCGGAGGCGGTCAGATGATGAGTCTGAGCGGTAAAACTGGGTCCAGTCCCCTCGCCGGAGCCTCTCCTCCGTCCATCATGTGCCGAGACCCGTTCTGCCTGAGCTACCACTGCGCTAGCCATCTCTCTCCCCAGCGCCTCGCACGACAGCAAGCCCGGATACCCGCTCATGTATCCCATGCACCCGCTATCAACCGCTACGCACTCCTTCCCCGGACACCCGTTGTATCCGTACGGCTTTTTAATCCCCAACGAATCCCAGCACATTTGCAACTGGGTGTCCGTGAACGGGCCCTGCGACAAGCGCTTCTCCAGCTCAGAGGAGCTTCTGAGCCACTTGCGGACTCACACGGCGTTCGCCGAGAAGCTCGTGTCGGGATATCCCAACTCTTTAACTCTTCCGGCGTGTCACATGCCTGGAGCCCCGCTAGCGCTCCGGTCCCCGCATCACACACTCGGGATCGGGACGCGGTATCACCCGTACGCTAAAAGCCCGTTACAGACGAGCGGTGGGCCGGTGCCGGTTCCTGCGGCCACGGGCCCGTTTTACTCCCCGTACACACTGTACGGACACAGACTGACCACTGCGCCTGGACTCGGATATCAGTGAGGGAAGGACTTTTGTATGTTTTTGTTCACCTCAGGACTAGTGGACCATTATTTATTAAAGCTAGCTTTAAAGCGAATGAAATAAAAACATTTCAACAAGACTCACATGGCTTTATTTAAACTGTTACAGACATAATGACTCTCGGTAACACTTTATTTTACAGTTTCCTTGTTACACGTTACATGTAATTACCATAATAATAACAGTAAATTATGCATAATTACATGCAACTAAACCTCAACCAAACCCTAATCCTACCATAACCCTAGAGTAAGTACATGTTGTTCATTAATATTACTCAGTACTTACATGTATAATTACACTGTAACAATGACACCTTAAAATAAAGTGTAACCCGACTCTCTTTTATATATATACATATATATATGAAAGATGAAACAACCCTTGACTGAAGCCGAGACACACTGTGTAATGTCTTATAGCCAAAATTTGCATGTTTATTTCTACGTTTACTTGAATACTTATATTTTAACGATTGTGGGGGAGAAATGTTTTTACTGTGAAACTCAGGGAAAACGACAGCAATTAAAGAATAACTCGTTCAGTCTGTGCACTAGTTTATTTGTCTTTTGACTTTTCTGTGCCAAATCTACAGCATTGGTTTATTTAGACACTAAAAACTAGATTTTTAATGTTGCGTTTGAGACATGTGCTAATCTTTCAACAACCTTCAGTAATAATAAACCTCAGGTTATATATATATATATATACACACACACACACACACACACACACACACACGTGAAACTCGAAAAATTAGAATACAGTGCAACAGTTCATGTATTTCAGTAATTCAAATTAAAAGGTGAAACTATTATATTTTTAATATCACTATACACATATGCATGATTATATTTTTCAGAGGGCCGACATTTCTGTATTTAAAATCCTTTTTTTGATTGATTTCATGTAATATTTAAATTTTCTGAGATTTTGAATTTGGGGTTTTCTGTACACCATAATCATCAAAATCATAACTTTTGCATGATATTCTAATTTTGCGAGTTTCACCTGTATTTGTTTATGTGGCTTTTGCATTACTTTTTAAAACTATTAAATAAATCAGGTAATAAAGAAGAATAGGTCTAAGATAGAAAATCAGTTTAATAGGTATGCATTTTATATGTTCATATTTATATATCCTTGTTAAAGAAATTAAAATGAATCCAAAATGTGCTAATAAGGGGTTTATCATCAAACCTTTTACAAAATGTGGTTACATGTTTAAACATATGAAAGCAATAATGCAAAGCTATTGCTAACACTTTATAATATTAGTAAGTCATATTCTTATAAACACTGTACATGCACATTCAATTAAGAAAATAAAATAGCATATAAATCTATTTTAATATATTACAGTTTTCCTGCTGAAAATAAAACATCCATCATTGTATTTCTCCAGAAGAGCATCAAACTCTTCCTCCACATTCAGTTGCTCTAAATATCAGAAGAAATTACAGATTCATTAAGCGGTTTGATTTAGAAAGAGTTTAGTACCAATAATTCATGGACAATCACAGGTTAATGTTCATCACAGAGAAAAACATATCAATAATAAATCAAACAAATGCTTGACAGAACAATGTGACATTTAATCACTCAAAATAATTATTTTGTGTAACGTCTACAATTCTCTTGATTTAAACATATTAAACGTTTAGACACACTCTGTCATACAAATATAAAAGTCATCAGAATTATGAAATGACACTCGAATAGTTTGCATAATATTATACAATAGTGGCCAAAAGTGAAATCTTCACTCTTTATTTAAATATGATCAAAAATGTGTTTTGTAATCATAATGCGAGTCAACTGTTTAATTTGTGACAACGCAATGAAACATGATAAATTGTGCAACTTCATTTTTGGCCAGACTGTCATGCAAAAACAAGAGAGAACCAATGAAATATTAAATATTCATTATGTTGTAGTCAGTGTGTGCTTTTCCCTGTCAGCTTTTTGTTTTTCAATGGATTTTTCTTTTTGCATAGTAAAATAAAACCTGTAGTTTGCTTTTTTTGGATGAATCATTAGATTCAGTACCTTAACCAAAGTTTAGTGTTTTGTTCTTCATTATATTTAAAAAATATAAAATATTTCCCTCATATTTTGATGGTTTAATCAAATTTGTAAAAAAAACAAGAATCCCCTCCGGACATCATTTTTGAATGGAAAGATATTCTGGAGACGCAGAATCATATTTAAATTAAGAATTAGGATCAGAAAAATCAGCATAAAAGATATATATATATATATAATTGAACCAAATTAGAACAAGACTTGTATATTCAAGAAATTTCTCTTTCCTTTCATTGGAAAAGGCCCAACAACTAAAGCCAGCACAAAAGGCTAAATCGAGTATAAAAACTGCATATATGGGCATTTTTTGCCACACCGCATTTTTTGTTTTTGTGCATTTTTGCAATTTTTTGGCTCAAACGTTTGCATTGCCATGTGTACTGCGGCGTGCAAAACTTAAAAACACGGTTCCTTAAAATATTCATCATGACAGACTCCAAGAGTGACTGGACGACATGCATTTAAAACAGCATGTCTGAGTTACAAACCAAACCCACAGTGTTTTAGCCCTAAACACGGCAGTCTGGATAACCCAGGCCTCTTCAGCCTCTCGCTGATCCGACATGAAGACCCGACCGCCGACTGACCACACGCTCATATAGAACAGCAAGAATCGCTCATGAGCTTTAGGACGATGAATGTTTCAGTGTTTACACCTGGACTCAAACCACAAAATCATGACGTTTTTATCTTGTTTTTCCAGTAAAAAATCTAAATATCCAAGATTGAGAAGCAAAAAAGACTAAATGCAGTGTTGAGCGAATCAGAGGAAAACAGAATTATGTTTCTTCTTCTTAAACGTACAGTAAGTGCAACTTTGGACAGTTGGTGGCGCTAGAGAAGTCGAATTAGAGACTAAAATAGCTGTGAGTTAAATTCAGATTGTCCTCTATCGGTGTGCCAAATTTCACCATGCTCCAACAAGGATTTCATTTAAGTTTATGGTTTCCCAGAAAACCCACTATTTTTTGTAAGATGAAGCCTATCAAAGCATTAGATTTACGGTTAGAAAATAACTTTAAAATCTTTCATTTCGCCTTGTTTTAAGGATGTTTAGATAACTGAAAAATGGCTCAAAGATACCGATGAAGATGATTTGTGCATGGTGTAAATCACCGAACATACACAAACAGACAAAACTAAACACTCACAGATATTAGATATCCATAAATAATCTTGTGCTGCACAGATTCTACACAGATGATCGTTCACTCTGACGGCGTGTTTATAGAATCATTACAGCTGCGCTTCTGTCTGATACACACACACACACACACACACACACACACACACACACACACACACACACACACACACACACACACACACATTTGCTAAGATGTTCTGTGTCTGTTGCTACGCTCTGAAAAATAAAGGTTCCCAATGGGAGTTTTCCGAGCGATGCCATAGATTTGTTTTTTTCTTTGGTTTTAGTTCTTAACAGAATATGTTTAATAATCTTAAGAACCTTTTTCTGTTTAATGTTGATTATCGCGTTATTTACATGCATCTGCACATGCTATCACTTGTTTCTGCTTCTTTTTCGCCTGTTTTGATCCAGAGATTCTGTACTCTTTATTAGATGATGCGTAATAGCGCCCCCTACCGCAAAACATTATAATACCATAAAATATCGACCCTGTAGTCAATCATTTTATCCCTTAAAACTCACTTTCAGTCACCAAAATTACATATTTAATTTTTTCCTTAAAAAAAAAAAATAAAATAAAAAATCGCCATGCGTTAAAATATCTTGAATGTAACGACACCCTTGCCTCATTTAGTATGCGTGGTTCTATGAATATGCAAATGAGCCCCGCCTCCACTCACTCACTCACTCAGAGATCCACTGGTTGACGATCACACGTTGATCTGATTGGTTATAAGGTCGTTTGTGACGTCAGAAACACCAGCGATTTCAGTGTTTTTGAGACTGTCTTTGGTTCACTGCAGTTTTAATACTCAGCAATGCTGTCGACTTATGAATTTACACGTGGTTTGTGTTAAAGCATATTAAAAACACCACATAGACATATGAACAACATTAATATCTTGATTTTCACCACAGGGAGGCTTTAAAAGTGTCTCTGAGAATCTGTCAGGTTAAAACTGAAGATCGCACAGCTAATAGATCTGAATTACTGTTCATGTCTGTAGCTCAAACGCTGCACACAAGTTTTATATTAAAGCATCAGATGTTTTGCAGACCCCTAACATGAAATATGAGCAAAAGTAATAATAGTGATGCTTGACTCATCAGAACCGTCTGGAAAGACTTTCGTGTGAAGCGAGGAAACGTGCAAAGTTACACAGTTGTTTTAAAGCCACTGAAGCTTTAAACGCAGGAGATTAATGATGGAGACTGAAAATTAGCCACAGATTGGATACAAATACACCGTGCATCGCAAAACACACACACACACACACACACACACACACACACACACACACACACACACACACACACACACACACACACACACACACACACACACACACACACACACACACACACACACACACACACACACACACACACACACACACACACACACTTAAACACGTGCACACATGGAAACTCTTACCTCTAAACACATGTGCAGTGAGTAAGATAAATGAAGTCTCAACAAGCACTCCACACACACATTCATGCTGCATGGCCTCCACCACACACACACACACACACACACCGTAATTTCCAGAGTATTTAAAAGCAGCGAGTCGTGCCAGTTCGTGCTTCGGGTCGAAACTCCAGTCCAAACTCTCCAAACTGAGGTGTTTAAATCAGGTTTGGCATCGACTCTCAATTCTCAGGCCTGTTTTCGACAGTCCCTCAAAAACACACACACACACACACACACACACACACACACACACACACACACACACACACACACACACGTTTGTTTTTGTGATTTATGAGGACATTCCATAGGCGTAATGGTTTTTATACTGGACAAACTATATATTCTGTCCCCCTACACTGCCCCTGTCCCTAAACCTACCCCTTACAGGAGACATGCTGGATTTTAACATTTAAAAAAAAACATTGTTTTTTATGTTTTTAAGCTGTTATAAATTACCATGCAATGTCTATATTTCAATATTGTAATACAGTGTAATACCATTCATTATACACAGTGTCTCATATATCACAAAACAAGCACACACACACAACACACCACACACACACACACACTACACACAATCATCCAATCAACATTCCAACAAAACGACACACAGTAGTCATAATTCTCCGTAAAACACGTGTTCTCAGCAATTGATAACTGTCTTTCTAATATTGTGTTGTGTTGTTTGTGTTGTGATATTGTGTTAGTGTTGTTTCCAGATATATCCTGTAAGTCAGTTTATGTGTTATTTCCAGATTTTTAAGTCCAGAATTTACTAACTTCCAGATATTGTCAAATGTTCAATATTGCGTATAGAATTTCCAGATATGTGTTAAGCATGATAGTGTAAATTTCAAGCATATTGATTATAAGTGTTAATTATTGATGTTAATACATTGTCCAGAATATCATTATAATGCTTCAAATTTGGTATAAATGTTCAGATTTTTATACAGTGTTCCAAGATATTTGTATAATTTATGATATTTTATAATTTTCAGAATATTAGTTACAGTTTTGTTCCATGAATAGTGTGTGAATATCAAACTGTGTTAGTCCAGATAATTGTGTAGTAAATGTCATGTTTGTTAGAAGTCAGAATGCTGTATAATGTATTTTTTCCAGATATTGTGTATAAGTGTTCCAGATATTGTGTATAACTGTTCCAGATATTGTGTATAAGTCAGTATGTGTATAATGTTCACAGATATTGTGTAAAGTTAAATTGTGTATAATGTTCCAGATATTGTGTATAAGTGTTCCAGTCATATGTGTATAATCAGATATTGTGTTAAATGTTCCAGATATTGGTATATTAGAATGTCCAGATATTGTGTATAAGTGTTCCAGATATGTGTATAAGTGTTCCAGATATTGTGTTATAAGTTCCAATATTGTGTATAAGTCAGATATTGTGTAATAAGTGTTCCAGATATTGTGTATAAAGTTCCAGATATTGTGTATAAGTTCAGATATTGTGTATAAGTTCAGATATTGGTATAAGTGTTCCAGATATTGTGTATAAGTGTTCCAGATATTGTGTATAAGTGTTCCAGATATTGTGTATAATGTTCCAGATATTGTGTATAAATGTTCCAGATATTGTGTATAAGTGTTCCAGATATTGTGTATAAGTCAGATATTGTGTATAAGTGTTCCAGATATATGTGTATAAGTGTTCCAGATATTGTGTATAAGTGTTCCAGATATTGTGTATAATGTTCCAGATATTGTGTATAAGTGCAGAATTGTGTATAATTTCCAGATTTCCAGAATTTAAATGTTAGAATTGTTAAAGTTCAGTATTGTGACTCAATGTTCAGATTTTTGTAAAGTGTTCCCATAATGTAAAAAGTCCAGAATGAAGTAATAAATGTCCAGAACTTGTTATAATGTCCATATGTGAAATCAGATATGGTATAGTGTTCAATATTGTGTATAAGTCAGAATTATGTGTAAGTGTTCCAGATATTGTGTAAAATTCAGATATTGTTAAGTGTTCCAGATAGTGATAAGTTCAATATTGTGTATAATGTCCAGATATGTTATAAGTCAATATGTGTAAAGTGTTCCAGATATTGTTTAGTTGATATGTGTATATGTTCCAGATATTGTGTATAAGTCAGTATTGTGTATAAGTTCCAGATATTTGTATAAGTTCAGATATTGTGTATAAGTGTATCCAGATATTGTGTATTAGTGTTCCAGATATTGTTATAAAGTCAGAATTGTGTATAAGTCCAATATTGTAAAATGTTCCAGATATTGTGTATAATATCCAATTGTGTATGTTCCAGAAATTGTGTATACAGTGTTCCAGATATGTGTATAATGTTCCAGATATGTAGTTGCAATGTGTAAAGTGTGTTCAGATATTGTGTATAAGTGTTCAGATATTGTGTTAAGTGTTCCAGATATTTGTGTATAAGTGTTCCAGATATTGTTATAATGTTCCTAATTGGTATAAGTTCAGATATTTGTATAAGCCAGATATTGTTATATTCAGATTTGTGTATTCAAGTTTCCATATGGATAAGTGTTCCAGATATTGTGTATTAATGTTCCAGTTTGATAAAGTGTCCGATATTTGTATAATGTTCCAATATTGTGTATAAATGTGTCCAATATTATGTTAATAAAGGTGATTTGTGTATAAAGTGTTCCAGATTTGTGTTAAAAATGTTCAGATATTGTTATAAGTGTTCCAGATATTGTGTATAAGTGTCCTAATATTGTGTATAAATGTGTTCAGATATTGTGTATAATTTTCAATATTTATTGTTATAATGATATTTGTATAATTTCGTATTTGTATAAGTCGATATTGTTTAAGTGTTCCAGATATTGTATAGTATATGTTAATAAATGTTCCAATTGTTTATAAAGTGCAATATTTGTATAATGTCAGATATGTTATATCTTCAGATATTGGTATAAAGTGTTCCAGATATTTTTAATGTGTATAAGTGTATAGTGATTTGTTAATGTGTTCCAGATATTGTGTATAATGTTTTCCAGATATTGTGTTAATGTTCCAGATATTGTGTATAAGTCAGATATTGTGTATAATGTTTCCAGATATTGTGTATAAGTGTTCCAGATATTGTGTATAAGTGTTCCAGAATTGTGTATAAGTCAGATATTGTGTATAATGTTCCAGATATTGTGTATAAGTGTTCCAGATATTGTGTATAAGTGTCCAGATTTGTGTATAATGTTCAGATATTGTGTATAATGTTCCAGATTTGTCAGATATTGTGTTAAATGTGTTCCAGATATTGTGTATAAGTGTTCCAGATATTGTGTATAAATGTTTCCAGATATTGTGTATAAGTCAGATATTGTGTATAAGTGTTCTAATTTGTTATAAGTGTTCAATAATTGTCTAAGTTCCATATTGTGTTAAGTGTTCCAGATATTGTGTTAAGTGTTCCAGATATTGTGTATAATGTCAGATTTTGTATAAGTGTTCCAGATATTGTGTATAATGTTCCAGATATTGTGTATAAGTGTTCCAGATATTGTGTATAAGTGTTGATAATGTGTTCAATGTGTTCCAGATATGTGTATAATGTTCCAGATATTGTGTATAGAATATTGTGTAAATGTTCCAGATATTGTGTATAAATGTTCCAGATATGTGTATAAGTGTTCCAGATATTGTGTATAAGTGTTCCAGATATTGTGTATAAATGTTCAGATATGTGTATAATTGTTTAGTGTTCCAGATATTGTGTATAAGTGTTCCAGATATTGTGTATAAGTGTTCCAGATATTGTGTATAAGTGTCCAGATATTGTGTTTAATAATGTCAGATATTGTGTATAATGTTCCAGATATTGTGTATAAGTCAGATATTGTGTATAAGTGTCCAGATATTGTGTATAAATGTTCCAGATATTGTGTATAAGTGTTCAGATATTGTGTATAAGTTCCAGATTGTGTATAAGTGTTCAGATATTGTATAGTGTTCCAGATTTGTGTATAAGTGTTCCAGATTTAAGTTATTAAATGTTCCAGATATTGTATAAGTGAATTGTGTATAAGTGTTCGATATTGTGTATAAGTCAGATTTGTGTATAAGTGTTCAGTATGTGTATAAGTGTTCCAGATATTGGTTAATGTCAGTTATGTGTATAATGTTAGATATTGTGTATAGTGTTCCAGATATTGTGTATAAGTTCAATATTGTGTATAAGTGTTCCAGATATGTGTATAAGTGTTCCAGATATTGTATAAGTGTTCCAGATATTGTTAAGTCAGATTGTGTATATGTTCCGATATTGTGTATAAGTTCAGATATGTGTATAAGTCAGATATGTGTATAGTCAGATATTGTGTATAATGTCCAATATTGTGTATAGTCCAATATTGTGTATAGTGTCCAGATATGTGTATAAGTGTATGGTATAAGTTCAGATATTGTGTATAGTCAGTATTGTGTATAATGTTCCAGATATTGTGTATAAGTTCGATATGTGTATAGTTAGATATTGTGTATAATGTTCAGATATTGTGTATAAGTGTTCAGATATTGTGTATAAGTCAGATATTGTGTATAAGTGTTCCAGAATTGTGTATAAGTTCCAGATATTGTGTTAAGTCAGATATTGTGTATAATTTCAGATATTGTGTATAAGTGTTCCAGATATTGTTATAATGTTCCAGATTTGTGTATAGTGTTCCAGATATTGTGTATAATCAGATATGTGTATAGTGTTAAAGTGTTATCAATTTGTGTATAATGTTCCAGAATTGTGTATTAAGTGTCCAATATTGTGTATAATGTTCCAGATATTGTGTTATAATGTTCAGTTGTGTATATGTTCCAGATATGTGTATAAGTGTTCAGAATTGTGTATATAATGTTAATATTGTATAATGTTCCAATATTGTGTATAAGTTTCAGAATTGTGTAAAGTGTTCCAGATATTGTATAATCAATTGGTATAAAGTTCAGATATTGTGTATATGTTCAGATATTGTGTATAAGTGTTCCATATTGTGATAAGTCAGATATTGTGTATAAGTCAATATTGTGTATAAGTCAATATTGTGTATAATGTTCAGATATTGTGTATAAGTGTTTCGTATTGTTATATGTGTTCCAGATATTGTGTATATCAGTGTATTTATGAAAGTCAGATATTGTGTATAATGTTCCAGAATTGTGTATAAGTCAGATTTGTGTATAAGTGTTCCAGAATTGTGTATAAGTCAGTATTGTGTATAAGTCGTAGATAGTGTGTTAAAGTGTTCAGATATTGTGTATAAGGTTCCAGATATTGGTTATAAAAGTGTTCCAGATATTGTGTATAATGTTCCAGATATTGTATAAGTCAGATATTGTGTATAGTTCAGATATTGTGTATAGTGTTCCAGATATTGTGTTAAGTGTTCCAATATTGTGTATAAGTCAGTATTGTGTAGTGTTCCAGATATTGTGTATAAGGTCAATATGTGTATAAGTGTTCCATATTGTGTAAATGTTAATTTGTAAGTCAGTGGTATAGTCTTGTTAAGTCCAGATTGTAATGATATGTTATGTTCAGTTGTTGTGTTTGTTCCATGTGTATATGTTCCATATTGTGTAATCATATTGTGTATATGTTATTGTAGGTCATATTGTATAGTTCAATATGTTAGTGTTCATTTTGTTAATCAGATATGTGTAAGTGTAGTGATAGCATATGTGTATATTTCTTGTTATAGTAGATTGTAAGTTTGTGATAAGCAATTGTATTCAGTTGTGTAAAGTCAAATTGGTATAGCGTTGTGTATAGCGATTGTTAGTCAGTTTGTGAAGTCAGTGGTTATTTATGGTAGTTCAGTATGTGTAGTTATGGTATAGTCATATTGTGTAAGGTTCCAGTTTAAGTAATTTTATAGGTTCAGTATGTGTATGTTCCATATGTGTTATGTAAGTATTTGTAAGTCAATGTGTAGTCATTTATAGTATTTAGGTTCCGTATTGTATATGTCCATATTGTGAGTCTGTGATAGGTCCAGATATGTGATAAGTGTCAGTATTTATATGTATAAGTCGATTTGTGTAAAGTTCAGATTGGTATAAGTCATATGTGTATAAGTGTCAGATATTGTGTATAAGTCAGATATTGTGTATAGTAGTGATATTTGTTTAATGTCCAGATATTGTGTATAAGTTTCCAGATATTGTGTATAAGTGTCAGATAGTGTATAATGTTCCAATTGTTAGTCAAGTAAGATATTGTGTATAAGTGTCAGATATGTGTATAAGTGTTCATATTGTGTATAAGTTCCAGATATTGTGTTAAGTCGATATTGTGTTAATGTTCCAGTTGTGTAAAGTGTCCAGATATTGTGTATAAGTCAATTTATGTGTAATATTTAATTTTATATTTGTCCAGATATGTGTAAAGTTCCATTTGTATAAGTCAGATATGTGTAAGTGTTCCAAATTGGTATAATGTTCCAGTATGTTAAGTTCCAATTGTGTATAATCAGTATTGTGTTAATGTTCGATATGTGTATATTCGTATTGTGTTAGTTAAATTTTTAATGTGTCAATTTGTGTATAAGTTTCAGAATTGTGTAGTCAATTTGGTTAAGGTCCGTTTGTATATAATTTTTATTTTTGTTATTCAGATATGTGTTTAATGTTCCAGATATTGGTATAAGTTCCATATTGGTATAATGTTCCAGATATTGTGTATAAGTTCCAGATATTGTATAAGTGTATATTGTTAAAGTCCGATATTGTATAAGTGTTCCAGATATTGTGTAAATGTTCCAGATATTGTGTATAAGTGATATTGTGTAAAGTTTTAAATGTTTCAAATTTGTATAAGGTCCGATATTGTGTATAAGTGTTCCAGATATTGTATAAGTTCCAGATATTGTTAAGATATTTGTTAATGTTCCAAATTGTGTATAAAGTCAGATATTGTTAAGTGTTCCAATTTGTTAATACAGATTTGTAAGTGTTCCAGATTTGTATGTTCAGTTTGGTATAAGTCAGATATTGTGATAAGTGTTCAGTATTGTGTATAGTTCAGTATTGTTATAAGTTCAATTTTTATTTTGTTCCAGATATTGTGTATAAATGTTCCAGATATTGTGTATAAGTCAGATATTGTGTATAAGTGTTCCAGATATTGTGTATAAGTGTTCCAGATATTGTGTATAAGTGTTCCAGATATTGTGTATAAGTGTTCCAGATATTGTGTATAAGTGTTCCAGATAGATATTGTGTATAAGTGTTCCAGATAAGATTTGTGTATAAGTGTTCCAGATATTGTGTATAATGTTCCAGATATTGTGTATAAATGTTCCAGATATTGTGTATAAGTCAGATATTGTGTATAAGTGTTCCAGATATTGTGTATAAGTGTTCCAGATATTGTGTATAAGTGTTCCAGATATTGTGTATAAGTGTTCCAGATATTGTGTATAAGTCAGATATTGTGTATAAATGTTCCAGATATTGTGTATAAGTCAGATATTGTGTATAAGTGTTCCAGATATTGTGTATAAGTCAGATATTGTGTATAAGTGTTCCAGATATTGTGTATAAGTGTTCCAGATATTGTGTATAAGTGTTCCAGATATTGTGTATAAGTCAGATATTGTGTATAAATGTTCCAGATATTGTGTATAAATGTTCCAGATATTGTGTATAAGTCAGATATTGTGTATAAGTGTTCCAGATATTGTGTATAAGTGTTCCAGATATTGTGTATAAGTGTTCAGATATTGTGTATAAGTGTTCCAGATATTGTGTATAAGTGTTCCAGATAAGATATTGTGTATAAGTGTTCCAGATATTGTGTATAATGTTCCAGATATTGTGTATAAATGTTCCAGATATTGTGTATAAGTCAGATATTGTGTATAAGTGTTCCAGATATTGTGTATAAGTGTTCCAGATATTGTGTATAAGTGTTCCAGATATTGTGTATAAGTGTTCCAGATATTGTGTATGTGTTCCAGATATTGTGTATAAGTCAGATATTGTGTATAAGTGTTCCAGATATTGTGTATAAGTCAAATATTGTGTATAAGTGTTCCAGATATTGTGTATAAGTGTTCCAGATATTGTGTATAAGTGTTCCAGATATTGTGTATAAGTCAGATATTGTGTATAAATGTTCCAGATATTGTGTATAAGTCAGATATTGTGTATAAGTGTTCCAGATATTGTGTATAAGTCAGATATTGTGTATAAGTGTTCCAGATATTGTGTATATAAGGTTCCAGATATTGTGTATAAGTGTTCCAGATATTGTGTATAAGTCAGATATTGTGTATAAATGTTCCAGATATTGTGTATAAATGTTCCAGATATTGTGTATAAGTGTTCCAGATATTGTGTATAAGTCAGATATTGTGTATAAGTGTTCCAGATATTGTGTATAAATGTTCCAGATATTGTGTATAAGTGTTCCAGATATTGTGTATAAGTCAGATATTGTGTATAAGTGTTCCAGATATTGTGTATAAGTGTTCCAGATATTGTGTATAAGTGTTCCAGATATTGTGTATAAGTGTTCCAGATATTATGTATAAGCGTTCCAGATATTGTGTATAAGTCAGATATTGTGTATAAGTGTTCCAGATATTGTGTATAAGTGTTCCAGATATTGTGTATAAGCGTTCCAGATATTGTGTATAAGTCAGATATTGTGTATAATGTGTTCCAGATATTGTGTATAAGTGTTCCAGATATTGTGTATAAGTCAGCTATTGTGTATAAGTCAGATATTGTGTATAAGTGTTCCAGATATTGTGTATAAGTGTTCCAGATATTGTGTATAAGCGTTCCAAATATTGTGTATAAGTCAGATATTGTGTATAAGTGTTCCAGATGTTGTGTATAAGTGTTCCAGATATTGTGTATAAGTCAGATATTGTGTATACGTGTTCCAGATATTGTGTATAAGTGTTCCAGATATTGTGTATAAGTCAGATATTGTGTATAAGTGTTCCAGATATTGTGTATAAGTGTTCCACATATTGTGTATAAGTGTTCCACATATTGTGTATAAATGTTCCAGATATTGTGTATAAGTGTTCCAGATATTGTGTATAAGTGTTCCAGATATTGTGTATAAGTGTTCCAGATATTGTGTATAAATGTTCCAGATATTGTGTATAAGTGTTCCAGATATTGTGTACAAGTCAGATATTGTGTATAAGTGTTCCAAATATTGTGTATAAGTCAAATATTGTGTATAAGTGTTCCAGATATTGTGTATAAGTGTTCCAGATATTTATTGTGTTCCAATATGTGTAAGTCAGATATTGTGTATAAGTTCAGATATTGTGTATAAATGTTCCAGATATTGTGTATAAGTCATGTCAGATATTGTGTATAATGTTCCAGATATTGTGTATAAGTCAGATATTGTGTATAAGTTCCAGATATTGTGTATAAGTGTTCCAGATATTGTGTATAAGTGTTCCAGATATTGTGTATAAGTGTTCCAGATATTGTGTATAAGTGTTCCAGATATTGTGTATAAGTCAGATATTGTGTATAAGTGTTCCAGATATTGTGTATAAGTCAGATATTGTGTATAAGTGTTCCAGATATTGTGTTTATGAATGTTGTGTTGCTGGTGTTCCTCTCTCTTCATGAGATATTAGAAACATGTGAAACTACAGGAGAGGATCCGCAAGCCTTCATCTGATCTCTGCTGGCAATAACACGTCCGTGACAGCCGATGAATCTTCTGCATCGCTGCTTTACACATAAACACAAAATATGGCATCATAAAAACAAATATAGCAGAGCGGTGCCACATCTGACCTCTGCTCTAAATACCACAGATATTGTTTCAGGGGTGAAATCTCTCATTTATGATGTGAATGCAGGAAAAGTTACATTTCAATCAAAAACCTCAACTTTTACGTGAAAAAGCATTACAGGATGATATTTGGCAGACCTGTATATGTCATAATTTAATGTTCATATTATACCAATCTAGAATAGATATATCTAAAAGAAGTGCTAATAGTTTCCACAAAAGGGGCCGTGAATTTAACACAACGCTAAAAAAAAGTCTGCCATAAACAAGTGGTAAAACTAGTAAAAATAAAATGATTACAATTTATTTTGTTAAACTAAGTAAAGCTGAATAAATATTAGAAAAAAAATCAGATGAAAACTAACTGAAATAAAAAAATCTTTTAAGTAATTACTAAAATTACTAAACCTGAAATAAAAATAACTGAAAGTCAAATAGAAATAATTAAAACAAACCAAAATTATTAAAAATTACAAACGTACATTAAAAACATTGCTAAAACTTAAACTAAAATGAAAACTAAAGTCAATTCAAAAGATTAAATAGTTATATAAATAATAATAATACTATAAATAACATTACAATTAGTCATAATTATGAGATAAAGTCAAAATTATGACAAACTAAATAAATTAAAATTATTTTAATAATTATGACTGTCAATACATTTTTAGTCAATTTGACTTTTTAATTATGACTTTCATAATTTGGAATGTCAATTCTGACTTTTTATTCTCATAATTTAGCATTTTTGCCAATTTCAATTTAGGTATAATTTCAACTTTTGTCATTATTATTTACTTTTTAGTCTCATCAGTTTTTATCCTCAATTATTCTCATCATCTCTTTGTCATTATTATGCCAAAATTTTTATATAAATTGAAATGACCACAAAAAAAAATCAAGGTTATGACTTGATAAATTGAAATATTCAACTGTCAATATAAAATTGTCAATTTCAACTTTTTATCTTATGACTGTCAATTTCGAATTTCATAATGTTTTGACTTAAAACTTTTTATCCTCATCATTTATCCTCATCATCTTTTAATGTCGTGATTATGACTTCCCCTTTTCATCTCATGATTATGATTTACAGAGGCTGCTTGTGTCCCTGATGTGGCAGAATGATGTGTTGGGTTAGAGACGCGTGCTCCGGCTGATCTGAGATCAGAGATGTTGTTAAACTCAGCAGAAACGCCTCTCCTCAATGTGGCCTTTATACGGGCTGAACTCTCTCCACTCCGGCACTCAGAATACCAGCCTTCAAGATGTTGCCCAATTATCGCTTTCATTGGGCTGATGGATGCCAGCTGGGCTCTCGGGCTCTGGACGGGGTTTCGGCCCACCCGTCACTCTGACGTGCGTCTCTGAACTCAATCCAGAGGAAAAGTCCATAAAAATGTTCAAGCGTTCAAATGCAGCGCATCAGGCATGAACGACCCGCCATGCACTTTAAGAGGAACCCGAGATGAGCCGATCACCAGATCTTCCCATCATGCTTTCTCTGTGTGTGTGTGTGTGTGTGTGTGTGTGTGTGTGTGTGTGTGTGTGTGTGTGTGTGTGTGTGTGTGTGTGTGTGTGTGTGTGTGTGTGTGTGTGTGTGTGTGTGTGTGTGTGTGTGTGTGTGTGTGTGTGTGTGTGTGTGTGTGTGTGAGTGTGTATTACCTGATCATCACTGCAGAAGTAAAGATGTGAGATCTGCACAATTCACGATTCTGGCCTCAGATAAAACTACCAAAGCCTCTCTTCTGCTCACCGGCTGCATTTATTTGATCAGATACTGTAAAAAAAAAAGACAGTAAAAATAGTGAAATATTATTACAATGTAAATCAGCTGTTTTCTATGTGAATATATAGTAAGTGTAATTTATTCCTGTCTTCGGTGTCACATGATCCTTCAGATTTAAGTCGAAATTATGACTTAAAAAGTAAAAAGTTTGACATACTAAATTGAAATTATGACTTAAATCACAATTATGACTTTGAAATTTCAATTATACGTCAATTAGACCTATGTCAATATCGACTTGTCATAATTTTGACTTGTATTCTCATTACTTTGAATTTTTATATCATAATTAATTATTCTTGTCTTAGATAAACTACCAAAGCCTCTCTTCTGCTCACCGGCTGCATTCATTTGATCAAAAGTACAGTAAAAATTGTGAAATTTTATTACAAATTAAAAATCTAGTTTTCTATGTGAATATATAAGTAAAGTGTAATTTATTCCTGTGATCAAAACTGAATTTTCAGCATCATTACTCCAGTCTTCAGTGTCACATGATCCTTCAGAAATCACTATAATATGATGATCTGATGCTCGAGAAGCATTTAAGATTATTATCAGTGTTGTGCTGCTTAATATTTTTGGAGAAACCGTGATACTTTTTTCAATCAATGAAAAGAATTTTTTTTTAACAGAATCTTTTGTAACATTATAAACGTCAGTTTTAATCAATTTAATGCATCCTTGCTGAATTAAGTCTGAATTTCTTTAACATATATATTTTTTTACTGATAACAAACTTTTCTACAGTACTGTACACTAAGTATGAAAACCATAATGAAGTAGTTTTGCATAATTTTCAGATGTAAAGATCAGTGTGTATCAGCATAATAAAGTGAGGTGAGTTTAGGTTTAAGGCTAATGCATCAACACAAGACAAAAGCTCACGATCACATACAGTAAATACAGTAAATGCTGAGCCTCCTGTAAGCCATCATGACCTGCAGAAAGAATTTCAGACAGATCTATAAGAGTACAGCGCCACATGCTGGTCAATATGATGAACTACAGCCAACTCATTCTGTACAAGTTCACAATATCATCTTTCTTTATAAACTATATTCTATTGTTATCATTAGGCTATATCACTTATAAGAAGCACTTATTGATTAAACTGACTAAAGGTTTTCAGCAAATAAACTCGTATCCTCAATGTTTGATTAAATGTGGGCTAAAGTTTGGACATTTATTTTTTTATTAAACACTTACAAAATACAAAAGTGAAGATAAGCCAGAAAAGAGAGCCAGATGTTCTGATAGATATTACATCACATTTGAATTCAGAGAAAGAAAAACAAACAAATAAATAAATACAAATAAAAGTTTTAAAAAAGAATTAAACAAAAACGCCCAAAATTGAGCATACATTCGAAGTTTTCTAAAGTTTGGACGTGCTTTTATAACCCAAATCTAATCTGCGTCAAACAAATATTTGCTATATTCACTAACCAGCCAACTTCACAGATTCAAGGTTGCATGCGATGACTAACATTAAAGCTTTACAAGTTTGATGGCCTCAGAGTTTAATTAAGAACATTAAAACCTTCATCATTAGGTATATTTTAAATGCAATTTATATGACTGGCTATAGCCTATAAACATGTAAACTTGACTGTATATTCATTTATCAAAGCTTTGCTCTCAAACAAAGGGATTGTGTCATGTTTAATATTCATCATGTTTGTCATTAAACGGACAATCTCCACCCCCAAAACTGGAGCCATTTTACAGAAGAAAACGAAGAACACCATCATCAGCAGCAGCAGTAGCAGAAGAAGAAGAAAGAAACCACATAATACTGAGTTACAGTGAGTTATAGTTATTTTTATATCTGAATACTGTCCGTCGAGCTCCATTTCACTGCACATAATCGACGATAATACTTTGTTTATGCACTCATGCATGTGTCGAATAATGAACTTCACTTATTTTATCAATCCATCTGGTTTTGTAACGCTTTTAAAGCGAATTATGACCCGTCAAAAGCGCATCATTGCATTATTATTGTTTTGTTTATTTGACTACAAGCGTCAGTGAAGACTGACAAAAGGGAAAACCCTATTTTAAACATAATTATAGGGAAAAAAATAACAGTTCATTAAAATAACTCATTCGTACACACGACGGCTGGCTGTCAATACATTAAACGCTTTTAATAATATCACAAAAAATAACTGGAGAATATCCGTGTCTGTCATGTGATCTGGATGGCGCTCGTTTCGTAAATATCCGAGTTTAAGCTCAACAAGAAAACAGAGTTTACTTAATTTATACAAATACACCTATTTGCATAACTTTATCCTCATATTACTCAAAAATCATGTTCCATCATAAACTTTTCCTAATATTACGAGATTAATCACATTACTCATTCATTACAAGCCCGTTTAGCTGAGCTCATATACTGTGTTTTACGGTAACTCAGTTCATGTGTGTCTGTTGGTTCACGCTCACCCCAGTCAGATGTAAAGATCTTCAGTTGGAGAGCTGTGTATTAATAATAATGTCATCTCATAATTTATCCAGAGAAGCGCTTATAGGCTCAGCGATGCTGGGATCGATTTTTATAGCGGGATATTATGTGGGTAAGGAAACTAACGTTAGAGAAATAAACTAAAGCAGAAATCAAACGTGTGTAACTTTCCGGAAGTTCGTGAACTTCGAGTCTAGAAGCCGCATTTAAAGGCGCAGGTCCTAATTCATTTAAATAAATAAAACGAACCAATACATTTTCAAATCTGCCAGTGAAAAATAAAATCATGTGTTGACTTTTCCCCCCTAATATTTTGTAATAAAAGGGACATTTCCTCTGTAAAACACGTTTTTTTAAAGACTTACCATGATAATGCATACAATAACGAAGTATAAGTAAAATAGTTATATACAATCAAAAAATGTATTGTTTTATTGAATAGAAAACCTTAAAAAAAATGGGGGAAAAACGTAAAAAAAAAGAATGTTGGAGCCCAAATAATAAAAAATGCTGGTTTATAAATATCTTAGGATTTTGATATGATGAGTCCGAAAACAGCTTTCGTGTTGTAAAAAAAAAATATTATTTGAAAGAAATTGCATGTGTAATTGCACAAAATACTGAGGTGTTTCATTGAACGCCAACCTGCTCATAAATGCAAACATCACAATTGTATGTTGAAATTGCAAATAAATAATAATAATTAAATAATTGTAAAAAAAAAAAAAAAAAAAATCCCACATGGAAAAAGATTAAAACAAGGTGTTGTCTTATGAAATGTACACTAGTGTAAATAACACACAGTATAGCCAAAAGTCATTTCTTTCTCTGATTTCTTTATAAAGGCAAGCGCAATACTAAATTCTTCAGAATGTCGTCGGGTAAAAGCCACGTGGGTAAGAAAGATGACCCAGTGATGCAGTATCTCCTGAACAATTCCCTGCGGGAACATCCGGCTCTCAAAAAACTCCGGCAGGTAATTCACCCAAAAATGAAAATGATCCCATGGTTTACTCATCCTCAAGCCATCCTAGGTGTAAATGACATTCTTCTTTCAGATGAAAAGCATGAAATATCCCTTTAATATGGATTATTAAAAAAGTTATTACAAAGGTATCACTACTAATAGATGTTTCTGAGTAATTAACCTGCTCTTGAATTGCTGTGTTTAATGAACGTCTCACAACTGAAGATGTATTTGTGTAGAGAACCATGGAGCACGAGCTGAGCGGGATCATGGTGTCCTGTGAACAGGCGCAGTTCATGGCAAATCTAGCCCGATTAATCAAAGCGGAGAAAGCCATTGAAATCGGTATGTGTGTTTCAGAAATACTGTGTGCAACACTGTACGAGTGCTGAACTCAGTGTGTGTGTGTGTGTGTGTTTCAGGTGTGTACACGGGCTATAACGCCTTGAGCATCGCTCTCGCTCTTCCTGAAGGCGGGAAACTGATCGCTTGTGACGTCAGCGAGGATTTCATCAACATCGGCAGACCCTTCTGGAAGCTGGTGAGTTACTCCCGTCAAACTCAACATCACACAATTCCCACGCAAAATGAACCTAGGGTGTATTATCACATTGGTACCGAGTCGACCGTTCTCTGGGATTTGTATTCATGATAATTGAATGTAAAGAGTTTTATCTCTAAAAACGGTTTAGCTTATAACGCTAGTATATGGGGCATCGAGTAAGTAAAAATAAATCGCTAGTTCCCACTAACAAGGCTCAAAACAGCCCCACACTAACACTAGCATAATGAGGGTCAAGCATTGAGAACTGTGTAAGTGTGCAGACAGTTTAATAAGAAGATACGTTATAAAGACAGTACACTTCGCGTATACAGGCAGGAACCATCTTTGGAAAACCAGTCGAATCATGAACGCCGTGCTAAGTGAGCTAGTTGATAGTATTTCTCAAACGTAATTCCTATCGACCAGCTCACTTAGCACAGCTTTCGTATAAAGTATCTTCTTATTAAACTGTCTGTTCACTTACAAAGTTCTCAATGCTTGGGTTTGCTAGCCTAGAAATCTAGACACACCCTAGCGGCAGCAAAAATTATTTTGCAGCCAGTGTAGTCTAGCAAATTCGAGCTGGAAAAACCAAACTCTAGTCAGGCCAATCACATCGTGTATAGAGTTGGTGGGCGGGCTTAACATAATGACGGCAGAGTTGTGACGGTTCCGCGTGATTTCCTGCTACTTGAAAACAAAGAAGATGCTGCTGGCGAACAGCGGCCTTTCGAATCGGCTTTGGCCGCGACTCTGGAGGACTTGGAGTTAAGAGAACGTCACTTAAGTCATTCTTAAAAAAGGAAGATGTGTTCAGAGTTGTGACGACCGGATACCCTGGTGGGAAAACGCATGGGACAAAGCGTCATCCACAACCACATTCGTTGCTCTGGTTGGTTGTAGCGCTGTCCTATTGCGTGCAGAGGGATTTTGAAAGACAACCGTTTATCCCGCCCCTCGGATTGAGCCCTGCCAATGGTGAGTTTCCAGACCTATCATCTTGATGTAGGCATGTAGGGACCCTCATTATGCTACAGTGTTAGTGTGGGGCTATTTTGAGCCTTGTTAGTATTAACTAGCGATTTGTTTTTACTTACTCGATGCCCCATATTAGCCTGACTACGTCAGACTTAGTACTTCCGCTCAATTTCAGTTCGCTTCTGTACGAAGCAAAGCGAAATAGCAGAGTTTGATATTACCAGGCTAGCCCCATATACTAGCGTTAGCTAAACAGTTTTTAGAGATAAAACTCTTTACATCCGATTATCATGAAAACAAATCCCAGAGAACGGTCGACTCGGTACCAATGTGATAATACACCCTAGCTTCAGTTTTGCGCGGGAATTGTCCTTTAACGCTCGTTCCTGGTCTTATTGTGCATGAAGCAAGTTTAATTTTTTCACATTTGTTGAAACGATTGAGCGTTTCCTATCACATGATAGTCCACTGTACTGTTCATAAACTACAAGACAATATTAATAACTATACTAATAACATCTGACAGGTTAATAAAGATCATTGTTTTTGTGTTTTGTTACTTTCAAAGTTATAAGGGAACCAGTAATATCATATAAGACAAGATAAGCTGTCTAAGCCGTCAGTTGTAGATTACTTTTCATTTTTATCTTTATTCATTTAGTTTTATTTGTTATGTTTTACACTTTATGGATGTATGATTGATTATATGTATGTGTGTATAATACAATAAAAAAATATATTATTGAATTGAAAACCTTTCACATTTAAAAAAAAAAGAGAAACTACACAAAGTTAAGCCCAGATAATAATAATAAAAATGCTGGTTTATTATTTCTTAGGATTTTAATACGACAAGCCCCAAAGAGGCTTTCATGTTGTAAATAATATATATTTATATATTTTTTAACTTGCATGTGTAATTGCACAGAATACTGAGGTGTTTCAGTCAAAATAAACCTGCTCATAAATGCAAACATTGCAATTTTATGTTGAAATTGCAAATAGTTAAATAATAATGGTTTCCAGTACATCAAAAGCAAAAATAAAGCATTTAAAAAAACTCACTATACAGAGCCATTTTCAATAATAAAACCCTTTTGTATAAAGTTTAACCAGGAAGAGTCTGCACAGGAAAACCGGGATTTTCCCAATCCCTTAAACTGTTTAATATCGGACCGCATGTTGATAAAGTTTATCTGTTCTTATCAGAGATCATAAACCTTCACCGTCGCCTTTATCTGGCTTAATATTTAAACTTAAGAGACTTTTAACACAGTTAATAAGTAACAATGTTTAACCCCACTTTGATCTAATGGATAGTCACTTTAATTTATATTTATATAATTAGCTTAGGATGATTATTAATTGACCGTTTATGATTCTCGGTGAATCACTCTCTGCACTGTTGTTTTATGAATAAACAAGTTTTTGGATCTCTACGTTCATGTTTGTGAGATCAGACTTTGAGGCTCTATTACATTAATTTGAGTTCATTAACATTATAATCATGTATTTAATAATCTTTCTCATGTTCTGAAATCTTCTCAGGCTTGTGTTGAGCAGAAAATCGACGTGCGTCTGAAGCCAGCGCTGCAAACTCTCGGTAACATCTGGATTTATTCAAGCATTGTGAAATTCTTCTCATCAAAATCACCTTTAGACTACATTCATTCACATCTCATGATTTCTGGCACACATCTGGGTTTTTGTGGATGAACTTCAAAAAAAGGGGGGAAAAGTGAATAATATACAGCAGAATCATTGAGATGCTACGGAAGCATATTGCATTCACTTGAGGAAAAAATATCTACTCTGTTTTTCTGAATTAACGAGTTAATTATCTCAGAATTACGAGATAATTTTCATGAAAAAAAGTCTTTGCTCTGTTTTTCTGAATTAATCAGTTACTCATATTTTTGTGATAATTAAGTCATTAATTCAGAAAAAACAGAGCGAAAACTTTTTTCCATGAAAAATGATCTCATAATTCTGAGATAATTAACTCGTTAATTCAGAAAAACAGAGCAAAAAAAATAAATTCTGTCAAAAATAATCTCGTAATTCTGAGATAATTAACTCGTTAATTCAGAAAAAACAGAGCAAAAACTTTTTTCCATGAAAAATTATCTCGTAATTCTGAGATAAACTCGTTAATTCAGAAAAAAACAGAGCAAAAACTTTTTTCCATGAAAAATGATCTCGTAATTCTGCTATAATTAATTTGTTAATTCAGAAAAAACAGAGCAAAAACTTTTTTCCATGAAAAATGATCTCGTAATTCTGAGATAATTAACTCGTTAATTCAGAAAAAACAGAGCAAAAACTTTTTTCCATGAAAAATGATCTCGTAATTCTGAGATAATTAACTCGTTAATTCAGAAAAACAGAGTTGATTTTTTTCCTTAAGTGAATGCAATACGCTTCCGTAAGATGCTATTATAGTTTTTACTAATATTTTTTTATTTCCCATTTTATTTTTAGTTACAGTTTTAGTTATTTAGTTATTGTTATTTTATTAAAAATATTTATATTTTCTATTTCTATTCCAGTTTTTGTTATTTTTGTACATCAAGTTAAACTAAATGAAAATCTATGCTTTGAAAACTTTTTGTTTTTGTTTCAGTAAACGTCTATTTCAAGTACCGATAATGGTTTTAGTTTTAGTCAACTATAATAATAATAATATATGTTTTAAGCATCTCTATTTTGTGACTTCAGTGTAAACATTCAGATTGGAATGAGCTTGACATGCATCATAATTGCACACAATTTACTCTTGGCATGGATCATAAAAGAATTGTACAATCTGAAGTATTAACATAGAAAAGTGCAAACATTAGGTCTCATATGATGTGAGATTTGCTTTGAACAGTGACACCCTGAGACGTTTTTTTCAGTAACAAATAACAAATGAAATGATCATAAATCTGAAATTAGCTGAGGATGTGATGATGAACGACATGAGAAGGGATTTGCGGCGTTTGATCATGTTTTCTTCTGTGTTTTGTCATTAGATGAGCTTCTGGCTGCTGGTCAAGCTGAGACGTTTGATTTTGTCTTCATTGACGCTGACAAAGTAAACTACGACCACTACTATGAGAAATCCCTGCAGCTGGTCAGGAAAGGAGGAATAATCGCTATAGATAATGTGAGTGATCGTGTCTGTTCATAAGAACAGCTTGTGGAACAACTTTATGCTTTTAACTCCTGAGAGAATTAAAACTTACTTAAAAGTGATTGCAAGGAATATTTCAGGCAAAATAAAAAACCCTGTCATGATTTCTGATGTGTGTTAGCGGAGGGCTGAATACACACTATCGGCACATCCGGGAACTTAGCTGTCGATTTCGTCAGCGCCCCTTTTTAGGGGAAAATAAACTAGACTTCAATACAAAATAGCGTCACAAAACAACGTCCGTACACAGCCGGCAGTCGTGAATAACTAAAGAAATCACTAAGGCTAGTTTACTTTCCCCTAAAAGTGGGCGTGTTGCGCCGGTTGTGAGTATGACAGTGCTGTTCTCCTTCAGGTCCTGTGGGGTGGTAGAGTGGTGAACCCAGAAGAGGGCGACGTCGACACCATCAGCATCGATCAGCTGAACAAGAAACTCCATCGAGATGTCCGAGTCAATCTGAGCATGCTCACTGTGGGCGACGGCCTAACACTAGCATTCAAAATCTGACGTGAACCAACATTACACACTGAAGAAACCATTGTAATCCTTCATTTATGTCACTCGATTGAGGATATGCACTGTAATAATTGAAGTTTGACCATATAAATATGAAGTTTTGTATTCGAATGTTCATAATGCCAACTAATGATTGTTAAAAAATTTAAAATGTACAAGGTATTTGTGGTATAAAATTTTTCAATAAACAAAATTACGGCACTGGAATCTGTAATATGAAAAAAAAAAAACAGTTTGAATATCATTATTTAATCCTTAGTTTTACAAAAACCGGTCTAAGCAAAGAGTTTTTAGTAAATTATATATTTTGTCAGTTTTTGTTTTTTAATGTCTATATATTTTAGTAATATTTTTCAGTATTAATGTCTGACAAAAACTACTAAAATGTAAGTAATTTGTTTTCATTTTTTTTTTCAAAAGAAAAATTATACAATTAATAATTTTTTCAACCTCACTCATTGGCCATGGCTCATTTCTGTAAAGAACATATATCCGAACACATTTTCAATGACCACACACTGTACCCCCCCCCCCCCCCCCCCCCCTCCACACATTTGTATTACACACAGGATGTTCGGGTCCACTGGACCCGGGGCTAATAAAAGTGTGGAAATTTTAGGTCCTGTGTACCTTTACTCTGTCCTCCTCCTGTCAGGGCTTGCTGTGTGTGTGTGTATGTGTATTCTTGTATATGGTTTATGAGGACACAAATGTGTATAATGACATGGGTATTACACCTGTGTCCTCATAAACCAAACGGCTAAAAAAAACATACTAAATGGCGTTTTTTGAAATTCAAAAAGGGCCAAAAGTTTTCTGTGATTGGTAGGTTTAGGGGTAGGGTTAGTGTAGGGGGATAAATTATACAGTTGTTTAGAGCCATGAGCCATGGACAATGAGTGAGGTTGAAAAATTTTTTTCTTTTGATAAATGAAAACGGGTCCTACAGACCCGAATACCATACAAGGGTTAAATTTGTACATTTGTAAAACCATTACACCTATGGAGAGTCCCCATAAAACACGTATGTGTGTGTGTGTGTGTGTGGTGGGCATGCATGTGAGAGAGAGATTGTGTGTAAGTGTGAGAGAGTGTGAGTGCAAAAGTGAGTTTTGTTTCTACCCCTGCCGTTCCCGCACAAGGTTGCAATTCTTAAATGTGATCTAACAAAGGTAAAGGGAAAATATTAACCATATATGCTGTTTATATTGCTTGTAATTGGGATGAAGTAAACATCTGTTGAGTATTTTAACATAAATTGTTTGATTATGTTGAATTAAAAACCCCAAAATGCAGCGGGTCCACCAGACCCACCAACACTGGCTGAATAACAAAAATATGAACACCACACAAGGGTTAAGTTAGTTTTTATTTTAGTACATCAAGTTAAACGGGCAGATTTAATATGATTTGATATGATCCTACTGCTTATCACCATGCTTATAAGTTATAACCATAACACATTCACTATAGGCAGTGGCGGCGCCAGTTTTTGGAAAAAAAAAAAAAAAAACCCTTTGACCCCCTACTCCCTTCCTGATTAAAAAAATATATATCAAGATTTAAAAATGTTTCTCTTCAAACTACGCAAAACAATAATAATTAATAATTTATTCAACATATCAAAAAATATAAACATAGAATCACTGCGACGCCCCATGAACGTCGCTGCGCCTTGCGTCACTGCCGCGAGAGCTGCTACGCTAGTTTTGTGGATCAAACCGGATGAAACAGTACAGACATCATGAAGCCCAAAGATCTATATCTCTGCTAAAGGTAAAGGTAAGTAGCAATCACAGAAAATAAAATTAATTAAAATATTATACTTTAATCAGTTCTTAAAACGTAGTTAAAGTTCATTTGTGCTTTTGTCACTTGAGTCACAAGTTGTGATATTATGTTGCTGTTGTGCATATATCTGATTAATCTGAAATGCTGCCAAACAGTTACCCTTAGAGACATGCCAAGTATCGAAATAATGCTGGATGTCAGGTCGCTGCTCCCTCAGATACTTTAGTATCGAAGGATGCCGATCTGTGACGATTGCACCAACCCTTAACCCTGCTGATTCCAGGAACTGGAGGCTTCTCAAAAAACCTTGCCCCCACTTCATTACTCTGAGAGATGAAAAAAAAACCTCAACTTTAGCAGACAAAAGACATGTTTTGAGATTTAAAAACCACCCGACATTTACACTTTTATCTTGACAGTTAATAGATACCATATAAACCAAGACAATGAGTATGTTTATATGCACAATATTTTTAAGTTTTGATAGTTATCAAAGTGTTGCTGTGTTTGTATACACACTCAATGTGAGAAAGCCATACACAACAATGCCATTATAGATTATTGCAGTGCCATAGTAAATTGCATTTTTACCCTGGATTAACTGAATGTCCACCACCTTGTTGTCTTCCAGGTTCATCGTCGTGTAGCTTCCATACTTGCCACAGTGTCCTTCAGGGGGAATCAGAGTAGAACAGAAAAAAGTTTAGGACGTTATTGGTTTATTGACCATTTTTTTCTCATTGAACAACATTTTAATTGACATTCCAATGTCTCTACAGTGTATTATTCAGGGTTTCTACAGGTGTCTTCAAATGAAATTTAATGCCTTTTTAATGCCTTTTAATGCCATTTTTAAAATGTTTTAATGCCACATACGACCCATGACTAACCACGTTTATATAAAAATGTTTTTTTTTTCCTTTTTTTCTGCAACACATAGGTGTAATTTGCGGGTGGGACATGTCGATTGTCCCCACCATTTTTTAAACATCTCGCGGCGTATAGGATGGGTCGCAGGAATGGTGGTGTTTCATTAGTAATATTATTATTAGTGTTTTTGTTGTTGTCATTAATAATTGCTCACACTTGCAAAAGAGAATATTTTGACACATGGCACTGACAATTCAACCAAATAAAAGTATTCTCTTCCTCTTCTACCGGCACTGTCTCCTCCTCTAATGGGCCCGTTTCTCCACCTTCTCTGGGCCAGCATCCTCTAACCGGGCCTTTATAGGGGGCTTTCCTCTCAGGGCGGATGAGAGGATGCTTAATTGCTTATTACCTGACATCTTTGGAAGACAGATGCAATGATTAATGCATCCATGGCCCTGATATAATTATAAAATATGACATGATTTTAAAAGTGACCTATAACATCGACTATGTAATACACTCACGAAAATATGACTAGGCCTAGACTACTTGTTCTGAGCAGGTGTTGTCAGTGAACAGGCTGTAAAACTATTGTCTAAGTTACAGACACTCATAAAAAACTGATGATAATTATCTGGGAAACGTTTCTCTAACAGCAGTCAAGTTGGCATTGTTTGTGTCAAACAAGTTGTGAATTTTTTGTAACATTAAAACAGGAGATCATGACTTATCTTGAATCTTACCCAGATACAATAGTGCTATTTTCTAATTGGCTAAAGTGTAGACCCTTTCTTTTTTTTGATTGGCTGATAAGTGGCAGGCTCGATCGACTAAGAACTCCAGGGGAGACGTGCTTGATTCCTGTCGGTTACATAGTGATAGCGGCGCGTCCAGAGACATTTGGGGCGCTGCGGCGGCATATTCAATATATTATAAAGAGTTTTTCAGCGTGAGAAATACAATGTGAGCGTGACAAAAGACCGAAATGAGTGACTGTCACGCTCAATGCGTGACACTTGAGAGCCCTGCGTCAAAAAGTATAGAAGAACAAAATACGTTCTTTGCCTGCGTTCTGTTGCGGCTCGTGCACAACACTTCTTCCCTCGGACGCGCGCTTCAATCCGTTGCGGAGAGACTCTCTTTTTGTTGCGGTGAAATCACAAAACAATGCACACATACATGTCAGTGCTTGATATCCAACCACTAATAAACAATCGGTTTTGATGAGGGGAAAGATATATAAACCTTCTTACTGCGGATTAGAACCCAAAACCTATGACATGTTTGGCAAAAGTTCTACTACTGGATCATTAAAGTGTATGCGTGTAACAGTCGGGTCTATTCTCGCTACTAGCAATATATATTAGATCTCATTAAACGACAAATTAAACACAATGTACTATTTACAAGGTTCAGACCTGTCCACCGCTGTACAACAGACGCGCGTCACCTCCGCATCACGGCACTTTTGCTCCGGCCGGAAGCAATTACCAAACTGGTTCTGCATATTTATCACACAAACGTACATATTTTGCGACAGCAAATACAAATTATTAATTATGAAGGCTATATTCAAATAAATGTATATAAAATTCTCTTCAAAACTAAACAAAATTAATGCCTGTAAGAATCAAATTTAATGCTTTTTAATGCCTTTTAAGGCCTTAATTTTCGCAAAATCCATTTAATGACTTTTAATGCTTTTTAATGCCCCGCGGAAACCCTGTTATTGTTATTTTTCACTCACAATGAACAAACCTGGGGAATCTGCTCTCATGTGTCACCACCCAAGACAACAGCCTTTCCAGAATGCCTTGCCATCTCCAGCATTGTGTTTTGTTCAGTCCTCCAGTGCCATAAAATTGTTGGCTGGAGAAAGTTCTTTTGATGATTAAAAAATGTCCGGGGACATATACATTCCAGACAGAGTGCTGACATTACCTGGAAGATATCACATTACATAAAATGTAATGATAAAAATTTATAAAAGTATAAAAAATGTTCAACAATGAACAATTTATTTGAAAAAAATTGTTTACACAAATAAAACCTTGTAGATCTGTAACAGTATGAATGAAGCCCCACTGAATGCTACCGCTGCCGACAAATGCAAATTCCCAGCTGGTGTACTCTGGATGTGTGGCTGGCTGTTCCACTTTGTTTTTTGGAGGCAGTGTGAACAGATCTTTGTGATTTAGAAGCAATAAAATGTATATTATGAACAATATCCAATATGCCAATAATACAATAAATAAAATTATGTTTGTAACAATTTGTTAGTGCTACATTTATGATCACCTGCGTGATGGATACAAATGTCCCATTTACAAACTTCTCAAATGTGCAGATATGGCAGCATGCTTGACACTTCCGAAACAACTGTAGCAAATTGTCTTAATACACCCTGGACAATCATAACTCAGAAAATCATATCATATACTTTCTAACAAGGCATCTTGATTGATCATCTCAAACCTGACCTATATACCATGACATTTTTTAACATGTATGAAGTAATAACCACATTGAGACTTACTTTTCAGTCCTCTCGAGTGACATCAGGCTCATAGGTGACATCTGAACACTGATTTGAGATGTATGTTGAGCTCTCATTGAACACAGTGTCTTCCATTCGTGGCCTTTTAATTGGTGTTGAAGTGAGATACGGAGCTCCAAGACCTGTACCAACACTCACACCAACACAGTGGGCGAAAGGCTTCACCTGAACAGCTGAAATTTTCAACACACACATATGACAATCAAACAACACTAGAAGAAGACTATTACCAGTTAATGCAATGAAGATAAACATAGCTAGTAGCCTATAACTTTACCTTTACTCCGTCTTTTCTGCTTGTGGGTTTCCGTTTGAACGGACACATTTTTCAAAGATGGTGCATGACTTTGACAGGCCACATCTCTTGTTAAGGGCTGTATAACAGGAATTGCATTATGTTATGATATGGGTACAAGGGCAAAATATATTGTGCAGGACTGCCAACTTTTGAGTTCAATTTGGAGTGAGAATTACGATTCAATTCATAAGCTTGAGATTCTGATCTTGATTCAATATCGATTCATTTGTATATACAATACAATTTTTAATGTTGTAAACTATACAGGGAAACCTGTCAGTTGGTATCAAAATTGACAACTTGTATACAATTATTTTATATGTCGATTTTTAAAGGGATACTCCACGTTTTTTGGAAATAGGCTCATTTTACAACTCCCTCAGAGTTAAACAGTTGAGTTTTACCGTTTTCGAATCCATTCAGTCGATTTTCTGATATTTAGAAGAATATCAGTAAGCAGACAGTTTCTGGTCTCATTGACTTCCATAGTAGGGAAAAAATATACTATGGGAGTCAATGAGACCAGAAACTGTCTGGTTACTGATATTCTTCTAAATATCAGAAAATCGGCTGAATGGATTCAAAAACGGTAAAACTCAACTGTTTAACTCTGGGGGAGTTGTAAAATGAGCCTATTTCCAAAAAAAAGTGGAGTATCCCTTTAAAATAATTGAGCAATTGCATGAGACATGATTCATTTCAATAAGTTGTTCTATATTTTTCAACATAAGTTACCATTTGTATAGAGTAAGAGATGACCGTTATGTCTAATCTGTCTTGATTCAAAGGGTGATGTTGGTTTTTGGCGCGCACGCTCAAAAAACACGCGCACTAAACATTTATTTACTTTATTAAGCATAATATGATGGCAGCCATGTATGATGTTAAACGTCTCAAGAGCTTGGTTGTAGCTAGTTCAACTTACCGTCAAAGTTTGTGAGGTACCAACGGTGTACACTGACGGGACCGCGTTATCTGTTAATGACAGATATCTCACAAACCCCATTTCGTGTTCTGTCCAATTTTTGAAGCATTCACGCGTGAAGTGCTTCGAGCACACCCGTGACCTCTCTGTTATCCCTCCTTCCTGGAAATGTAGAAAATCGAGCCATCTGGACCGTAACGAGGGAATTTTAGGGAATGGGAAAAGTGTTCCGTGACTGCCACAACCAAAAATGCACCTCCTCGCCATCTCTCTCTCCTCGCAAACGCAACACACACAGGAAGCCTGTGTCAGTTGGAGGGGCGTGGTTACGGATGTTAAGCCGCCCGATACCTAAACCGTCAAACCTACGTCATCAGGGTCAGGTCCTCCAAGGCAGAGGGGAGGGGCATTTTCAGATTTTGATTAAAGATTACGAAGCCAAAAAATTTTTTTGTGTGGATTGACTTTTATGGATGAATTGTTCACCACAAAACGATCAATTTAGGCAAACAAATATGTATGTTCAATTTTGATTTCATGGGGAATTTAATATATGTCCGTGATGCCCCTTATCTTTTTTTTTGTATTCTTTTTTTTTTCAAATTATTGTTGTCTCATGTTTTACTTATCAAATGTTATACTTATCAGAAAAATATGTAAAAGAAATGTCAAGAACTTTATCAAACTCTGTGATTTTGAAAATTCAATTAAAAAAAGGGAAAGGAAGAGAAAAAATAAAAAACAAAATAAACGTATAGCGCTAATGCTACTGCCCGTGGATCCGCCATCTTAAACCGGTCACCCGCTCGGTCGCTCCGCTCAGTGTAATCTGTTTAGCATCAATGAGCCGTCAGCGCATTTAATTAAAGGAGTCATAATGTGCAATTTTCACTTTTCCATGAGAATCAATGTATGTTATGATTGACTAACGATTATACATTGGCCGGGATGCCGATATTCAAAAGTGAAGCGTTGTGTTACCCAGGGTTCTTAAACTAGCCAACGTGCACGCGCACTCAAATACGAGATTTTAATTTCTCCCCCGACTTGACGTCAAGACGGGGCCGGATATATCATATATGGACACCGCAGAGGAGGCCCGCCCTGCCCCTCTCCCCATCATATTCAGTCAAGAAAGATGCAGAAACGTAGTGCACACGCGAGTTGCTCTGTGGTTGACTGTCATAATCCACATTCTAATGTTTTTTCTTTACACAAAACTGACCAAACTACAAGGGACCAGTGGATGAAATTTATTTTTAATGACGCTGTTCCAACAATCATCTCAACTTGCTCAACGTTATGTGTCTGCGCTAAACATTTCACAAAAGAATCTTTTACAAATTTGGGGCAATATCAGGCGAAGTTGGCATCGAAGCTACGTTTGGAAAAAGGTGCCATTCCAACAATCAGGGACTTGCCTGAATTTGAAACGGTAAGACTGTGTTTTTATTACTATATTTTGTGTAACAAACCGCAGCTAACTACTAATGCGGTTAATGTATGTGATGTAAACACGGGGAATGGACTCTACGAATGCTAGCCACATCTTTCCACTTTGTTTTACACTACACATTATAGCAAACGTATATGTGACCCTGGATCACAAAACCAGTCTTAAGTAGCACAGGTATATTTGTGGGAATAGCCAACAATACATTGTATGGGTCAAAATTATCAATTTTTCTTTTATGCCAAAAATCATTAGGATATTAAGTAAAGATCATGTTCCATGAAGGTATTTTGTAAATTTCCTACCGTAAATGTAAAACATTTGTTTTTGTGAGTGAATGCAGCACAATCGGGAACATAAATGCAAAACTTTAAAGGCGATTTTCTCAATGTTTCGATTTTTATGCACCCTCAGATTTCAGATTTTCAAATAGTTGTATCTCGGCCAAATAGTGTCCTATCCTAACAAACCACGCATCAATAGAAAGCTTATTTATTCAGCTGTAATGTGATGTATAAATCCCAATTTCAAAAAAATGACCCATAAGACTGGTTTTGTCATCCAGGGTCACATATCTCTATAACCACTGTAAACTGAAAATAAAGTAGACTACATCTCCGTTAATGTAATCTAACTTACATTAAATTAAAGCTAAACTTATGTGGGAGAAAATAGCAACAAACGTTTTAGCTCGTTACTGATGTTAATGTATGTCTCAGTCAAAAAAAATGTCTTTACCATTCAGAGACATGTTGATGTAGACGTCCTTCCATTGACTGTTGTTCATCTTCCGTTTCCAGCTCTGGTTCAGAGTCTGGCTCAAACATATACGGTTGAATCCCGTAGGTCGCGGCCAGGTCGGGTTCATTCACAACTTGCGCCATGATGTCATTTTGGAATGATATGCTGAAGTTACCTGCGGTGTCAAGCCCCCTCCTTCCTGCCACCAATCAACGCGCCCCTCATTTGCATTATTAAAATGACCGTCCACGACAGCCAAAACCTCGCATCAGATCTCGCGAGACAATAATGCATTCAGAAATAAGGGTCAAACGAGCTCTGTGTTTATTTTTTTCCAATTTTTCTTTTTTAGAAGGGCATGAAATGACTATAGTAGAGCGTGGGTATCAAAGTTAATACCACATTATGACTCCTTTAATCATATCTCAATGAATACCGAACTGATTTTCACGCGGGTTTTTGCTGCAAAGGTCATATACATGTAGCTACGATACAGGACACATTGAATATTTTATTCAAAAAATACAAGCAATAGTACGATAATGTTAAATGTTATCTTACTTGTGAAAAGTAATCCCCGAGTGATGGTCCGCCGATTTGAGCAGGAATATGCTGCACAGTGCTCTGGCATCTACTGCTGCTATGCAACGCAAATAGGAGTAGGCTATGACCGGTTTAAGATGGCGGCCGCATGTCTATGCTACGTGTCTATTGTACCAGTGGCTTGAATATTCAAAAGACGCGGCTTTTTGTTTTGCCTGTCGTAATTTTTTTCACAGTGTGCATGGATCTGGTGGTCACTCATTATATTCAGTCTCCTAAAAAAGTGTCAATTTTAACATGCTAAAATTATCTGTGGGGTAGCCTATTTTGAGCTAAACCTTCACATAGGCTACTACACACTCTGGGGACATCAAAGACTTATTTTACATCGTATGAAAAGGGCATTATACCACCCATTTAAACGTTAGGATTTTTGTGAGTATTTCAATCCTAATTCAAGACAATTCTGTAATAACAGCTACAACTTCAGCAGGCACAAGACAAAATTTACGAAATGGCGGAGACATCAAGATTAGACAGTAAGACGCTTGAAAAAAGGAATGAGGTGATCTGTTTTATGACACAGATTAAACACTGTTCAATTTGGGGTCTGTAATATTTTTTTTAATGTTTTTGAAAGTCTCTCATGGATCACCAAGGATGCATTAATTTGATAAAACACTTTAATATTATAAAATATTATAATGGAATTTAAAATAATTATATTTTAATATATTTAAAAATTGTAATTCCTGTGATGGCTAATGGCAGAGAAGAAGACAGGAGGAGACTGGACAGAAGTAGGGCAATCAAAAGGTGGTGAGAGTATGAGAATAGATGCTATTTTGTAAATATGTTTTCTGTCATGGGTGTGGCTATGGCAATTAAAGTGCAAGCATATTGTTTGCAAAATGCAACCCAGCCGGCATATGACCGACCTTCAACGTTGAAATATGGTTGAAATAATGTCAGTTGTTGTTTGTTTCAACGTTGAAACAACTTTGATATAACGTTTATGCTAAATGGTTTAAATTTCTTAAACAAAAACACATTTTTTTACAAGATCTGTACGTTGAAACAACGTAATGTTTTCAACAACATACAACAGAAATGAACAAATCAATGTTATGGACGTGACAAGCTCTGAAAGGGGCACTAAAGTGCTTTAAAACTTTCCCAGAGACCTCAAACAGAAAGCACAAAGCCTTTCATTAAAGTGAATTTCGTTTTGTATTAATTGTATCTTAATTTTAATCAATGTTTCATCAACCAATTGCCTGGATTTAATAAATAATAAGTAAATATAGCGGAGCCGCCGGCGCGTGAACTGGAGCTCGTCTCATAAATGAACCGAAACTCAGCGTATAGACCTGAGAAATATCTATATTGAAATGTCTACTTTTAAACAGAAAAATTCAAAACGAAAGACAGACTGCTCTCTGCTGTAATCCGTATGAAATGTGCATTTCTCTCCGGCGTGTTCACTGAAAACGCGAGTCAGCGTCGTCAACTTTGCAGCAACACTGACTGAAAACACTTATTTATTAAATTGAAATGCCTATTTGCTATATTTGATGTATTCACAATCATTACTTTTGCCAGTTCTTTGTGACAGCTTTTAGGTGCTTTATTGGCAGCGCCACACTTACATGAATCACCACACCGGCATTTTTTTAAATATTCATTTATCGGCCATTATAAATGCCGATACCGATAGTTAGGAAAATGCCTAATATCGGCCGATAATATCGGCTCGCCGATATATCGGTCGGGCTCTAATTTGAAATGTAGTTAAACAAACAAAACAATTCCAGTTGTAGGACTTTATTGCAAAGGTTGACATACACAAGGTGTGATTGTGCGGTTTAGCAGGGAAACGCTCTGGTCGCCCTCATGAGTGTTTCTGGAGAGAGTGTGTGTGTGTAGAGACAACAGCTTCAGCTCTCCAAACATCTCACACCAGAGAACCTGTTCAAACATCATGAAGCCTGAACACAGAAGAACTACCACAACGGCAGAAATCAGCCAACAGAAACACCACTAAACAGCAGCTTCATGTGCATCATTTACATTCAGAAGAACAGTACAGGAAAAGATCAGGCCAAAATAAGACTTCGCCACTATTTACAGGAGTTTTTCGAGCATCTTGGTTGTGAACCTTTTTCTACACAACAACAGTTTAGTAACTGCTCAAAACTGTCAAGCTCCAAAAAGTCATTCATTTTCAGAATATAATTATGTTGCTCACACAAAGATAAAAGGTTTTAGAAGATTTTGCATTATTTTATATAGTGTTTTTAATTATTATTATTTATTTTTTTAGCTTGACAGTCACTTAGTTGTATAGAAAAGAGCTGCATAAAGATTTGTCAAAAGTTATCATAAAGCAGCATGAAGACATGAGGATATAAATACATTTCTTTGCAACAACATGAGGAAGAGTAAATAATAATTATATTTTTTGGTGAACTACTCCTCCTAAAAAAAAAATCACCTGTACAAAAAAAGAACACACAGAATGAAAGCGCTGGTTTGGAGAGAAATATCGACCGTGCAAATAAATAAGAGACGACAGATTGGTTTGTGTGACCGTCGTCTGTGTGAGGAGATGTGAGACTCTTCAGAGATACACACACACACACACACTACGCCTCCAGCTCCAGTCCCAGACCCAGTTTATGACCTCCAGCGTTAATGCTCTTCCCATCAACCAGAGCGGAGAGCGTCAGCTTCACTCCTGGACACACACACACACACACGACAAACTCATGAAAAACTCATGTCTGGCTCACATTTATCCCAAAATTTAAAAGAGAAGGAGATATAAATCACATTCTGTACCAAAACTGTACCAAAACATGCTTCATTTAATGAGATTTACCCAGATATACATTTCAGCGCTTATGTTGCATATATCGAATATGACAAAACACTGTCGGTATTAAAGCACAGCACGCATGCGGTTATAATAATGCTGCACTTCTGCTTATTAGAAAAATTAATCAAACAAATTAATTTTATATTATATATATATATATATATATATATATATATATATATATATATAATATATATATATATACACACACATCAAATATTTTACACAAAATGAAATATAAAACTAAAATAAAAATATATATAAAAAAAAAATTATTTTATACAAAATAAAATTTAAATAAAACATTTTATACACAACAAAACAAAAATATTTTAAAATAAATTAGTTAATAAACAAAACTATACAACAAAAAATATATATATAAAATATATATATATATACTAAATAAAATATTAAAAACTATTTTACACAAAATAAAATATAATAAAACAAAATACAATAATAAATAATATAAAATAATAACAAATAGTTTAAAACACACACACACCTGGTCTGAGGGTCTGAGTGTAGCCGATCCCAACCATGCTGGAGTTATTGACTTTAGCCTGAGAGGAAAACACAGACGCTGGTGAATGACTGGAGCATCTCAGTCTCACAGTCACATTCATGATTCCTGTAGTCCAACAAAACATCTGACCACACAGAGCTGGGCAGTATGACCACTCACTTTACCATGATAATTGTATATAATCAATATATATACTGTTATTTTCCATTAGCTATTTGGAGAAAGCCATTTATATACTGTAAATAATTTATTTATAAATCAAATTAACAAAATTAACAAAAGTAGAGTAATTTATTATGTTTTTAGGTGAAACTAAATTAAAATTGAGTTCAAATTGTAAACGCCAGCAGATCAGCCGCAAACACATCAATCATAAACACATGATTATATATATTAACAGTGAGGAACCTGCAGCACACATCAGATGTGAGTGGAGCGATGCAACAACAAAAACATGATTGCTCTTATTATAATGAACAGCTGTCTACACTAGAAGTGCCCATCTGGGATAATCTCTAGTGAAGCCCAGATTATCTGAGCGTGAGTTTTCATTGGCTCAGAGGAACTCACACTGGGCGCATTTCCATTACAGATTTGTGCAAACTTTTGCGATTTTTTTCTAAATGTTGACAAAAAACTAATGCGAAATGACGGCGTTTCCATTAACTGATGTTATGCGAGTAAAATCTTAAAATTGTTTCCTCTCGCGATAAGTCATTCCAAAAATCATGACAACGGATGTTGGTATGTTTACGTACATCTCAGCCGCCGCACTGGCCATTATTATGAATCGAAGGAGACGTGTGTGTTATCCAAGCATTAATGACAAGTAAAGAGCTTAATACTTGAGAGCGGCTCATATGAGGAGTTTCTGGGAGTTTCTCCCTCATTTCTGCTGCGAGCTCTTGATTGTGGCATTTCTCTGAGGTTTAGAATCCAGCATTCCTGTAGTTCTTTTGTCTTTTATGAATTTAATAAAGAACTCTGTCTCGTATTCTGTCCAAACACACCGTGTGATCTACGTCAGGTGACTGTAAATGCATTTCCATTGCAGTTTTGCAAAATATTAATTTTTCGAATTGCCTGAAAAACACCTCATGCAAGCGTAAAAACTTTTTTGCGATAAATGGGAGTTTTTGCGAAATGAACGTGTTTCCATTGGGCGTATTTTCAATTAGCAATTTCAATTTGCGCAATTTGCAGACTAATGGAAACGCGGCTAGAGATAGAAGAGCTGGTGTTCTGGCTCTCTAGTATTGCATTAGTTCGCCGCTGTATTTCTTTACACTTCCTCTAGGTGTCAGTATCTCCTTCAGCGGGTTTGGGTTTCTTCTATGGTTTTTTGCGTGCGCTAGTTCAACGCTCGGTAGTGATGTGCAGAAGCAACAGGCAGAAAAAGTTTGCGGTGTGAGGGTAATGTTCCTGAGGCGTTTACATTTCCACTCTCCTCTCAGACCCTCGTATATCTTCGAGAAGCTTTGACATGCCATAATCTGCAAGTAATTAATGCCCTATGTTGTTTTATGAATAATCTGTTATTTCAGAGGTTATGTTAACTCTTCTTAGATAACGTTACTAGCTTCGCGTTTAGTATGCGATCGCGCCATATACTATACGGCAATGTTAGTTCTGTTTTCTCTCGGTCGTCAGATTGTACGTATAGGTTGTTAAAGGTTAAACGAATAGTCTTGGCGTTTCCAGTATAGCTTTGAGGAAGCCTGGCTGATAGCGACTCAGAGGAACTCACGCTGATAGAAGAGCTGGAGTCCAGCATGTGTCAGATTATCTAAGCGAGAGTTTTCATTGGCTCAGAGGAACTCACGCTGATAGAAGAGCTGGAGTCCAGCATGTATTTGGCTGCGATGCCGAAGCGTGTGCTGCTGTTCCCCGCGGTCCAGGACAGATTCACTGCCGTCTCCAGGTCATCGTTCACTTTCTGATAAATAGAGCCGCCAAACTCTGTCCCATCATTCCTACAACACAAACACAAACATCAGATGACGGAGGACGACACCAGCGCTGATCGCAAGATCGACAGCAAAAGTTCTGGTCATGAAAGAAACAGATCAGTTGATGCATCGTGGTTTTGAGTTTTGATACATGTTTCAAATCAACACTGTGTTAAATACACATTCAATAAATAATGGTTTTATTTATTTATTAGAAATTAGATTAGTAACAGTTAATCATTAGTTATAAATAATAAACAATAATTATACTAATAAATTATTACTATTTTTGTTTAATAATTAATAATAATGGGAAATAACCATTCAAAATAATAATAATGTTATTTATTACTTGTAATAATATAATATATAAATAATAATTTTGTTTAATACAACAAATAAAAATGAAATATATTTTTATTTTTAATCATAACTTTAATCAATCATTATTGTTAATAATTTCCCCCCAATTATAACAATAATAAGTACATTAAATAAAAAATATACATATAATAATTATATATACAACATTACACTAATTCTAAAAAAGTATTATTAATAAGTAATACATAAAATAATGATTATTATTTATTATTATCACCATTGTTAAAAATCAATTTTACAATTATAATAATTGTTTACAAATAATAATGATATTTATTACTTATAAATAATAATAATACATATTATATTAAATATATAATACAATTATTATTATTTAGTAAATATATTGTGCTATTAATTCAATATTATTTTAGTTATTATTAATTATTCTTAAAATTATTATAATGATTTTATAATTGATATGTGATATTAATTAGTATATGATTATTATGTATATATATATATATATATATGATTATTAAATAATAAATCAATAATAATGTATTGCTAAAGCAGAACTTACACATTAGTGTGCAGCTGGAAGTCTCCGGTCTTGTATCCGATAGCAAAGTTGCTGCGAGTCATTTTGGACTTGGCGGTGTCGAAGGTCATCTGGTATCCGGCGAGCCAGCCCTCGAAGCCCAGCACTGCCGCCCCATGCACCGCAGGACCAGCGAAGTCGAAGTCCACGTCACAGCCCACGTTCAGCAACTCACGCTTATAGGCCGACTTCACCTTGCCACTCTTCTTGCTATTATAACAACACAAACAAACGTTAAAATCACCTCAGCTAAAGCTCACACTGCTTAAGTCCCCTTTGTCGCCATTGGCTTGCTTAGTTGGGGACATTAAACATTTAATATTCAACAATATTATTGATCTACCTGCATTGACACCATTATAAACTGAGCTGGACGATGACATCATGGTTTTCTCCAAAGTGGATATATATATATATATAACACTTTGTTTTTTTACAACAAAAATGAACCATCACTGAACTTACTTAATCTGGACTGTGACACTATTTTCTTCTAGAAACAAACTTTGTTGCATTATTTTCCTGTTATCTCTGTAAAGCTGCTTTGAAACACTCTGTATTGTAAAAAGCGCTATATATAAATAAAGGTGACTTGAGTTGAGACGTGGCATTTAAGTCATCTTACCCAGTGTTGGGTGAGAAGGTCGTGTCAAAGGTCAGCTTCAGTCCTTTGGTGATCTGTAACACAAAATACGATTATTAGAGCTGTACAATATAGTGTAAAAGTGAACGTCTTGTATTCTTGCTTGTATTCTACAGGATGAGACCTTTCCAATAATATCTTACATATCTGAACTGTGAGATGTTTTCAGATTCCTATTACCGTTATTATAAAAGGATATGAATGAACTTGTGAAAAAGATTTGCATTTGTAATTCCAGATGCATTTGCATTCCAGATGATTCTAAGCTTTTAAATTACACTTAATTTGGATTTTATATTTGTGAATCAGCTGAAAAGGTTAAACGTAGAAAGTGAAATAATCTGTTAAAGGTTAAATCATTTGCAAAGAGTGATTTCTAGCTGTAGAACGCTTTTTTTTTACTATAAAAACATAGAAACTACCAAGCAAATATTTGGAAAATTGAAAGATTTTAAAAATGTTTTTAAAGAAGTTTCTTATGCTCACATTGATAATCATAAATGTTTCTTGATCATCAAATCATCATATTATAGTGATTTCTGAAGGATCATGTGACACTGAAGACTGGAGTAATGATGATAAATTCAGCTTTGATCACAGGAATAAATTACACTTTACTATATATTCACATAGAAAACAATAAAATATTATTTCAATGTAAAACAGCTATTTTTTTAATCAACCATAAGATATTTTCAAACTTTTCTTAATTCCTAACTTTTGACTGGGATTCCTAGGATTTACTCTTCCAGGCCTGAAAACCCCATATTAAAACATTTTTTCCCCATAATACAGCTATTCTCTGACACACGTGTGTATCTTTCGAATCAGGAGATTTTAATTCTTCTGCCAGGCTTTTGTTGGAAATAAGAGCTTGTTCTTAAGTGACTTGCCTGGTTAAATAAAGGTTAAATAAATGAAATCTGCACCTGGTCCTCGACGGTGATCTCCGTGCCCAGCGTGTTGTCCGTGTTCCACTTCTCCGTGAAGGTCAATCCGTACTCAGCCCATTTATACTTGGTCTCCAGGTTCCCACTGACCTTGTTTGAGTCCATGTTAGACGTGCCACATGTTTTAAACTCCTAATGAGGGAAAAAAGAGACAATATTGTATTATACAACATAAGGCCAGGTAAGGTCATTACATTTAGCTTTAAAATAATGATCATGGATGAATTGTGCACAGGAAGACCAGAAAATGTGAATTATGAACACAAATAGAGTTAATTCTGCTGTTTTGCTTGAGCACGTACCACTCCGTTAGCAGACTTGGTTTTGACATCAAGCTTCACCATTCCAAAACCTTTTCCGTTCGAAAAGACATGAGAAAATATGCATGTTTAGAATAAATAAATACATTTTATGCACAGCCGAGGAAGTAAAGAGCGTTACCGTAGCCCTTATTGAAGACGTCCTTTGCAGACTTTCCAAGATCTGCATATGCTGGAGGAACAGCCATGTTATCTGAAAAAATGATGAAAAAAGATGATTTGTGTGTTTTCTTTTCTCATGCTGAGAGTTAGTGATGTGATGAAAACCTTTAAAGTGCCTTTATTATGCTACTTTAAAGGTTCCTAATGTTGTTTTGGAGTCTTCTGCAATGTTTACATGCATTCACGGTCTAAAACACTTTGATATTCTCATAATAATCATTGCAGCATCAGCTCTTTTCTCTCAGTGTCTGAAACAGTTCGAAGATTCAGTCTCTCTAAGCTCCGCCTCTCTGAACGCTGCTCTGCTCTGATTGGTCAGATGAAGTGCTCATTATCATATCTGAATCTCAGCTCTTGATCACAGTGATAGGAACAGTAACGATGGCGTGTGTTTTACTGTATCAATCTCAGAAAACAGCGTCTTCTCGACACGAACAACACGAACCAAACTCTCCCGGTCTCAGATACACTAGTGTTTGAGGGCGGAGCTAAGAGACGCTGTTCAGCCAATCAAGACCATAGACTGGCATTATGCAAATTAGTTGCAAATCTAGACTCGTTTCAGGCAGAAACTTTGCAGACTTTTTACGTTCACAAACAGCTCTATTACACACTGATTGAAAGGTAAGGTCTGAGAAGGCCTAATATTAGAGCATGTGTGTGTCGTCCTGCAACATGTGCTCCAGACATCAACGATTCCTCAAATCATGCGTTATTGAGGAACTGAATAGGAAGTGAAAAAGCTAAAAGAAAATCCCACAGACATTTCTGTGACTTTCATTATGAATCCTCTGAGATCAGGTGTGGTCAGAGTAAACACACACACACAACACACAACACACACACACACACACACACACACACACACACACACACACACACCTTCCAGGATTAGTACAGAACAAACCCTGCAGGCTGTATTTACAAAGAATCCCAGAATGCAATGCATCCAACACTCCCTTCCATTTCCAGAATGTCATTAATTTTACTGAATTATTTTATCATTCATCATCATAGCATTAAATTAAGCCATTTCTACACAAAACTGAATTCAATGACAGACAATTAGACAAAATTACAGCACCATATTGTAAAAACTAACTCAATCAGACTGAATTCAAGAAAATATCATCATTTTGTGGAATAATAATATAATTTTGATGCTCTAAATAAAAATATAAACCAAAAATATTTTAATTTTATTAGGTAAAACAGCACTAGAGGACAATAATCAAACTAGGCAAAATGTCTTCTGTCAGTAACTTTCTTGATAATTATATTTTAAATTAATATTAGACAAATTAATTTAAAAAATAATACATAATTTTAAATAAACAACGTCTGACATTGTATTATTATTATCAATGTATTATTTTGTCCATATATTGACTTAATGACAAAGTTCAATTTAATAGAGATAAACATATACGCAGCACTAAGCCGGTCTGGTTCGAATAAGCATATAAATTAAAAATAAAATCCGCCGGTCATCCGTCACTCTCTGACCGGACAGAACCGGACCGAGCCTGGCCCGGAGGAGCTCAAGGTTTCGGTTCGAACATTCCTGGTCCATCGTAATGTTCATTGAAATAAAGCCCAGCAAGCCTCACATGAGCAAACGCAGAGACAGGAGAGTTTTAAAGGTTTAAACTGCACTAACCAGAGAATGCAGGTCGAACCAGGTCAGCAGAACCGGGCCGCGGCTCACCGGCGACAGATGAAGGAGACTCGGGTAACGCTAATGCTAAGGCTAACACAACAGCAGCATCAGGACCTCTGAGACCTGCCGCGAATAATGCCTGACCTAAATTATAGCTTCAGTAGCATAGATTCTCCGTTCGTGTATAATATATAATTTCATGACATTTACTTTATATTCTAAATGTATTCGTGTAATTATTTATGGCATTAAAAACGTAAAATGATGGCAAATCTTCTGCTAACAGTCATTTTCTGCTACAACTGGACACAAAGGGCACTTTTCTGAATTTGTAAATTTTATTGATGATGGCAGACAAACAAATCTAGACCATCCCGAATCTCACTTGTATCCACCAGAACACAATATTCCACTTTTTCAGCCTTAACAAAAGTCCATAAAAGGGCTGAATGACATTTTCAAGCACTTCACAGTGAAATTATCTACAGATGATGAGCAGATACTCTTGTTAAGCAGCGTATAGAATGTTTAAACCATTTTAAAATCAATTATATTAAATATATGGCAAATCAGACGATGAAAGCAGCAAACGATGTTCCTCATCCCTAATGTTTTCTGCAATTTCCTTAATTTTTTAACGTTTTCGATTTAGTGTTACATACTGCAAAGAAGGGAAATGTCACGAGACGTTTTAAAAAGATAACATTATAATAATAACACTGTTGAATTCTGTATCTCCACAAAACACACGAGGTCACTCAATCCTCTGTGCTCAAAGAGATCTATAAATACACCAAATTAAAATCCTAATGACCTAACGCAGAAAACCTCATCAAAACTAGCCCTGATTATGATAAAAACACGGTTCACTCCGTTTAAATATCCGTTAAGACATGATATAAGACGAGCACAGGGAGATTCTTCTGTTTTACCATCAGTTACATACTTTTGTGTAAACGTTCAAAAGGTAACAAATACCCTCATAAACAGTAAATCTGAAAATAAATCAGAGCATCAATGAAAATTTGTATAAAGACTAAGACACGTACCATTGGCAACTGGAATGATGCTGTTAGAAAAAGTTTGGCGAGATTTGCTTTTCAAAACACTCATTAAAAATGGGGAAAATGTACAATAACAACGAGTGAATCTCACAAAACCTGTCAGGAACATGTCCAGGTCATACTTCACTTATATAATAATACATATTACATTTGTAAAATATTTAAACATCCTTGCAATCGGTAACACTATACAAAAAGGTTCATTAGTTAATGTATTATTAACTAACAATTAGTAATACATTTGTTACAGTATTTATTAATCTTTGTTAATAAAAATACAGCTCTTGATTGTTAGTTCATAGTGCATTAACTAATATAATACAACCGTTGATTTTAATAACATATTAGTAATGTTGAATTTAATATTAACTAAGATTAATAAATGCTGAAGAAATATTGTTCATTCTTAGTTCATATTAAATAATGTAGTTAACTAATGAACCTTATTGTAAAGTGTTACCTTGCAAGGTTAGTTGTCTTGGTTTTAATACATGTTTAAAATCAAAATAATTGCATTACAGTACTTTTTAAAAACCTCATTAGAATATACATTTAAAAGTACAAAATAAAAATAAATAGTAATACAATGTCATAATGCAAAAATCATAAAATAAATGTATATAAATTTTTTTCATAAAATAAATGTGTATATATATATACACAAACTAGGCAAAAAAGTGTGTATACATAATATATATATATATTTAATGAATTTTATTTTTATTTATATAACATATATAGTGTGTGTGTGTTTGTTTTTTTGTGAAATATGACCTTGCCATATTTTGTGAGATTCACTCAAATACAGGTGACAATTTTAAGTCTTAAACACAGTATTTTCATTTTGTCATTCTATATAGATACTAATACTGCCTAAAGAAAATGCGCACTATGAAAATAGCAACCATGAATGGCAATAAGACCTATGCAACAATGATAGTAGAATTAAAACCATACGGTTTCACATAAAGATCTTTACAGAGCATTGAGATGTTCAATATTGCTTCAAAGGTTGATCATGTCAGTTCCTTTAAATGTTGAAATGTCTTCGGGAGAAATGAGGAAATTACATCATCAAGCGTCTACTATTATTATGAAACTTAGGGAAATGAATACTGCCGACTGTCAACTAATGCAAATCATTTTAAGAGGCCTGAGTTTCCCTGTCAGCGGGAAAAGCAAGTCTTCTATAGTTCCAGTTTAGTAGTTTTAGTGTCTGACATAAAATAAAAGAATGAACTGATTTCTCATTCCCATAATTCCCACAATTCCCAAAAACGAGCCGTTATCCACAGCAATGGCCACAGAAATCCCTTTAAAGCCCGACATCTACTGGGGAAAACGCTGTGCGGTTTATTCGAGGGGTCAGAGTCGGGTTTGGCCGCCTCTACATCATGGCAACACAAGAATCACAGAACAAGTGTGTGTTGGGTCAGCGTATGAGGCGTTTGAGGAGTGTGGGTCGAGTGAAGGGCCAGCAGTATTCGTTCGGCACGGGTCCGTTAACGTTGCACTCGAAGAAGGAGAACATGGGGAACCAGATGCGCGCGCGGCGGCTCTGCTGGTACGCGCGTGTGTTGGCCAGCGTGTGGTAGTACAGGAAGAGTCTGGTGGTGATGTAGAACGCGATGAAGACGTCGATGGAGTAATGCTCGTGAGCCGCCAGGATGAAGAAGATCCCGAACAGGTTCAGGACCCACGACAGCGTGTGGATGAAGTTCCAGCTGCGCGGCGTGTCTGTGAACACACACACACACACACACACACAGAGAGAGAGAGAGAGCTCAAAACACACACACAGATCGTGAACATGAGTGGTATTGTTATCAGGCGCACTTCAAAACACTGCGAATAATTCCTTATTATTACCAGAGGTGGGTTGTAACAAAGTGAGAATTTCTTTTTGAGGAAAATTTGTAATTTTTAAGGTCCCATATTGTCAAAACTGAAATTTCCTGGCTTTTTTCATGATAACGGGTTATGAAACGACCATTTAAGTTTTAAAACAGTCGATCCACAGATAAATGCACACAGCCTGCATGAAGTTATAAATTAATCACCCTTTATAAATAAGGGCGACTTGTATTTGAATGTTCAGAGGTCTTTTTATTATATGAAAATAGTTGTTTAACCTGTTATGAGGACAGCAAGCAAGTCCTCGGTGATAAAAGCTTCAGTAATTATTGTGATATGAAAATGTTATGCCGTCACATGCCTACTCCTCAAAAAACAAACAGGAATCAAAGGGTGTGTGTGTGTGTGTGTGTGTGAGAGAGAGAGAGAGAGTGAGTGTATGTGTGCGAGAGAGAGAGAGAGAGAGAGAGAGAGAGAGAGAGAGAGAGAGAGAGAGAGAGAGAGAGAGAGAGAGAGCGAGTTTGAGTGTGTGAGGGAGTTAGTGAGTGAGTGTGTGTGTGAGTGAGTGAGAGAGAAGAGAGAGAATTTGAGTGTGTGTGTGTGTGTGTGTGTGAATGAGTGAGTGAGTGTGAGAGGAGAGAGAGAGTGAGTGAGTGAGTGAGTGAGTGAGTGAGTGAGTGTAGAGTGAGTGAGTGAGTGTGTGTGTGTGTGAGTGTAGAGTGAGTGAGTGAGTGAGTGAGTGAGTGAGTGAGTGAGTGAGTGAGTGTAGAGAGAGTGAGAGAGTGAGTGAGTGTAGAGTGAGTGAGTGAGTGAGTGATGTGGTGGAGAGAGAGAGAGAGAGAGAGAGAGTTTGAGAGAGTGAGTGAGTGTATGTGTGTTTGTGCGTGTGTCTGTGTGCATGTGGTGCGAGCGAGCGGAGAGAGAGTGTGTGTGTGTGTGTGCACTTACATTCTGTGACGAAGAAATTGAGCATGGTGATAACGACGGTGTGTCCGCTGAACATGTAATCTCCACACGTCTTGACTCCAGTGAGGGTCATTCCAAACCCACTCCATATGGCCACCGCACGCTGAAGCTTCGCCCACATGTCCCCGTATATCTGACACACACACACACACACACACACACACACACACACACACACCACACACACACACACACACACACACACACACACACACCACACACAGAGAGAGAGAAAGAGAGAGACGAATAAATGCATACAGAAAGAACCATACTAATACAGAGATTTGTGAAATTTATTTCAATTTCAATAGAGTTTACAGGTAACGTATTGCTTAGTCTAATAGGCATAATAACAGCATTACAGCAAATATTCTATTTTTTCAGAATTAAAAAAAAATTGTCTGGTTCATTGCCCTTGTTAGTTTAATTACACATGTACTTATTATAGGGTTTGGCTTTGGTTGAGGGTTAGTTGCATTTAATTATGCATAATTTACTATGGTAAGTATACATATATACATATAAGGACACTAAAATTAAGTGTTTCAGACAATCAGAAAATTGTAAAGTATTTTAACATTATGGCAATTATTGTTGTTTTGGATTTAAGCTGTTTAATGCTTATTTTTGATGTCATTAGAATAAAAATTATAATAACTGAGGAGAAATAAAAATAATATCTAAAAAAAATATATATATACAGGGTTTCTGCAGGGTTTAGTCAGTCAAATTTAAGACCTTTAAAGACCTTTTTATGACCAATATGATTTAAATTTATGACCTACTCGAATTACGAAAAATAACTTCCTTTCAAAAGTCTTTTTTTTATTGACTTTCATTAAAAGTAATAAGTTTCATTATTTAAAGGTTCCATTTTCTTAAGAGTAACAAACTGAAGGCTCCCTTTTCCTAAGTATCAATAACACAGGAACAACACTTAACAATTATCACGATAATATATCAGTATCGATAATTATGACCATAAATGTCAAATCTTTTTTTCTTTCAACTTTAAAGGCAGATTTTTGTTACTTTCTAACTGAAAGTTGTAGAAACCAGAGCGTTAATTGTGGTTTTAAACTACTCTTTACTGTCAGAACATATCATGATAAACACTTGCCAAACAGGAGAACATTTCACAAATCTGAGGTAGAACATTCAAACATTTGTCATTTTTCCTTAACAAAAATAATATCTTTATTTCAAAATTAATTTCTTAGTTTCTGCATGTGCTAATGGGGGATATTGTTTCAAGTCTTGAAAGAGGTTTGTGTTGCCTGACGTTGATGGCACGTATCTTTATGAAATGTATGAAAAACAGTAGGCTAGCCTAAATACATAAATACTGTAATTATATTCCATTAGTCCTTTAATACATTGTCTACATTAATAATATAATACAATTCAATATGTATATCCCACATTTCATGGTGCAGTTAATATTACTAGGCTAACGTTACAGTAAAACCATGGTAAATGATGGGAATTTGTAGATGGAAAATCTTTCTGACTGTATAGTTGCGCACAGTGTTTCTCCTGTTCCTCAGCGCTGTTTCATCTGCCTTTAAACTGGTTTAAATCACTGAGACATTTGTGTTCTTCGCTGAATTCAAGTGCTTCTCACTGGATCTCGTGATCGAGACTGATCAGAGTTAACCATAGACAGTAAAAGAACGCGTCTGCTTTAGTGAGCCCGCGCTGCCGTTTGGACTTTGAGCCGAGCGGATAAACAGTCCGTGAGGCGCGCGCGGTTCAAATGAGTTTCGTTCCGCTTTTGCCGCATAAACATGATCTAACATGTATAGAACTCTTGATATCGTTTTATAGAGAAAAAAATATATATCGCGATAATGAATGAATGAGCATATCAATTTAAGACGTGGCTAAATGTAATTTATGACCTTGTATGGAAAAGCCGGACGTTTTTATGACTTTTTATGGCCTAAAATTCTTATTATTAAATTTAAGACGTTTTATGACTTTTTATGACCCCGCGGAAACCCTGTATATATATATATATATACAGTTGTGTCCAAAATAATAGCAGTGTGTTTAAAAAAAGTGAGTAAAGCTCAAAATCCTAATAATAACTTTTATTTCAATACACAAAAATGCATTGGGAACACTGCACATTCTATTCAGGATCAAAAAAACATGAAGAAAAATGCATGAAATTTGTTTTTACTTTATAGAAAGTGAAGAAAAGGGAATATTAGGCTTCATCAAAAAAATAGCAGTGTCTGCACAAGTCAAACATTTACTGTATAAACTGAAAAATGCTTGAAGATTTAGCTTTCTTGTGAATCACTGAACTAATATTTAGTTGTATAACCACGGTTTCTGAGAACTGCTTCACATCCGTGTTGCATGGAGTCGACAGACTTCTGGCACCTGTGAACAGGAATTCCAGCCCAGGACGATCACAGACCACAGTTCCTCTGCATTTCCTCCACGTTGCATTCAAGAAACACATACATCTAATCATTCACATGCACACAATCTCTGGGAGTTGAACCCGTGACCTCAGCGCTGATGAAAAGCTGATAATGAATTGAATCATAAAGTGTCTGTACCTTCCCAGTGCACTGCAGGTGTTGACCCGGTACAGAGAGAGACGTCACAAACATAGTGACGCACCGCAGCATGAAGACCGTCCCCATCAGACTACACAACCGCCTCAGCAGGATCGACCTGAAACACACACACGTCACAGTGGGTCAGGGAGAAAAGTGCTCATGATTCGAGAGAAACGAGCTGGAAACTGACTTCTCAAAACACAAAACGCATATTATTCCACAGGAGAAAATGTAGCCAAATATAACCACTTGTTCCAACTCTAAAATGACTTTATTTGGACCCAAAATCCCACATACTTGAAATTAAAATTATTTTATGATGCCTGACAATTGTCTAAAGACGTAGAAAATCATAAAACGTACACTAGTGATGAAGATTTTAGAAACATCAAATAAACTGAACCAATTGCTTCGCAAAATGATTCACGTAAAATGATTTTGAAGCGCTTGAAACGTAAACGTAGTAAAAACATCTTTTTTAAGTTTTATTGACATTGTAATATATAAAATGAAATCAACTCATTTAATACCATTAACTATGAAGTGTCTTTATGTATTATTTTATTCAATTGTAGGTTAATTAGCCCAACAAGAGACCACAACTCTTGTTTTTATTATACAAATGTGTCATTAAAATATCTACACATTTATAAAACTTAAACCATATAGACACTGGTTCATGGGTTCACGCTATAACAAAACGAAGCCTCGTTTACTGAAATCACGTGACTTTGGCAGAATCACTGGTTTTAAAACAAATGATACGCGAAGGTTTTGAAAACGCCCATCACTAGCGTACACACACAGCTTGCTGATCATCTCTGAGCATTTTAACCCGGATTACAAGAAAGTATTTATGCAAAAATGATGTGGATTATTCATTATGGATCACCTGTCGTGTGTGTGCGCATGTGTGTTACCTGTGTTTATGAAGCAGCAGAACTAGCAACCAAATAGAGCAGAGGATCACGCCACAGGCCTCAGCCATCGCAAAAGCCCAGGGGATTCTGGGTACACTGTAGGGAGAAGAGAACCAGGCAAAGGGTCAAACAACAAATCCTCTTCCAAACAGAACAGATTTTGTGTTTTCATGCCCATCTCCTGTGGTGTATTTCAGCATGATGGTGAAAATTATCATCAACAGGAAACCACAAACCTCAAAGTCTAATGGGTCAAACTCAAAATATGAGCTGTTATGTTTATATTTGCTGCCATAAACCTCAATCATCAGCAAGAGGAAGAAGTTTGTCACTGGGTCACAGGATCTCAGTTCAACAACTTGATATTTCTTAGTTTTAACATTAATGTATTTGCCCTGAATTAGCTTAAAAAGATGACTTGGATGCAATTGTAGCAGAACACGGTTCTCTGATGATATTATTGGTCATTTATGAAACGTCGTGCCTTATATCGACACTTAGCTGTGTTTTAAATTCACGTTTTCTGGGGGTTTATTGCTTTAATGCAATAATTGCATTGATGAACAGAATTGGGAACAGCCTCTGTCATCAAGTAGAGTAAAAAAATATTTTATGCAAGAATTTAAATATAGTGACAGTCGCTTCTAAAGCAGAATTTTCCCAGAAGCATCGTGAGCTTCAGTCGATCATAGAGAACTCAATGATTTTGGGAAACGCAGCTTTGAAACTTATGAATGTTATACAAATATAGATATTTACAAATAAGCGATTTTTATTATGTTTTATTAAATGACAAAAATATTATTCATTTTTCTTATTTCAAGCTGGCAAATCATGTTTTTTGCAGTGCATTAAGAGATTCAAAATTGCTTGCCTTACAATCTAGGGATAATTAAATTGCCATTAAATTGATAAAGGAAATTGCTAGCTTAAATTGCTAGCTTGGCTGGCTTTATGCAGCTTTAAAATTCATTCAAGTATCCTAGGGGAAAAAAAAAAAAAAAATCATGGTTTCCAAAAAAAATTTAGGAATCTAAATCTAAAAAACACTAGCAAATCATCATATTATAGTGATTCCTGAAGGATCATGTGACACTGAAGACTGGAGTAATGATGCTGAAAATTCAGCTTTGATCACAGGAATAAATTACACTTTACTATATATTCACATAGAAAACAGCTATTTTAAATAGTAATAATATTTCACAATATTACTGATTTTACTGTATTTTTCATCAAATAAATGCAGCCTTGATGAGCAAAAGAGACAAACGCTTATCGACTCCAAACTTTTGCATGTTAGTGATGGCAGGAGTTAAACAATGTGTTTGTCACCATAGACACAAGTCTATTAAATGACTAATAACTAACTAACTAACACACACACACACACACACACACACACACACACCTGTCCAGGAAGATGTCGGGCAGCGGCGGGTACATTCTCATGTCCGGCACTCGCTCGTGGACGATCACCATGACGAAGGAGGTGAAGCCGAAGACGAACACCACGTAGACGGAGCTGAGGATGGTCTTCCAGTACTCCGGGTCCAGTCTCCGCGGCTGCTGCTTGTATTTGCCGTTGTTGTACTGGTGATACTGGTCGCCGTTCAGCGTGTCCAGAACGGCATCGCAATCCCGCGCGGATTCACCGTTACACAACCAGTCCACTCCACCTGAACACCACACACACAAACTATACCTGTATCACACTTTACTTGGCATGGTTTAAACACAATATTTAAATATCAGAAACAGGCCTATTTTTATGCTAATATTTTGGTTTAATTTTTAGGCATGCTGTCTAACGCTAACAAGTCAGACCTCAGAAACCGCCGCAAATGCCACATTAACCAATCAGGAACAAAAAGAGAAATATATTTTTTCATCATTTTCATGATTGAGTACTCGATCACTCTTGCCCTATTTCTGATGTCACAAACTACCTTGTAACCAATCAACGTGTGATCGTCAACGAGTGGATCTCTGAGAGAGTGAGTGGAGGCGGGGCTCATTTGCATATTTATAGAACCACATATATTTAATGAGCCAAGGGTGTTGAGATATATTTTAAGGCATGAGGATTTTTTTTCCCATGGAAAAAAACGCTTAATTATGTGTGTGTGTTTTTTTTAGTGATCAAAGATGAGTTTAAGGGATACAATTATTGACTACAGGGGGGACTTTAAATCAAGGTGTCTACAGATATAAACAAGTTAAATTTAAGACCTTTTTAATGCCACTTTGAGTGAAATTTAAGACCAAACCTGTGATGCAAATACACATTATATTACAAACGTAATGTAATATTTAATGTTTAACCCAAGTAATTGAAGTAATTTAATATTAACTACTTGTTTATTGAACTAAAATCAATGTAAGATTTGCAATCGTGAGAATATTCAGTAAAATAGCTCCCGTCAAATTATGTTTCTTAACTATATCATGTGTTATAAATAAAAAACTCAACATTTTGAATTTTTACCTCAGTGTGTTTCTTCTGCTAGTTTTTTTATGTTCATTAGTTTTGATTTCTCACTATAAAACCTCTCACAGAGACAGCGAGTCTCAACAGCGCGAAAAGAAATACATTATCATTATCAATCGCTGTTTATGTAATAAAATCAGAATCATTCTCACGAGTCGATGCTTCACTGGTTATTTGACGGATATTGGGTCCGACAGACTGGAGAAATTTTAGCGGTAATGTGACCAGAAATATTTAAGACCCATCGAATCTGAATTTAAGACATTTTAATACTTTTTAAGGCCTTTTATTAGGAAAACTTTATTTAAAGGTGCTCTAAGCGATGTCGGGGGATGTCACTTCTTGTTGACGTTTAAAGTATTGTCAAACAAAACGGAGGCTAGCTAGCCCCTCCCTCCTCCTCATCCGCGCACTAACCCCTCAAACCCCGCCCCCAAATCCTTCTTGTCTGTTATTGGCTGGAACAGTTTGTTATGCTTCGTGGTGCGGGTTAGCCCAGTTTGTTTGTGTTGCCGTGTGTGGAGCCTGGGTTGTCTGCAGAGACCGCGTCTCTTTACAGTGTGTTCAGGAGACATGCAGCTAGCGGATAGTGAGGAGATGTTTGCTGTATGTGACAAAAATGTTTTGGCCTAAAAAAATAAAAATAAATAAAAAAATCGCTTAGAGCAGCTTTAAGACTTTTTAAGGACCCGCGGCTACCCTGTATTAAATTATAGTGCTGTACTTTAGAGGAGGCTTTCAGGGGTTTTACTACACAAACGGCTAATGTAAACACCTCACCATTACACAACCGTTACTCTACCTGAACAACATCAGAACTACAAAACACACACAAATAGCTCAGATCTAGACATGATCAGAAGCCGCACCTGCACTGTTCTGAGGCGAGTGTCCGTCGTACGACAGACCGAGCTCCTCCAACACGTCAGGGTTTTGCTTCTGAAGCTTCCGGAGAGAAACCATCAGCCGTTTAATGTCTCCCAGCACCTTGAGCTCCAGCGGAGGAGAGCGCAGGTCGTATTCGCTCAGGCTCATCAGGCTGGTGCCGTCCAGCCGGTGTTTGTTGCACAGCAGGTCCACGTAATCGCAGAAGCCCTCTTCACGCAGCCAGCGGCCCACGTGCTTCGGCGTCCAGTGCCGAACGCTGATCTGCCCCCCGTTACCGGCCATCTCTCGCTCACGCATGCTCACGACTCTGAACAACACAGAAACAACGCTTTTAAAAGACATGTCAGCAACAAGGTGAAATAATCAAAGTCAATAACAAACACGTGTGTGACCCTGGACACAAAAGCAGTCACAAGGGTCCATTTTTTAAAATTGAGATTTATACATCTGAATAAGATTAAGATCATTTTATTTTGTTAGCATTCAAAGCTATCATGGCAAAAATTAAATAACAGAAAATACAAATATGATTTAAATACAATAAAAACAAATAAAAAAACAGCAAGTCATATTATATAAAATTCTTTAAATTAACATATGAAAAAAAAAATCCAAAACCGTTTGAACTTGTGTGACCCATACAACATCTGGTCAAGTTTAGTTTTAAGAGTGATAAAAAGTCTGTTTGTAATTTCTGGATGAGTTTTGTACAACTTATTATTCTTGCACATATTCCACTCTTCTTCATATTGTTTAATATGTATCGATTAATAATCGGTCTGATATCTGAGGGAAGAATTTGACATTTAATCACTTGTTAATTTCCTGAAAGTCCAACATGGCCTGGAAACATCTGAATAAATAAGCTTTCCATTGATGTCTGGTTGGTTAGGATAAGACAATATTTGGCTGAAATACGACTATTTGAAAAAATAAATAAAGTAAATCGAAACATTGAGAAAATCGCCTCTAAAGTTGTCAATTTATATTCGCGATTGTCTCGCATTCAATCACAATTTAAAAAAAAATATATATATATATATATTTACGGTAGGAAATTTACAAAATATCTTAATTTCCTAATGATTTTTGGCATAAAAGAAAAATCGATCATTTGACCCCTACAATGTATTGTTGGCTTTTGCCACAAATATATCCGTGCGACATGTGACCGTTTTTTGCGATTCAGGGTCACATGAAGGCAGGAGGACAATTAAAGGATAATTCCGGTATTTAGCACTTTGAGTCTATTTTCTAGTGTGTTTTGGATGACTAGAGTGGTGGACACAGAAATGTTGACGATGGGTCCTGTCTCGACTTTTTGGACTCTTTTAGATTGCCTCTGAGCGCTTCAGAGTGGCTGTCTATGGGCATGCACAAACATGTGCTTAAAACACCCAACGTTCGTTTTCAAAACTGTGACACTCACGAGTGGTTAGTGGTGTTCGTTGATGATTAAAAACAAATATATCGGTGCAATGAATGATTTCAATCCGTGTTATTTGCTATAGTGGAACTATTTTTTCAGATACCTCACAACAGCGTATAAACTTCCGCTCGATATAGTCTCCGTAGCGCAGTAATATCAGCGAGCAATGAGTCCTCCAACATAAATCAATGCGATTTTACAAAATGCCAAATAAAACACGACGAAACTGTATTTCGCTACGCTACTTGTTTTGGATCATCAACGAACACCACTAACCACTCGGTGAGTGTCACAGTTTTGAAAACGAACGTTAAGGGTTGTTTTAAGGACAGTGTTTGTGCATGACCCATAAGACAGCTACTCTGAAGCGCTCAGAGGCGCATTTTTCCTCTTTGTGGAGCTACACATCACATTCAGACGTAAACCAGCACATATGCCGATACTCTGGTAAACCCACATCCACAGCACAGAGAGCTGAACCCCAGCTGTGCCTCTTGGCTTGAGCGTCGAGTATCTGGCGTGTAACCAGCGTGCTCATTAAGCCTCAGTCTGAGTAAGCAGTCTCTGTTTTCCATGTGAAAAACTGCCTTAAAAGCACAAGGTGAGAATCAAATCACAAAATGCAGCCACAACAGACAATTGCTGTGGAAATGTGGTGAAATCAAATGAATATTGCCTAATTTGAAAGAACAGATTCCACTGATGCTGTGCATATAGTTGTTCTGATAACAGATTGCAACACACTTCTTGACCTATGAGTTATTGCCCCAGCTAGCATTGAAAACTGTATCATTTAGCAAGTTTTCTTCATGTTCCTGATGTTTATTAGCGATGGGAAGATCGGATCATTTTATTGGCTTGATCTCTGAAACTTTTTCGGCTAAAAAAACCAAACCTTTATTCAAGTAATTTCATTCATTTTGTTTGTTGTGAACACGTCCATACGCAATGAATAAAAACAAATAACTAGAAAAGTTTTGCAAAGTCAAAAAAGAACACTAATAAAATATCCAGCTCTGAAAACTTCTGGAATCATGAGACATAATGTACAGAAACTAGCAGTGCCGGGTCTTCAAATATTGTAGCGTACAACAGGAGTCAAAAAGGTCAAGAAGCACTGGCCTAGAAGTTAAAAAACATCTCGTTCTGTTCCCGAATCTCGGTTCATTAGCTCTGAGAAAACACTTTGTGACTGTGTTAATTCTCCTCCGAAGCAACAGATCCTAAAAGCTGAGAAACACACCCCGACTTACAACAACACACACTTTACACCAACATAACCCTTTCATTTAACACACCACGGGAAGAGAAACATGCTCAAACGTCTCGCTCGCTCAGAGTGTGTGTGTGTGTGTGTGTGTGTGTGTGTGTGTGTGTGTGCTGGCGTCAGGCTGATGTGAAGAAACATCCTCTTTTCCTGATTAAACAGCAGTAGATGTACTGACACATCAGTAAAACAGCAGATCGTTGGTCTACAGCACCACACTTTAGTCTTATGACAGTCATACGATGACTTTACTAGTCCTCTTCTCACGAAAAACAAGCTAAAAGACAGAAGTAAACAAGCAATTTAGTGACGAGAAGAACAGAGACGCATGTGAAAATCACATCTGTGCATGTCTCTCCATCACGCTTTACTTTGTATATTCTAAACAAATAAGCAAGTAAATACTAAACAAAATATCAGAAGATGACCTTCACTGAATAAATCAGAAAGCTGCACTATTGACAGTCTGGTGTTATTTTATCATCAAATTAATTTTGTTCTGCATGCTGGAACAGCTGAAGTTGCTAAAAAGTGACAAATCGTTCTTCAATGCCATCAGAGGAACTTGGAAAAGTGCCATAAAAGTAATTCATATAATTTGGGTTCATGATATGTGTGGCTTCAGAAGCCATTTGGGCTACTTTTTTGGTATTTTTAGTCTTTAGCAATGCTTAAAATATCTTGCTGTGCTTTAGCTGTGAAATAAACCCCTTGAAAGTTCACTCAAATTCCCCTCGAGTTGAAAATCAAGATTTTAATGTTGTTTATAATATGTCTATGTGGTGTTTTTAATATGCTTTAACAAACCATGTGTAACTCATGTGACGATTTCTGAGTATTTTCTCCTTAAAACTGCAGTGAACAAGAGTGTCAAAAACATGGTTCGAAAAAATAACGTTTAAATATGTTATTTTGATGATCAAAGATGAGTTTTAAGGGATACAATTATTGACTAAAGGGGGCCTGTGAAACATAGAAAACCCAGTCTAATTATAAAACACCCTTCCATTTAGGACTGATTACTTTACTAATCATCCAAAGAAAATTAGTCAATTTTTAAAATATGTATTTTCCCACATCGACTATTTCTTCAAAAACATCACAGTGGCGGCCACACCCATATTATGTCTATGGCCACACCCATCAAAGTAAACCCAACAGATATCCACGCCCACACCCTCGTCTAACCACGCCCCTCCACAGCAGAGAGAAATAATACCGCGTTATCAGAAAACACGAGTGAAGTAATATAAGTCTGTTAGTAAAGTACCTCAGGGATAATTATGTCTCTCAGCTCGTCACACTCAGGACTTTAATCTGTACCTGACATAGAGAAGCTTGTTGATAAGGAACAGGTACAATCCCACCCTTTAGACCTGTCAGGATAACACTGACTGTGACACAAAACCTAGTGAGCTGCCTACCTAGTAGCTAACTGTTACCTGTCTGCGGTAAACGGGCATATAACACCAATCTTAAACATCAGCAAATCACACAATTATGCAGTGCGACACTTAAAATAGGCAAATGTCTTGACTAGCATGTCTTATCCCCACCCATAAACCTATCACAGCAATGATAAACTGAGAATCAAATAAAGTATAAAACTGCAAATGGGTTCATACGCCTATTACAATACATCATGACAGTATTAGGAGAATAATTCAGATGCATGTGAGTGTGTTAGCATGCTAGCGCTTAGCATACGCGTTTCACTTACGTTAAACATCAGATTATTCACTGCGAATGGCGATTAATCTCCTAAATGTCGCTCTATCGGGACATCTGTGGTAAATCATTGCGCCGTGACCCAGCTGGAGGTGCAGTCAATCTGACAGGCAGCATGTGGTGTGTGTGTGTGTGTGTGTGTAAATACTGCAGATGAGGTCACTTCCGCTGTCACACACAGCGATCTCTTCTGGCAACATGTGGAATTACACCATCCTGCAGTTTTCTAATGTGCTCCTCACAACCTTTTTAGTCAGCTGAACCCCTTTGACTTTAATTATTTTAATTTAATTACCAGTATTTATTTATTTAAAGCACCCCGTAGTTTTCCTGGTATGTTTTGCACATGCAAAACTCACTGTTATAATGCCACGGTGTAGTTGTTTGCTATTCAGTTGCTAGGTGGACACTCGAGCATTGCTAAAATAGTTGCTAGGTAGAGAGTCTGGTTCAATTTTAGATTAGCAGCTGCTCCTGTCACTTCAGATGAACTCATGTTGGACAGCAGCACATCTCAGCAGAGAGACACAGGTGTAGTCGTGCTCATATGAGTCTGTTTAATGGATGATGTCTGTGAAACTCCCTCCGTTAGGGAACTGGAGAAAGTCCTGTTTGGAGGAAAGAGGAGTGGAAATCATGCGGATGAAGTCTGGCCCAATCTTTTCCTGGGTGATATGTGAGTCGCAGGGTTATTATAGTTAAAACGAACAACACTTTCATTACTTTAAATGAAATAAAGCCAAACCAACATTACTTGTCTTCATTTAGTCTAAATTGCCCCCGGTTTCACAGAAGAGGCTTAAGTTAGCCTCAGACTAAAATGCATGTTTGAGCTGTTTTAACTGAGAAGCTGATGGTCTTAAAATATGTCAGTGCTGTTGTTTTGTCTAAAGATTCACACTAGTCATGTTTTTTTTTTCTAAGACAAGTTTATAAAAGCTACTTAAATGTCTTTATTGAGCTAAGGCCTAATCCTGGCTTAATCTAAGCTTTGTCTGTGAAACCAGGGAATTGTGTACTAAAATAACTAAAACTAACTTTTATTAGTTATTGTTTTTGAATATGTCTACATAGTTTATATACAATTTATTTCAGAAATTTTATATAAATATGTAGACATATTAAAAAAACAATAACTAATAAAATGACAAAAACATACAAGAAATTTACTAAAACTTTGCTAAAACATTTACTAAAATAAAAAATACAATAAAAAATAAAAATATAAATAAAAAATAAAAAATATATATATATTATATTGTGTGTGTTTTTGTATCTCAGTGAGAATTTTTGGTCATAATAGAAAGGTTTTGCACATTAAAATCCAATCCATATAGTGCCCAAAAATCATATAATGCCAAAAAATATATTAAAAAGCAAACAGCATTTTTGACCATAATAGCCACACTGTAAAAAAAAAATCCAAATTGCAAAATGTTCTTCTTACTAATGTAAAATAAATAAATAAATTGCATGTATTCTTTTGTAACTATCATAAAAAATGATAATTGCTTTGGATTTACTGCCTAAATTTATGTCACTGTTATTTATCTGCCAGTTCATATTTGTACTGAATTAACATTAGTTGATCATCACTGTGTTTGTTGTGTTGAGGTATACGAGCATCTCACTGCAACTTTTGTATGCAATTAATTTGCCTATCATGGATCTTGTTTTAAGAGGCTAATAATGTTCATATCAACAGAATGGAAGAAGAGTATGTCTTCCTATGGAGGACCAAACCGCTAAAAATAAAAAAATGAATAAATAAATATGCAAAGAAATGTAAAAAAAACCCCCAAAAATAAATGACTATTTATACTTTTATTTCCCTATTTATGTATAATTATATATTTTCCCACATTTATTTATTTTTTCATTTATTTATTTCCACTTATTTATTTTCACTTTTTATTTATTTTCAGAAACAGTTAATGGACATAAACCATGATATGAGATTTTGGCCATATTGCCCATCTCGAAGTCATTTATTTCCTGTGACACCTGTTTGGTCACACCACACAGTGTCACTGTGGCCTCAAAGCTTCAGCACTCCCACTCTGAGCTCGATTGCTATGTCTGAGGTAAAACACGCCCCCCTCATTAGCATACAGAGCAATAAATGTATAAATAAATGTATAAATAAATTAATTTATAAATAAATAAATAAATGTAGACGTAAATGCATATATACATAAATAAAAGTGAAAATAAATACATAAATAAATAAATGCATAAATAAATAAATGAAAAAATAAATAAATGTTGGAAAATATATAATTATTAGGGCTGGGAAAAAATTAATCGCGATTAATCGCATCCAAAATAAAAGTTTTGTTTACATAAAATATGTGTGTGTAGTGTGTATAATTATTTTGTTCATATAAATATACACACATGCATGTATATATTTAAGAAAAATGTGTTATAAAAAATATAAAATATAAAAAATATGTATATTTATATATAATATAAATGATTTATAAATATATATACAGTATATACATGCAAATATTTCTTAAATATATACATGCATATGTGTGTATTTATATATACAAAATAATTATACACACTACACGCACATATTTTATGTAAACAAAACTTTTATTTTGGATGCGATTAATCACGATTAATTTTTTCCCAGCCCTAATAATTATACATAAATAGGGAAATAAAAGTATAAATAGTCGTTTATTTTTGTTTTTTTACATTTCTTCGCGTATTTATTTATTATTTTTATTTATTTATTGTTTGGTCCTCCATACAGCACAGACATAAGTGGCTGTAACAAGCCTATTTTTTGCCTCAAAGGAATGACATTTGATTCTAAAGTAAAGACCCAATTTCACTTTCAATCTTTTGCTGAACATGAGGGCCAAAGGAGAGAGCGTCATCAATTAAAATCCCAAGATATCTATACTGAGACACAAACTTAATCTCCGAGCCTTAGGACGTAGTAATAGGCAGAAGGAATTGATTATGAGGGATTGATTTTGATTTAGATTTAGAAAACAACATGAATTTTGTTTTATTAACATTTAAAACCAGTTTTAATTCAAATAAGTTACCCTGAACAATATTAAATGCAAGCTGTAACTGAGAGAGAGCCAGACTGGGTGTAGGTGCTGAACTATATATAACTGTATCATCAGCATAATAATGAAAATTTACATTATGAACATTTCAATCAATATTATTTATATATAGATTAAATAGGAGTGGTCCTAGGACTGAGCCCTGTGGCACACCTTTAGTTACATTGAGTCTCATTCATGAAACATTCGTAAATATACGAGTAAATATGTGAGTGATTTGCGCGTAGAGAGACCTTCCCGAAAACTCTTCTCCTGATTCACAAATACTTCGTAAACGTCAGATGTGATAGTGAAATGTGTGTGTGTGTTAATGAATTCCAATCAGTCGTAAATGGGACGCGCGTGCACGTTCATTCTCAATTACCATAAATCCCGCCCATTAAATCCGACTGACAACTATATAAGGGCATCATATTATGACACGAATGCGAATGAAAAAGAAAAAATTCTCAAATGCAGAAATTTAAGTTTTATTACCAGAAGTTCATTCAAAACGCCATATTTTATTTTCAAGCGTACATAGTGGCGTATCGGGTCCTAAAAAAAGGAAGCTTGGCAGCATATTACAGATGCGGTTAATGGAGTTTCATCTGTTAATCGAACAATCCCAGAAGTGAGAAGAAAATGGTTCGACATGAAGCTTGACTGCAAAAAAACGAATTAGTTCACTTCGGAAAAATCATATTCAAACTGGAGAAGGACCACCATCGCAGATGCTATATTACTGGCTCTCATAATAAGAAAAAACGTATGTAATTACTATATGTTTTAAAAATGCTGTGTAAATATGTACCCGATTAAGGTGAATTAAAATGCAGCCTTATTAATGAGCAAAACGTTCGGATGGTAAGCGCACTATTTACGCGTGGATGGGAGCAGGTGTAGATTTCTTGCGTACCAACTAACATTTGGAAAATACGAACATTTTAATGAATCCGAAAATTTCACACGATTTACACAAGAATTCGTTCTGCTCGTGTTTCATGAATGAGACCCATTGAGTGAACCAGAGATAAAACCTTCTTGTCTGTACACATTGAGTTCTGTTTGAAAGATAGTTATTAAATCATCCAATCGTATGTGTAGATAATCCAATACTGACAAGTCGTTGTATCAGTAAAGTATGATCAACAGTATCAAATGCTTTTGATAGATCGATGAATAAAGCTGCACAGTGTTTCTTGTTATCAACAGATTCAATAAAATCATTTAGTACTTTTAAGGCTGCCGTAGTTGTGCTATGTTGCTTTCTAAAACCAGATTGAAAATCAGACTATTATCTGATATTATATGACTAAAATCAGGTATTATTAACAGACCGAAAGTCCTTTAATTGATTGTTGACAAATGTTTCGAGAACTTTGGCCAAGACTGACAGCTTGGAAATGGGCCGGTAATTATTTGGGTATGTGGGATCTCCGCCTTTAATTCAAATAATAATTTCTCCTTTTCCGCAATTACAAACCAAACGAACGTCTCCAAGTCAGTTCAACTACTAGATGAGTTAGTTTACGGGCGTCATGAATTTACCCAGAGGTCTGCGTTCTCTCAGGGCCCGTCCGACCGTTTAACAGCCGTGTGTTTATGATCTCCAGGTCTGTGGCCAATGACCGGTTCAGTCTGTGGAAGTCGGGCATCACTCGAGTCCTGAATGCCGCGCATGGACAGATGCACTGCCAGGGCAGCCACCAGTTCTACGGGTCAAAGGTCGAGTATTACGGAGTCGCAGCAGAAGATTCGCCATCGTTCAACCTGTCGGTGTATTTTCACCCCTGTGCTGATTATATCCAGGAGGTTCTCGGTTCTCCAGGAGGTAAAACCTGCTGAGCCTCAGCTTGTGCTTATTTAAAGGCACACTATGTAAGATTTTCATATCAAAATATCCCAAAACCACTAGAACAATGTTATATAGTTTGTTGACTTGTGTACTTCCATTATCCCAAATGTTACTAAGAATGTTTAAATCCAGAGAAATAACCAGTTTTAACCAGGACACGCCTATCAATGACATCATACCCGCGTTACCCTCAATTTTGTAGAAACCATGGAAATACCATAGACGCTTTAAAGGATTAGTTCACTTTTAAAAAAACTTTTGCTGATAATTTACTCACCCCCATGTCATCCAAGATGTCCATGTGTTTCTTTCTTCAGTCGAAAAGAAATTAAGGATTTTGATGAAAACATTCCAGGATTTTTCTCCATATAATGGACTTCAATGGGACCCAAACGGTTCAAGGTCCAAATGACAGTTTCAGTGCAGCTTCAAAGGGCTTTAAACGACACCAGACGATGAATAAGGGTCTTATCTTAGATAAACGATCGCTCATTTCAAAAATAAATAAAACTGTTCAAGTATTATAAGCACAAATTCTCGCCTTGCTCTGTTCTGTGATGGACGTTCGTGAATCTCCTGTTCGAACCCGTTCATCAAAATGAACAAATCTTTTTTCGAGTCATTTTATTCAATCAACGAACGAAATTACTCGAAAAAAGATTTGTTCATTTTGAACGAGTCTTTTTTCGAGTCATTTTGTTCATTCAACGAACGAAATGACTCGAAAAAAGATTTGTTCATTTTGATGAACGAGTTTGAACAGGAGAGTCACGAACGTCCATCACAGAACAGAGCAAGGCGAGCATTTGTGCTTATAAAAAACTTTTTTATTTATTTTTGAAATGAGCGATGGTTTCGCTAGATAAGACCCTTATTCATCGTCTGGTGTCGTTTAAAGCCCTTTGAAGCTGCACTGAAACTGTCATTTGGACCTTGAACCGTTTGGGTCCCATTGAAGTCCATTATATGGAGAAAAATCCTGGAATGTTTTCATCAAAAACCTTAATTTCTTTTCGACTGAAGAAAGAAAGACATGGACATCTTGGATGATATGGGGGTGAGTAAATTATCAGCAAACGTTTTTTAAAAAGTGAACTAATCCTTTAAAGGGCACCTATTATGACATTTAAAGTGTTCCTAATAATGTTCTGGGAGTCCCCAACCACAGTTTTACATGCATGCAATGACAAAAAAACACTTTTGTTGTCTTATAATATGCATTTGTTTTTACCTGATTTGCTCACCGACTCCCTAATGATTCGTTCGACGACTCATTTGTCCAAACCCCTCCTTTACGTGACGCTAATCTGCGGTGATTGGTCAGATGACCCAGTCAGTTGTGTTTGTAAAGCAATCGTCATTCGAACACAGCACAAGGTTGGGCTATACTTGTGTGGTATAGTTGTAAATATAAACTGTAGCCACTGATTCTTCACATGTGAAAAAAAAGGTCGCTTTTGAGTCGTACTTCACAACAGCATCTTCCCTTGTGTCTGCGTGGCGCGCGCAATGAGTGGGCACAGCAAATTTGATAATTTTTCTTGACGTCACAACGAAAAGGAAAATGACTCATTGGAAAAACGATTCATTAAATTGACTCAGAGTCAACTCATACTTTTGAGAGACAATAACTTTTTTTACAGTGAACTTTCATGTTTAAAACTTTGCAGGATGTTTTTGTTCACTTAGATCTATGTTACACACTACATGAAAGGTAATTTTCAAAATTCCATAATAGGTGCCCTTTAATATATTATGTGTTTTATTTAGACAGGTGAGAAATCGTGAGAATACATTCATCGACAGAAAACGAATCATTGTTATACAGCTCAACACAGTCTTTGTTTACATCTCGTTTTCTTGATTAACAGTGAGTCTCATATTTACCGTGCTTAATCTCGATCTCGCTCACTGCAACACGTGTCTCGTATAGTAGCCGAACGCATCGCTAGCATTATAACAACTTTCAACACACTCTAATGCAGGTGTGCCAAACCCTGCTCCTGGCGATCGACTGTCCTGCATAGTTCATCTCCAACCCTAATCAAACACACCTGAAGGTCTTCAATTAAGGTCTTAACAACCAATTAAGGTCTTCAGGATTACTTGAAAATTAAAGGCAGGCGTGTTTGATCAGGGTTAGAGATAAACTGTGCAGGACAGTCGATCGCCAGGAGCAGGGTTGGGCACACCTGCTCTAATGTATCTAATATGATAAAACAGCTGCGATCACACACACACACACACACACACACACACACACACACACACACACACACACACACACACACACACACACACACACACACACACACACACACACACACACACACACACACTCTCGAGCTCGTCTCTCATTAGCAGTCGCTCCAGCGGCTTTCGTAGCGTTTATACATCTTTAATACATTACTGGTCATCCATGTGGCAAGCCGTTTTAGCTTCAATTGTGTTGTAATTGCATTTTTACTAGTAAGAATTTAATTAGAGAGCTCTACAATTCAATTCTTACTAGTAGCAATTACAATTAGAGAGCTCTACAAATGAATTTTTACTAGTCATATGTCTCCATTGACTTCCATTCATTTTTAATTACGGAGAAATACAATTGAATTGTTACTAGTAAGAATTACAATTGTAATTTAGAGTTTATTTTCTACTTAAAATCACACTCAAAAATGATCTGACGGATGTTAGCATATTGTGTAGCAAGTATTCATATCTTTGTGTTCGGGTGGGTACCACATTATTTCTATTGTGTAGATATAATGTCTACTGTAGATAAGTGATTTACTTGGATGTAAAGCATACACTAAAAACATGGCTTTATTCAGTGTTATATCGTCAGAGTAAAATGTGCTTGAAACAGTGTATTGCTAAGAGCTCTCTAATTCAGTTGTTACTAGTAAGAATGCAATTACAGAGCACTCTAATTGAATCTTTACTAGTAAAAAAACGAATTAAAGATATGTATAATTTCAGAGCTCTCTAATTGTAATTGCTACTAGTAAGAATTGAATTGTAGAGCTCTCTAATTGAATTCTTACTAGTAAAAATGCAATCACAACGAGTAAAGCCTCGTACACACCGGGACGAATATCGGCGCGCGTTATTCGTCAGCATTTTTTCAATGCGTTTTTTGTGTTCACACCCAAGCGATTTTCGCTGACGATGATCCGAGTGAACATGCAAATTCATTCCCTGACATTAGATGGCGCTTAATGTTAAACAGAAAAACCCCGGTACACAAGGTGGCGCTGCGCAACTTTACGCTTCTGACACTCGCTTGTCACTCAGAAGAAGATGCAAGTTTGTCGTGTTTGTCATATAGTTCTTTATGTTTCCGACACCAGCAGCTCTACATTCATCTTGTCTTGCATCTTCCTCGTCTTATTTCTTCCGCGTATATCTTCTTCGCCATTATGTATGTGTGCTCGGCAAGACCGTTTTGTGTTTGAGCCCCTTAAGTTGTGTTTTACTGTAACTTCAGAAGCTCCAGACACGTGAGCAAAAGCGCCAATCTCATTGGTCGGATAGTTTTTGACGCGGTGCTTCAAACCAAAAAAATGAACCCGAGGCGTTTTAAAAAAATTACGCTTTTACGCGTGGCGTTTTACCAGAGGTGGGTAGTAACGAAGTACATTTACTTCGTTACATTTACTTGAGTATTTTTTTGGAATTTTTTTACTTTTAAGAGTAGATTTAATTGTGGGTACTTTTACTTTAACTCGAGTACATTTCTAATGAAAAAACTGTACTTTTACTTCGTTACGTTGGACGACGTTCCTCTCGTTACTTTATTTTAATGCAATATGTTGTTAAAAGCGTAATTCATTCTAAGCACGCGCTCTCTCTTTTTTTTCTGGGCATGAGCGATGCTCAATTCACAAATGAATCACTCTTTTAGTCGATTCTGTTCAAATACTTCATCAAACAAGTTGGGCAGATTTGTCAAAATCGGTTCGCGAATCAGTTTGAATGATCTGTTCAGTTTCCTGCACGCACTGAATCGTCTCGGAGTCTTAACAGGAAGATTTAAGAACATCAAGAGCGTTGTATGAAGTGACGGTCCACAGTTTACAGTACAGTCTAGAAAGTAAATCTGCAAATGCATCATATTTTTTGCCAGCGATGAAGATCTTTATTAGTTGAACATCTTCGTATGTTACTTCGTAAACTGTCTGTGAATGAATTATTCCACACGACGATATATTCGATTTCATTTCATTCAGGTAATACATTTTACAACCAAACAGATTATTACGCCATATAGCACTACTACAAAGGACATATATACATTAAATAAGCTATCATCGTCCAGTTATGAATGTGTGTACACACACAATGTGTGTATTGCGCAGTGGCGTGCGAACTCGACTTGAAAACGAATGCCTTTGCCTGCCTTATTAGACTCAGTTAAAAGATGCTTTCACAAATATAACCTACATTTAAATACATTTTGGAGAACAGACAGAAGAAGATCCGTGTATTTGATCGTTGTTTGTGTTGGACATGACATGACTGCGAGCACATGTGAAGAGTTTTAACACTTTCTAATCTGTGTCAATGGTTCCCAGCCCTTTACATATGAATGCAAAACTCCATAGTCACTTTATTCCGACATTGTCTAATAATCCAAATGTAGTTGTATAAGTTACTATACTATTATACAAACCAAAGGACAGGCAATGGTTTTCGGGCTACAGATATACAGAAATAATGTTTGTCTCTGCTGTTTTTGTTGCAAAGATAGCTTGTCTAATTATGACGATAATAGTCATTTAAATGAAAAAATATCTAAATAATATCATGTTATTATATATATATATATATATTATATATATATATAGGCCTATGTGATCCAAAGTAACAAGTAACTAACTACTTGAGTAGTTTTTCATTGGATACTTTTTTACTCTTACTCAAGTAACTTTTAAGACTATTACTTTTACTTTGAGTAAATATTTCTATAAGTACTTGTACTTTTACTTGAGTACAGTTTTTGGATACTCTACCCACCTCTGCGTTTTACGCGTCGGTGTGCACACTCACATTGGTGCCCTTTGTTTAGTCACGAGGCGTTAAACGGCGGCGAATATCGCACGCGAAATTCGTCCCGGTGTGAACAGGCCTTAACTCTGGGTACAATTTAAGCTAAAACGACTTGCCATACATCCATGAATATGATGATATTCTCCACCGGCTGTAGAGGTGAACACAACAACTCCTATGATTTAAATAAACGACATCTAGTGGCGAAAAACTACATAGTGTGCCTTTAAACTGAAAAATTTAGTTTCTGCATTGATGCAGTTTTATGCGTTACCCTATAAAGACTACTATATCATATTTGATGCATAACATAAGGCCTCTAAATGATCAATGCAATCATATCTTTTTGCAGTGAAAATCCTTACTGATTTTAATAAAGTACACACAGTTGTCTGGTGTTTGCTGCAGAACGTGTTTTGGTTCACTGTGCGGTGGGCGTGAGTCGCTCGGCCTCTCTGGTTCTGGCTTATCTCATGATACACCAGAGGCTTTCCCTACTGGACGCTATTAAAACAGTCAAACAGCACCGCTGGATCTTCCCGAACCGAGGCTTTCTCAAACAGCTGCGGGCGCTCGATGCCAGTCTGCGCTGTGTGAAGTGACACTGGACTGGAAACATCATCCGTCTGTGACTTTAAATTAATCATCAACTCTCAGCACTGATAAATTGACTCTGTGACGAAGGAAATACGGCAGAAAAAACTTCTACCTGAATAAGCTTTTAAACCAAGCAAGTATTTAAAAAACAAAGTATATTCTATACGTATTAGTAAGTTTGTAGAAATGAATGCGTAATTATCAACGCTAAACCTACTCAACTTTCTGATACTGGTATTCCCATCATGCATTGGGGCATGCATAATTACTAAGGTTGCTTTTTTTCTCCAGCTGTATGTACTGTTTTATCATTGCTTTTGTTGTTAGGTTTAGTAACCTGCTGTTTTGTGACATCTGGAGTTTATTTTCGACTTAAAATCACACATTTAAAAAATATCTGACAGCATTATTGTGTAGCAAGTATTCATATCTCTGTGTTCGGGTGGGTACCACATTATTTCTATTGTGTAGATATGATGTCTACACTATATATATGTGATTTACTTGGATTTTCTAATCTAAGTAAAGCATACACTGACAATATAACACTGAATAAAGCCATGTTTTTACAGAGTAAAATGTGCTTGAAACAGTGTATTGCTCAGTAGAAATTACTCAACAAACTTTTTTTCTTTTGTTCATTTTTACTTAACTTCATTAAGTAGATTTTAACTTTAAAAATCTGCATGTAAAAACTTACATTGTTTTTTTTTCCAGTGAGTTTTTAGAAGTAAAATCTAATAAATTACTTTAGAATTTACATTGAAATTAGATATTCAATTATTTAGTTGTAATTTAGAGGATTAAGTGATTTATTTTATATTTAACAATACAAGTACTTTTAGTGTACAATATTTTTGTAAGCATAATTTACTGTGAAAAACAATACAAGGTCCCTAAAAGTTAATTTAAATTATTTATATATTTTTTTGTTAATTTTTGTATTTTGGGGGTGTTTTTGTTATATTTGCACACAGCTGTCAGTTTTATTTGTTTAATTAAATTTTGTATTCATTTATTTTTTACCTGGCAAATCAAATAGCAGCCTATGCTTCTCCTTCACTCAATAATAATAATTCAATAAAAATCATGTCATCATTTACTCACCCTCCTGTCGTTTAAAACCCGTGTGTTGGTATTTTATCTGTGGGAAACAACAGAAGTAGATCTGTAAATCTTAATGCTGCTCATTTGCATACAACAACAGTTTATAGTGTCTATTAATTTCCAAAAAGATCTTACAGTATATGATTTCCAATGCACCAGTTTTTAAATCTGAATACAAATGTGTAAAGGATTATCACTGAACAATGATTTAAATTATAGACACTTTATGGTCCTTTAAAAGCATTTTTGGAGCATGGCAGATGTGGTGACTATAAACTATGAAAGAAAGCATAACAAAAAAGGCATAAGCATCAGATAATCAGGTTATCTTGCCTGTTAGTCAATTAGCAGAGTGTGTGTACATGTGTGTGTACATCATGTCTCTGAGTAAGACTATCTGCACACTAAAGCACTAAATTGGGTAACAGCTGTTGTGTCGGATCACTCCGAGAGCCTCGAGTCCGAAGCGCCGGATCATTATAAACACAGTCTTCTTCATCTATCTGGCGGGTAATTCAGGAAAGAAATGATGGCCTGTAAATACAGCAGGAAAGAGTATCTGTCAGTCAAGGACCTGGAGAAAGTTTTGAACTCGTGTAAGTTAAACTTGCACCAAATCGATGAGGTCTGGCCAAACCTGTACATCGGGAATGTGTGAGTAAAGCTGCTTGACACCTCGATCTCTCCAGTCTCTAGAAATCATATTAATACTGTTTTAAATGCGTGTTTTATCAAGATGACTTCACAAGACATTGAGATGTACATTTATACAGTAGTGGGCAAAACTGTGTGTGTTTAATGACCATACAAAGACCCTACAAAGTTTGATTAAACTATGAAAATATGAGGACATTTTTGTTTAAATGTTTTAAATATGAGGGAAGAACAAAACACTAAAATTGGGTATTGATCTGAAAAAAAGGCGATCTACAGCTACAGGTTTGATTTTAATATGCAAAAAAATGCTGAAAGCACACATTGACTACAACATTGTCAGTTGTTAATATTTTGTTATTTTTCTGTATGTGTTCATAATGCATGTAACTGTATGACAGCCTGGCTAAAAATTCTTGCACAATTTGATCACAAATAAAACAAATCGACTCCAAGCACAACTGCGCAATATGCTTACAAAATCTTTTACGCATTTTTAATTATATTTGAATAAAGAGTGAAGATTCCTATAGGCCATACATCACTTTTGGCCACTAATGTATATCATTTTTCATACTTCCATGATATATATAATATCAATCTTGAACTGAACTTTTTAGGTCAACTTCAAACTACGCTCCCAAAACATTTTACTTCCATAAACTGAAGCATTTCTGAGTGAAACAGGATATTTAACCAGGTAAAGTAAGGCGGGACTTAAATCTGTCCATCGGCAGTTGATTGGAGGGTGAAAAATGGCTTTTATACTAGAATGGAGGTGAAATATGGTTGAACTCTTCCTTATATTCTTAAAAAAATAAAGATTGTTTATTAATATCTGTTTGACAGTGATCTCAAGTTTGAGAGACAGATTTATTCTGTGGTCAAGTCTTGTTTTTATCATTTGAGATTAATAGCGAAGGTAAAAACATTTTTGACCTTGCGTGATCTCGAAAAACTCATTCATGCTTTTATATTTAAATATGAAATATAAACCAAAACGGTCTTTGAGGTCAGCTGACCCGCTGGTTTTAACGACTCCTCGAACAAAATGGAGATTTGGAGATCGAGCTTTTGTAGCGATTGCTCCCAAACTCTGGAATGACCTGCCTCTTTCTACTAGATTGGAACCTAAATTAACTGTTTTTAAAGGGGGGTGAAATGCTGTTTCATGCATAGTGAGTTTTTTACACTGTTAAAGAGTTGGGTTCCCATGCTAAACATGGACAAAGATTCAAAACTGAAGTTGTAAGTTTGATGGAGTATTTCTGTTCCAAAAATACTCCTTCCGGTTTGTCACAAGTTTCGGAAAGTTTTTTTCGAATACGCAACTGTGTGACGTCAGAGTGGGCAGAATTTCCTTATACGGGTCTTAAGGCACTTCTCCCGGAAGGGCGCGCGCGCAGCTGTAGCCTAGAGCGTACGAGAGATCAGAGAGATCAGAGCGCTGCAATAAATAAAATGGCACCAAAAAAGTGTGTTTTTGGTTGCCAGGGCAAGACAACACTGCACAAATTTCCAAAGAACCCAGCGTTAAGGGACCTGTGGATGGATTTTGTTTTTCCAGAGCAGCAACGGAGTTGTGCAACTGTTCTTGTTTGTTCCCTTCATTTCGACGGTTATAGTTATAGGCCCAGTTCGACGTCGGATTTGCAGATCGCCTAATACTTAAAGATGGAGCAGTTCCAACGATAAAGGTTCACGGTCGTGCGTTGGAACCGCAGGCGGTGAGTAAAACTGCTTCAAATGTCTGTGTGTTGTTAACTATCGGCGTGTAAGCACAGCAAGTAAACAACATGATCACGTACAGTTAATGTATCGATGGAGCATGCGATGTATGGTGTGTGTGTGTGTTTAAATACATTTGTTTAGATGGCCACTGTAGGTGTCAGTTTGTTTATTGTAAAAATAAATCATGTCCTCATAAACCACGAGTCTGTCTGTTTACAACACACACAAAAGCTTCGCGCGCTCCCGCCCACACGGCACGCCTCCACCCGCTCGGGTTTTTCCGGAAAGACTCGGTACAGCCTATTTTTCTTTTATAAATATAATAAAACTAAAGACTTTTTGGAGATATGAATGATGCAATACTACTCTATAGGTACTCAAGATTAACATGAGATTGAGTGGAACTGAGTGTTTCACCCCCCCTTTAAACAAAAGCTTAAGAAATAAGATTTAGCATTTAACGGGGTATAGTAGCTGTTCTTGTAGGCTTTTTTAGCTGAGGTGTTTATTTCGTCCTCACTTAACCGTGGCGTTCATTTCTGTGTGTTTGTAAGGCTCTCTTTGACTCTATTTTTGTACAGCACTTTGTTCAATGACCAGTTGTGTAAAAGTGCTTAATAAATAAATAAATAAATGAAATGAATATCGATGATTACATGAAGAACCTTTAAGGTCCCATATTGTAAAAACTGAAATTTCCTGGCTTTCTTCATGATAACGGGTTATGAAACGACCATATAAGTTTCAAAACAGTGGATTTACAGATCCAACGAGCCGTTGTGACTTCCGTATTAATGTGATGTTAGAAGAACTACTCAGTCTCCGGCCCGACCAATGGTGGGTCACTCAGAAAACAACAGGCCAATCAGAAGAGAAGCTCATGAATATTAAGTAGACGGGCCAAAATCGAGCTGTTCTTGGCAGAGCTCCTGAGAAAGAGCTGGAAACATATATTGAGATGTTTTTGGTACTTATACCGCTAATATATATTCTTAAGGACATCAAAACCTAAAATAAAACTTCAGAAAGTTGTACAATACGGGATATTTAACATCCATGGAACATTTTCATTCCACAAAAGGTTCTATATAGTGATTCTTTAGATTATTAAGAAGAAAAAATTATTCTTTTAAGAACTAGGGCCAGTTGCATAAACACAGCCAATATGTTAAGACTGCGTGTTAAGTGTATGACCAACTAGTGGTTAGTCAAGGGGCAATTAGTCGTACTTTTTAGTATCAAATTAGACCAATCTACGTTTATATATAACTGACTTAAAACAGTTATGAACTGTTTAAAAGAAAAAAATGTGATGACTAACTTTTAAGACTAGTCTTAGCAGTTTATGCAACTGGCTCCTGGTCACTGAAAGGTTATTTGGGGAACAAAAACTTGCTTTATTTTTAAGAGAGTCAAGAAAGTAAACCAGGTCAATTTTGATTTTGATATGTGACCATACAGGCTGCAGTTTTAAGCGTATGTCATGATGTATGTATTGTTTTGTCCCATCAGAGGAATCGCGCAGAACCGAAGCGCCCTGCAGAACCTCGGCATCACTCACATCCTGAACGCCGCTCACTCCAAGCGAGGAAGCATCGGGGACCAGAACTATTACGGCACTAGTTTTGTGTACTGCGGGATCCCCGCTGACGACTCTACGCACTTTGATTTGGATGTTTACTTCAAACCGGCAGCAGATTTCATTCACAAAGCTCTCAACTCTCCTGATGGTAAGAAGTCATTGAGGAATTCACTCTTAAGGCCATTGCACACTGAGTCCGAAATTCGCATCCGACATTTTTGCACGTTAAAAAAAACATTCGACCTCACGTTATGTCAATCACGCTTGCACACTGCCTCCGAAACTCTCATCCGTCATAAAATAAAATCAGATTATGTTTGATTTTCCGAGATTTTCGCATCCGTAGCAAGCAGTTTGAATGGTGTTTGAATGTTTTTTTGACAATTCAGAGCCACCGAATCACGAATACGAAAAAAACGCATACGAAAATTTCAGACTGCGTGTGCAATGGCCTTTAGGAGTAAAGCAGCTGGTGCTCTACAGTGTGTTTAAAATCAACAAACCTAATTACTTTCTAAACACACGTTGCAAAAGTGCATGTTATTCTGTCTTTATAATATTTCATATATAGGCTACACTGCTGTTCAAAAGTTTGGGGTCGCTAAGATTTTTAATGTTTTTAAAAGAAGTCTCTTCTGCTCACCAAGGCTGCATTTATTTGATTAAAAGTACAAAACAAACCCAGTAATATTGGGAAATATTATTATGATGTAAATCAGCTGTTTTCTATGTGAATATATATTAAAGTGTAATTTATTCCTGTGATCAAAGCTGAATTTTCAGCATCATTACTCCAGTCTTCAGTGTCACATGATCCTTCAGAAATCACTATAATATGATGATTTGATGCTCAAGAAACATTTATGATTATTATCACAGTTGAAAACAGTTTTGCTGCTTCATATTTTTGTGCAAACCGTGATTAATTTTTTTCAGGATTCTTTGAAAGTTCAAGAGAAAAGCATTTAATTAAAAAATAAATATTTTGCATTATTATAAATGTCTTTACTGTCACTTTTGATCAATTCAATGCGTCTTTTCTGAAGAAAAGTATTAATTTCTTTAAAAAAAAAAAATCGTATTGACCCCAAACTGAACAGTAGTGTGTGTAGTAACTTGCTCTGCCTCTGTAAAAACTTTTGTTTTCAGGTTACGTCATGTAGGTTATACGTGTTAACCAATAGTCAATTTAGTGAGGCTGCTTGTGTAGCTGATGCAGCCCGTCTAAAATTGTGCTAAATATGGCAACAATATCAAATAATGATTTTTTACAAAAATTAATGGATGTGTGTACATGCTCTGGAGGGTGAACATAACCGTCAGCCTCCACGTTCAGGTATAAAAGAAAATTATGATATGAAACATCACTAGGTGAAAATTGGTAGAAAATTGCAAGTTCTGTCCTTCATTTTGGCATTGTTGTGTATGTCCGGTTCCATTTGCAATACATTACTGAAGTAAAATGGGTTGCAAATGTTTTTTTCGTTGCAAAGCATAAACAAAAAGCACTGTTTCCTAGTCAAAATTATGAAGTTGTCCTTTAAATGTGCACATACGCTAACATTCAAAATTCAAAAATCTATTAAGTTTTATTCAGCAAGGATGCATTAAATTGACCAAAAGTGACAGAAACTAAAGATTAGATTTTAAATAAATGCTGGTCTTTTGAACTTTCTATTCATCAAAGAATCTTAAAAAAAGAAAATTATCAGTTTACACAAAAATAGGAAGCCATTTTAAACATTTATAATAAGAAATCAGTGGCAAATCATCATATTATAGTGATTTCTGAAGGATCATGTGACACTGAAGACTGGAGTAATGATGCTGAAAATTCAGCTTTGATCACAGGAATAAATTACACTTTACTATATATTCACATAGAAAACAGCTGTTTTAACTTGTAATAATTTCACAATATTACTGTTTTTACTGTATTTTGGATCAAATAAATGCAGCCCTGATAAGCAGAAGAGACTTCTTTCAAAAGCATTAAAACCTCTCGTTTAAGGCAAAGCGTTGGACTCGAGGTGCGTCTCCTCAGCACTGGCCGGTAGAGAATATTAATAGCAGTGAACTCAAGACTGTCAAATAAATCATTGCAATGAATTGTGGGTGTTATTTTTACCAGCAAAGAACAGGCTGCTGTCACGTCTTCTATTAAAGTCATAAATTCTCTATGTGATCAGATCTCATTTCTTCCTCACAGGAAAAGTTCTGGTGCACTGCATCATGGGAATGAGCCGCTCCTCATCACTAGTGCTGGCGTACCTGATGCTTTATCACGACATGCCTCTGCACACGGCCTTACGGCGCATCGTCCAGAAACGAGCCATTTACCCCAACAGAAACTTCCTGGCTCTGCTCCTGGATCTGGACCTGCAGAGGAAGAGGAAACACAGGAGATGTGTCCTGCTGTGAACCAACTACCCAGGGCCGATCACATGACGCCAGTAATGATGAACCACGTCCTAACAAGGACAGATGCGACAAGTGATTTGTCTCTCTGCACTGAACAAGAAAACATAAATGCTATCGACCGAATTAATATGCAATAATGACGAGCTGGAATATGGACCAATGAGATTTGACTGTGGGTGGAGCTACATAATGCCAGAATCTAGTTCAAATGGACTATCGCAGCAGTCAAAAATTATATATATTTATCTTATAAAGGCTTGAACATGCACTTCATATGCAAACATGCATTTTAAGAGAGTATAAGTGTAATACAGAGAGATAGTCTGTGAAAAGTGAAATGTTCACGGATTAATTTAAAGGTAATTTTTAGTAAATATACATACACTTTAAAACTCACGCTCACACAAACTCAACACACTACCTCTATGTACAGAAAATTCTGGACCATCACACACTCACTCACTCACTCACTCACTCACTCACATCACTCACTCACTCACTCCTCTCTCCTCTCTCTCTCTCTCTCTCTCTCTCACACATACTCACTCACTCACTCACTCACTCACTCACTCACTCACTCACTCACTCACTCACTCTCTCTCTCTCTCTCTCTCTCTCTCTCTCTCACACTCACTCACTCACTCACTCACTCACTCACTCACTCACTCACTCACTCTCTCTCTCTCTCTCTCTCTCACACACACACACACACTCACTCACTCACTCACTCACTCACTCACTCACTCACTCACTCACTCCTCTCACTCTCTCTCCTCACTCACTCACTCACTCACTCACTCACTCACTCACTCACTCACTCACTCACTCACTCTCTCTCTCTCACACACACACACTCACTCACTCTCTCCTCTCTCTCTCTCTCTCACACAACACACACCACTCACTCACTCACTCACTCACTCACTCACTCTCTCTCTCTCTCTCTCTCCACACACACACACACACACACACTCACTCACTCACTCGCACACTCACTCACTCACATCACGCACTCACTCACTCACTCACTCACTCACTCACACACACACACTCACTCACACACCACACACACTCACTCACTCACTCACTCACTCACTCACTCACTCACTCACTCACTCACTCACTCACTCACTCACTCACTCACTCACTCACTCCTCACTCACTCACTCACTCTCTCACACACACACCCACTCACTCACTCACTCACTCACGACTCACCACTCACACTCACTCACTCACTCACTCACTCACTCACTCACTCACTCACTCACTCACTCACTCACACTCACTCACACTCACTCACCACTCACTCACTCACTCACTCACTCACTCACTCACTCACCATCACACTCACTCACTCACCACACACACACACACACACACACACACACACACACACACACACCACACACACACACCACACACACACACACACACACACACACACACACAACAGGACCAAAACACCACAGGATCATGCAAATGTGACGTTCAGATGTTTAGGGGTCAGCCATTTCAAAGTCAGCAGTTTTAATGTTTAATGTTCAGTCTCTTCTGCTCACCAAGGCTGTATTTATTTGATCAAAAATATATTATTTCTTTACTTTCTTAATATTTAATTTTTTAAAAATGTATTCCTGTGATCAAAGCTGAATTTTCAGCATCATTACTCCAGTCTTCAGTGTCACATGATCCTACAGAAATCACTATAATATGATGATCTGATGCTCAGGAAACATTTATGATTATTATCAGTGTTGAAAACAGTGGTGCTGCTTTCTTTTGTGTAAACTGTGATTCATTTTTCAGGATTCTTTGATGAATAGAACGATTTTCAAAAGAACAGCATTTATTTGAAACAGAATCTTTTGTACATTATAAATGTCTTTACTGTCACTTCCGAACAATTGCTGAATAAAAGTATTATTTTTTCAAAATCAAACAAATCTTACCGACCTCAATCTTTTCAACAATAATGTGCATTGATTGTCCATTAATATATATTGCAAATGTCAAAATAACATGCACTCATTAATTATTCAAGGAACATGTATTAAAGTAAATAAATCTTGATTTCATATTGACTTCTTGATCATTTACTCTACATATTATTTCTATAGTTCTGTACACTTTGATTCTTTGAATATATATATTTTTGAATGAAATAAAGAGTTTATTTTAAATAAAAAGCAGCTGTGCAGCAAAGCACTTGTGTTGACTGATACTCTAGATGACGAGAACAGAGAGTGTGTGTATTTTTAACTCGAATGAGGTTGTCTAATTTAAGACGCTGTTACTCGGACACGGACGAGGGCGACGGGAGTGTGTGAAAATAAGCAGAATCGTCCCTCTCTGTACTGGTTAAAATCAGTGTGATATTACAGAGGATCTTCTCATCAGATTATCTCTGATTGTTTTATCCGTTCTAGATCAGGAACCCTGAAGAAATATATATATATATAAATAGATAAAGTCATCAGCTTGAACAACACGTCACACACACACCACACACACACACACACACACACACACACACACACACACACACACACACACACACACACACACACACACACACACACACACACACACACACACACACACACACACACACACACACACACACACACACACACACACACACGTGTGCATGCATACACGCTGACGAGCGGTTCCTCAACACACTGTGAGTCTGTTTGTGCTTGAAAATGTGTTTTAGATTCATTCAAATAGATGCATTATCTCGAGTATATACGGCTATGGTACATATGCATTGGTTATAATTAGGTAAATGGATAAAAATTTAATTTGCAATGTGTAAAACTGTTATTTTGTAACAAGCATACTTCATTGATGCTCATAATGGCACTTTAACTTAATATTTATAACTTGACAAATGTATAACTTGACAAAAAATATATAGTTAGTCATCTTTTCACCTTAAATCAAAATGACATAAGATAGGTATTAAAGGGTTAGTTCACCCAAAAATGAAAATTCTATCATAGTTTACTTACCCTCAAGTTGTTCCAAACCTCTATGTGTTTATTTGTTCTGCTGAACACAAAGGAAGATATTTGGAAGAAAACAGATCTCAATCCCCATTGACTACCATAGTATGTATTTTTTCCTACTATGGAAATCAATGGGGAATGAGATCTGTTTTCTTCCAAATATCTTCCTTTGTGTTCAGCAGAACAAATAAACACATAGAGGTTTGGAACAACTTGAGGTAAGTAAACGATGATAGAATTTTCATTTTTGGGTGAACTAACCCTTTAAGTCATGCTTTCTGAAAAATGTCTCAAATTAATTAAGTTTATATTTAAGTTAAATAATAAATATATATATATATAATATAATATAAAAATAATATCTGCCAATGGGGTCAGAAAAATAAACTTATTTCAAAGTGAAAACACTATAGAAAATAAAGGTTATATTATAGAAAATAAAGGTTATATTTTTTTTCTCTTCAGAAGACAAGACTTTATCTTGTCAGCTTGTTTATTAAGTAAAAGTATATTGATTTAAGAATGTTGAGATATTTTAATGAAATACAATACAAGATGAAAATTTGGTAACACTTAATAAGGTCTCATTAGTTGACGTTAAACAATGAGCAATATATTTTTAAAGCATTTATTAATCTTTGTTAATGTTAGTTAATAAACATGTTCATATAGTTCGCAGTGCATTAATTAACAAATACAACATTTGATTTCAATAATGTATTAGTAAATTAGTTAACTAAGATTTATAAATGCTGTAGAAATGTTCATTGTTAGTTAATGTAACTAATAACTAATGTTAACAAATGGAACCTTATTGTAAAGTGTTACAGAATTTTTTTTGCAGTTTTGAAATGTAAAATATTAAATTGATTTGTAACACTTTATTTTATTTTAGATTATTTTAAGATGAGACAAAACAACTAATACCATAAAACATCACATAATTAATCTAATCCATTGCTAATACTTTATGGAATATTTTGCACAAACAATTTAGTTAAAAATTATGGTTTTAAGTATCAAACAGACCTAAAAACTTACTAGCAGCCTTAATATCAGTTATTAATTATCAGCTGTAAGTCTCACAGTGTCTCTAAAGTAGAAAAAGTGGTAAAACTTGATGTTTGATTAAAATAATAATTTGATTCAATCCTTCAGCTTAAAATAAGTATTCAAATACCAATGAAAATGTACCTTCATGTTGTTCATGTGACTTCCTTGTTTTCCATGGAACATAAAATAGGAGTTTCACAGCTGGTGTTTCCCATATAATCAAGATGTTCAGTGAGATATCAAACTCTGAAAAGGTCAAAAACAGCATAATAAAGCATCATTACAGTTTATTCTCTTGTATTTGTGCTGCATGATCGAGATACAAGAGAATCAAAGGTGCTGGTGTCAATAGCTATGTTTCCATCCACACGTTTTTATCCGCATTAAGCAATTAAGTGATATGAAAAATGCCTTATGGAAACAGTAAAATTCGATTGAATTTCATGAATATTGACTCAAATGAAATGCGTTCGGTCTCATGGGATTTGATCTTGATGGATGTACGGCTTATGCGATAAACGCTGATGGAAACGTTATTATGGCGCAATACATTTTGTCTAGCAAAACTTTGTTCGCAAATGTTTGCTTGAATGTTGTGCGAAAATGAATGGAAAGACCTTAAAATGTCTCAAATTAATTCGATATACCAATTTGCTCAAAACAGCATGTGACGTCATTACACACAGGTTTTTATCCGCTTTAAAGCCGTTGGATGGAAACACACTTTCACCAGTTTTTTTCACATGAGTTTTTTTTTTACCGAACTTCAGATAATTCCATTGACAAGTGGATGGAAACTTGGCTAGTGACTTGTAAATGATACTGGAGAGCTATTGATTTCAACGAATATCTACTTAAATTTAACCTGCTCCTCATATAGGACGAGAGTCATATGGACTTCTGTTATGGTGTTTGTTTTGCCTTTTTGTAAATCCTTTTTGTGTGACTGAACAGAAGAGCTGTTCAGTTCTTGCAGGACGGGTGTGAAGCGGGTCGATATGCCTCGCACCGGCGGAGACGGCAGATACGAGACGCCCAACGCCTCTGACCTCCAGAGACTTCTGTGGGTCAAACCTGGAACCAGTGGCCATCTTGATGAGGTCAGACCTGGAATATACATCGGAGACATGTAAGAACATCAGGAGTTAATTTTTGGGGAAACTAAGTTGATGGGTTGTTTCAGTATGAGGCAAATCTTTCACATTCAAAAGAAAGAGACTTTAGTATACATTCAGTCAGGGAATTTAAAAAAGAAAGAAGAAGAGATTCAATTTGAGATGATCCTTGTGTTTCCTGAAACTCGTGGTCATCTTTTCTACTATTTTGATTTTACCTCTACGTTAATAATAATCATCCTTAAGTTTAAAAACATAGTGTTTTTTTAATATATTTTGAATGCCCAGTTTTGTGACCTTGTGGACGTGTCATTTTAGTGGGTAAATATCATATTCACACATGAAAATGGAAGAAAAGTAAGCCTTTATTTATTTATTAATTATTTTAAAGAATGTAAGAATTTTTCAAATACTTAAAAAAATATCTATCATCTTCTATGTCGAAATATTTACTATTTTAATGGTGTCCTGTTTTACATCTTCATTAAAGTGAGTCCATTTCAAATCTTGCTCACTCTTTAATTTTTCTTTTAAAGGGGACCTATTTTGCCCCTTTACAAAGTCTTTATTTTTATGTTTTCCAGCTTGAATGTTGATTATTTTCCTCATATTCTCCATTGTTGCGGCTCCTCTCTTCCCAGTCTGTCAGTAACGCTCTGTTTACTTCCTGTCTCTATGAAGCCCCTCCTCCTGAAAAGCACACTGTGCTCTGATTGGTCGGCTGGAGCAGTGTGTTGTGATTGGTCGAGCACTTCGAGTGTGTTTGGGAAATGTCCCGCCCCTTTCCATAACCGCCAGTTTAACACACTACTAACTAACTCAACCAGGCCCCGCCCCTTTATTCTGCATATGAATTATTATAATGAGCAATATTGTGACGTGTTCCCGGGAGAAACTCAAGATACAATGGAGGCGTTTCAGGAGTTCAGAAACACTGACAGTGATATAGAGAAGAACTCCCGAAAACTTTTTAATGCTCAAACATGTAAAGTTATATAAAAACACATAATAGGACTCCTTCAATTTAAGTGTGCATTACGAAGTTAGCACGTTTCCTATCTTTCGTTGTAAATGTGCAATAAAAAAAAGGTATATAATAAGGGTTTGTATGTGTTCAGGTACGCAGCGAAGGACAAACACATGCTACAGTCTCTGAACATCACATTCGTGCTGAACGCAGCTCACGGGAAGTTCAACGTTAACACAGGAGCCAGTTACTACAGAGACACTAAAATCACGTATCACGGCGTGGAGGCGTTTGATATGCCCTCGTTTGACCTGAGCCCCTTCTTCTACTCCGCTGCCAAGTTCATCAAGAGTGCCATGAGCACCCCTGGAGGTGAGGAGAGGAAACACACTGATGGACATCTAAAAAAAACACATCAGCTAAACAAATGCAGAATTCACTGTAAAATTAAATTATATTTGACGAAGTATTTAGGACCATCAAGATTTTTTTGCATCATGATATTACTTTCATGGGTCATTTTAAGTTGAACTATTGAGCAATTGTCATTATGCACAATGGCAATTTGCAATAATTATGCATAATGATTAAAAATTTTTTGCATAATGATATTATTTTATGTTTACCTATTGAGCAATTCTTATGCACAATTTTTTTTTAAATTAAGACTGAGAATTTGAGTGCTTAATAGACATGACGTGACAATGTCAAAATGCAACAAAAAAAACTACCTTATTTTTTTTTTCTTTATGCAAAATATAATTTCAATAATAATTTTCATCTTATTTCTTTTGATTTGTGAGTGAAATATGATCAGGAAAAAATTCTGAATTTGTAATTTTTTTTTAGTTTGTAAACATTTCTATTGTTGTTGTTTTTCCTAGGTAAGGTGCTAGTGCACTGCGCAATGGGTCTGAGCCGCTCATCGTCGCTGGTATTGGCGTATCTGATGATCCACGAGGACATGACGCTGGTGGAAGCCATTAAAGCCGTCACACAACACAGGAATATTTGCCCAAACTCTGGTTTCTTGGAACAACTGCGAGAACTGGACAAAAAACTGCACTTCCAGAGCACTGTCCTCTAACACTGGACCAACACATGTTTACTGATCAGAAATACACTACATTAGGTGCAGTAACACAGATATTGACAGATATGACAGAAATGCATGCTTCAGAAACTGCCTTACACACATATGATGGAATTACAGGATTGATACAGGATTTAATTTCTCAATTAAAATGTCTTTTTTTAAAGTTGTTACATTTTGTTGTGATCGAAATATATTCTATTCCTGCTTAATCAGTGTCACTATAAAGTAATAGATTCACAGGTTAAAAACACTAGTGCTTTCCTAACAACTAATGGGAGGAAAGGGATTAAAAAACGAAAGGGATTCATACTTTATAATGAAAGGTTATGAAGATAATAAGACCAGGAATGTGAGTACATAAACATATTTAATATATTGAAATATATATGCATATATTTAATATATGAAAATGTAAAAAATGTATAAATCATCCTGAAATCAAACTTGTAATTTTGATTTCATGATGGCTTTAATATATTTGACCAAATATACGTAATTAAAAGAACATATTTAATACCTAAACGAACTTCAATTCAAAGATCATCTCAAAGATTCCCAGCTGTCAGTTTGAGTCTCTCATCTATATTTACACGCAAAGAAGCCGAAATAGAGACACGTATCACTTACTGCATCACACAATCACACACAAACGCGGCTCTGCGTAGATGACGGAGCTGGCAGGAGAACCCAGGAGAAAACACACAACGTGAGTTCAGGAACAACAGAAAGGCAAAAACACTTTAATATAATGCATTGACGTGTATGTTTTTATCGTATATCAAGCTATTTTATGTCAAAGGATGAGCACACAGGACGATGGATATGAGACTCCGCCCATCTGTGACCTTTTGACCCTTCTGCTAAAGAACCGACGTCCCTCCGGCGCTTTTAATGAAGTCTGGCCTAACATCTACATCAGTGATGCGTACGTACGTATTATACCACAAGACTCGAACGAGGCACTGTTAATCTTTTGAGGTGCACTAAATGATCTTTCATTATGGCAGTCGGTTCACTTCTTTCCTGATCTAGTTGTCTAATAAACCTGGCACTGTGTGTTATGAATTATTATTAGCTCTTTGAGAAATTGCTTTTGTTCCTTTTCTGTAAGTTGCTTCGGTTAAAAGCGTCTGCTAAATGCATGAATGTAAATTATGTTACAAATTGTTTGACAGGAAAATAAATGACCAGTATTTTTGACATGCAGAACAAAACCTTATAAATGACACAGGAATAAAACAATCAAAACATATTCAAAGATAAATAAGTTATTTTTGAATGTTTTCAGAATGTGTTTTCAGAGTTAAATGTTTTAAAGGGTACCTATGGGATTTAAAATGTTCCTAATGTTGTTCTGGGAGTCCCCAATAACAGTTTTACATGCATGTAATCAGGGCTTGACATTAACTTTTTTGCTCACTAGCCAATGTGGCTAGTGGTTTTTCAAAATTACTAGCCACGCAGCATTTTTACTAGCCACATTTTTGTTGTTGGAAAATTACGTTTTATATGATTAAAGTTGACAATGGGGCTTAAAACGTACTAAAATGTACTAATATCATTAGCTCTGATAAGGTTGTGTGTACAGTTTTGCATCAGTTTTTTTTATCAGTAAATACTGTAATACAGAGTAGAACAATTATCTGCATTAGAAACAACGAGCAAAAAATAAATTATTTTTTCTAAGAAAAAATCCACTAAGGCAACATGATTAAATCTTTATATAGGCCTATGATCGTTTTGGGGACTTTGGATTGTTTGTTTTGCATCTGCATATCCTCAGAGCTCTGACTGGTTTAATAATTATCATCATGAAGCTCTGGTAGCTCTGAGTAACTGGAGATATGTCCACCTGAAAGTATAGGCCTACAGGTCTTTATTTTCCAGATTATTCCCACAAACGCATCTCCTGCTTTCTTTCATGGCATGATTAATTTATTAAAACATAGAATTAACTCTGGAAATATAGTTGTGATACGCGACATAAGGGCAGCCCTGCTAGTAGTTACACCATGTCCCTTAATCATGAAGATATTTTTTTCTTTATCTCAGCTCTGCCTTTTCTCTTTATCTCGTTCTCCAGCGCATTTTTTCTACGCACTGCTCGGCCACGCACACTCACGCACTGACTGAACGCTGTGTTGATGTGTGCATGCGACCAGTCGCGTGTGATGACAGAGAGCGTACGTACCATCAGGTTAAAATCAGGCGGGAGGCTGACGGTATACAGGTCTGAGGGACTGTGGCTGCCCTGTGACAGATTCAACTTTATCGTTTGACAAAAGTCTGGGGGCTCTATCTTGCACCCAGCGCAATTGACTTTGTACACCGACGCATGTATCATTCCTATTTTGCACCCGCGCAAAGCGGTCTTTTCCCTCCACAGACGCACGTCGGTAAACTAGGAAATGAACTTGCGCTCCCTGGGCGGGTCGGCGCAAAAAGGAGGCGTGTTTCGGCGCAAACATTCCCTAGTGCTATTTTGCAGTTCCAGAAAACAATTGCGCCACTGACCAAAAAAAACCTGGTCTAAAGTCAGTGGCGTGTTGCGCGTTGTTCATAATGCTATTTTAAGCGCGCATGCTTGGCCATAATGTAGCGGGTGCACAACGCGCACACACTTTGATTCTCTCATCAACACAGATGCAGCAGTTTTTATTTTTGCAAATCATACATTATAACAAGGACAAATATTACCACACGAGGGAAATCATTGTGGTGTCCATGAAGATGTGAAAAAAATTGGCATAAATCTAGCTTACACATTTACCAGTGTATACTGGTAATTTTTCAGGCAAATTGTAGTAATGACGGATCAGACCTGTTTGCCCAATAGTGGCAAGACACATATGTATATAAGGACATCTGACAAATTATTTTGTCCGTCAAGAACTAGGAAAAAAAAATCTGAAGACTGCGAAATCACCTTTACCATAATGTAAGTACATTAAAAACCTTACTCTTTACCTTACCAGTTAAGTTGAGCTTTCTCATATTTTTTTCTATTGATTTGGGTGGGTTTGTCCCATCCCCATGTCACTTCTCTTTCTTTTACGGCCCTGACGAGAACAACGATCTCCTCGGTTGTGAACCGCTCCTGGCGCGCGCCTGGTAAATGCGCCATAATAATGACAATCCGCCATGCAACATGCGCACCTTTTCTTAAAGGGTATGTTGGATGACGCTCTGATTGGTTTATTTCACGTTACGCCCAAACCACACCTATGAATAATGAAGCTACTTCAGACCAACCTCTTTTAGATTTGCGCCAGGCGCAAGAGGCATTTTAGCCTGACTACGTCAGACTTCCTACTTCCGCTAATTTCATTTCACTCCTGTAGTCAGTCTGAGATAGCAGCCTATCTTTCTGTTTTCCACCGGCCTGAAAACAGCCGGGCCAATCAGCAAACAGAAGGCGGGCTGAAAGCCGTGACGTACTCGCCAAGCGCCGAGTTTAAGATTAGGTCAGAGAAATCGAAAACGACCGCGGATAGGGAGACACGGATGCAATTCGCTCTGTTGTGGAGAATATTCCAAGCATTAGCAAACTGAAGCCCGAACAAGAAGAGTGTGTATTAAACATGTTGAATGGAGGGGATGTTGTGGCCCTACTCCCTTTGGGAAAAGTTTATTGCCGATCGTCAGCGAGAAACTGGGGAGCCAGGTCAGTGTCTCCTTTCTTTTCCAGGTCTTAAATACCGTAAAACTTCAAATAATAGCCCGGGCTTTTATTTGCCCAAATCGTCGAACTGCACCGGCTTGTATTTGAGACAGGCGTCTAAAGTTATATGAGACAGGCCTTTCTAATTTAGTGTTGAGATGTTGTTCTTTGAGATGTTGTTCCTAGAGTCTCTAATCTCTAAAAATCTCCAAATGCTCCACGTGAAACTGCGGTGTTCCGACCTTTTACTAGTCGATTGATTTTGATTAATATTTGCGAGGGAGAGAGAGCAAGACAGCGCTCGTGTTGTTTGTTTGAAGACGTGATAGTGCGCGCGCGCGGCCGGGGCTCGCTCTCTCGCTCTCTCTCTCTGCTTGTTAGCGCCCTGTCAAGTGCAGCAGTCATTCTATTACATCAATCACCGATCAAAAAGGTCGTTTACAGCCATGTTCACTTCGGTATTTCGCTCGCATCAAGTGTTTACAGTGGAAGTTTGATCATAGATTTGAGTTCGATGCATGATGTCTGTGGTTCGATACGGCTGTGTCGCCGCATAACATACGTCATAAACAAACTTATCTGATTGGCTTACTACCCGTAAGCCAATCAGATAAGTTTGTTTATGACGTATGTTACCAATGATTTTAAACTTCAGAAATCGCCCCCTAGCGGGAGAGAAAACACTTCTCTATTATGCTATGCCAGACTCTGTCTACGAAGCAAAGTGAAGTAGCAGAGTCTGGTATTACCAGGCTAGAGGCATTTATCCGGCCGGGAAAATAGCAACAGCGCAGGAATCCGCCCACAAAGTTACTTGCGCTTTGCGCTTTGACACTTGCGTTTCAGATCGTGCGCTGGGTGCAAGATAGGGCCCTGGCCTGGATGTCATATTTGGTGCGCGCACCCTCGCGCACTGCAGGAGAGCGTGAGACGCGCCTGTGGTCTGGATTCTCCTGCTATTAAAAAAGATCGCTATAACATCGCTGCTGCTGGTTAAGTTGATAATTAAGGGCAGACTAAAACAGCCCTCAGTCCGACGGCCAGTCCGCGTGTTTTGTTATTTCAGATGCCTTTTTGACAAGACTACAATTTTTCAACACGCCAAAGTGGCTAGTGGGAGTGACTGCGTTACCCGCCACGGGTGAAATCCACCCGCATTTGGCGGGTTGGCGGGTGTTAATGTCAAGCCCTGCATGCAATGACAAAAAACACTTTTGTTGTCTTATAATATGCATTTATTTTTACCTGATTTGCTCAGCGATTCCCAAATGATTCGTTTGACGACTCATTTTTCAAACCCCCCTTTGCGTGACGCTAATCTAAGCACTGCAGTACTACAATACGCTCTATTCTTTATGACAACTCCAATAACAACGACAAACATTAATTTTACATATTTCAAAAAACACACACACACACACACAGCTTGGAGACCTATGCGCTGAGCGTAACTGACACACACACACCACACACCTAAGACCACACACTAACACACACACACACACACACAACACACACACACACCACACACACACGACATCTACACACACACACACACACACACACACACACAACCACACACACACACACACACACACACACACACACACACACACACACACACACCACACACACACACAACACACACACACACACACACACACACACACACACACACACACACACACACACACACACACACCACATTATTGAGCATGCTCCAAAACCCATAAAAGCAACAATTATTAATAGTACTTACAGGTTGTGATTCGGAGGAGAAGCTGATCCAAATAAACTTGGTATTGAACCTTCCTTCAGTATCAGGCGACTCGCGAATCCACACTTGAAAGCATTTATGTTTGTAAAGGAATCCTCATTAAAATAACGCGAACACAGCACAAGGTGGCTATACTTGTGTGGTATAGTTGTAAATATAAACTCTAGCCATGATTCTTCACATGCTCGTCTCTGGGCAGTGAAAAAAAAGTTTGCTTTTGATTCGCACTTTAGAACAGAGTCTCGTCGACATGTTGTTTTCACTGTTTTCTGGTCGCGCGCAATGAGTGGGCGTGTCTTATTCAAATAACTTGTACAAGTGACGTACGAAAGTTAGAGAAAATGCATCGTTCGTCTATCGATTCATATCAGCGACTCAGAGTCGACTCTTACTTTTGAGAGACAATAACTTTGTATACGGTGAACTTTCATATTTAAAACTTTGCAGGATGTTTTCGTTCACTTAGATCTATGTTACACACTACATGAAAGGTAATTTTCAAAATTCCATGATAGGTACCCTTTAACGTTCCATTTTTACTTTTGTGAAAGTTACTTTTGAATTTTCTCAGAATGTTCAGAGAAAAAGTTGCAACATTTAAAAAACGTTACACAAATGTCAAACTAAACCATTTAAGAATAAACATTCCATGAACAATGTTTAAAAATGTATTTGTGCTACATTACTAAAGACCAGATAAATGTGAACAATCATTCTTACGTTACTGGAAGACTATTTGTTCATTACTTTTTAGTCAACGTTCTGAGATCGTTCTCTGTTGCTAACATTAATCCATAAGACTCGTGGACTATACAAGTCTTCTAAAGTACAAACATGATAACTTGGGGTAAAGAACAGATTTAGCTTTTTTTAAAGGTGCTATATGTAGTTTTTCTTCTAAAATGAATAATTTTTTTATTGCCTGTGTGTGAAGGGGTTGTAATCACACATTACAATGATCCACTTGTCGGGTTTTGCTATTACCTCTGAAGGCCAATATTCATAATTATATGTGAAGGCTCCGGGTCGGATTTACCTCGAAATCCATCGGATGTGACGTGCATGCGCGCTCTCGAGCCTCTCTCCTTTTTATATACAGTCTATGCGACGACACTGCAGTGAGCAGTGAGCATGCAACTACATGAGTCTGATAACACCCCAAAACGACCTGCCTCCAGCACAACACACACTCCAACACAAACTCCACATAAATATAAAAAACAAAAAAAAGTTTTATCAGCTCGTCAGACCAAACGTGAATCGGATCAACATCGGCAGAGCGTTTGAATTATGGAGAGACCTCCGTTTTGTTTTAGGTATAGGTGTATATTTAGGTATAAAAACAGACCCGGTTGGCTTTCATCCCTATTGTGATGCTTTCTCCGGTGTGTTGAAAGTCTCAGTGTGGCCGGTACCATGAGTGCTCGCTCGAGTTCGACCACGCTCTTGTAAAAAATGGTTGCAATATGAAACATCACCGCTAGAGGCCGCTAAAAACTACATATAGCCCCTTTAATCAGATTTAATCTTTGCAATAGTACAAAAATATTAATTCATGCTTGTATTCAGTTAAGAAATGTCTCCTTTAAATGTATAGCGCCAAGTTTGATATAATTGATCACAAATGCAATTAGTTCTCATGCATCACATGACCGATATTGTTGTGTCAAGCTTGATTTGAGAGCTACTGCAGAAAATTAACTCTTGAGTGATTCTCTCAGTCCAACAGCAAGAGACAAGCCGCTTCTACACCGCCTAGAAATCAGTCACATCGTCAACGCTGCACACGGACCCGCTCACATCGACACTGGAGCTGATTTCTACTCGGACTCGAGCGTAGAGTATTACGGCGTTGAGGCATCAGACAACAGAGACTTCGACATCACACCGTTTTTCTACCCCACAGCCAGTTTCATTCATAAAGCTCTGTCCCAGCAAAGTAAGACATCGTGCACTTTTCATAGAGTTTGCATTGTGTACACACACACTGGATGCTTCTGTGATATTTATTAACGTGTTGGGAAATATAATGCATTTAAAGGATTAGTTCACTTCAGAATTAAAATTTCCTGATAATTTATTCACCCCCATGTCATCCAAGATGTTCATGTTTTTCTTTTTTCAGTCGCAAAGAAATGAACACAGCAGAAAATGCTTTTCTTACTTAGTATTTGTGTCTTGTTTACAGTCCAAATATCAAACATTTCTTAAATCAAGATGCATTTACTAAAGTAGTAAAACTACGTAAGTATTAAGTCTTGTTTTCTGGGGGAATTAATCAAAATTATGTGAGTCTTCAATGGAGTCTAGCGGTTTGAAGGTCCAAGTTGCAGTTTCAGTGCAGCTTCAAAGTCTCTACATGATCCCAGCCGAGGAATAATGGCCTTATCTAAAGAAAGCATCTGTCATTTTCAAAAAAAAATAAACATTAATATACATTTTAACCCCAAATGCTCGTCTTGCATTGTCCACGACTTCATACATTAGCCTACGTAATCACGTTGGAAAGGTCAGGCGATCACCTGACGTAGGCAGAAAATGTAGGGTAGGGTGAAAAACTATTTTTGTATCGATAAGCATTTGTGGTTAAAAAGTATTAAATGTTTTTGTTTTTTTGTGTGAAAATGACCGATGGTTTACCTAAATAAAGCCCTTATTCCTCGGCTGGGATCGTGTCAACCCCTTGAAGCTGCAATTTGGTCCTTCAAACTGTTGGACCCCACTGAAGTCACTATATGGAGATAAATCCTGGAATGTTTTCCTCAAAAACCTTTATTTCTTTTCGACTGAAGTAAGAAAGACATGAACATCTAGGATGACATGGGGTGAGTAAATTATTAGTAAATTTTAATTCTGAAGTGAACTAATCCTTTTTAGGTTATTACTATTTACTTTCCTAATACACATTCCAGGTCGTGTTGTGAATGATTCATCAGTGACTTTGAATACAGTGCTTTACTTGAATATGAAGTAAAATGGCTTTTTATGGGAATAGTATTTCACAATTGTGACTCTACAGTCGTCTTTGAGATTTGTTTGAAATAAGTTTAACATGCATGATGTGTGATGGTGATTTTATTTGTTTTTCAGGAGAGGGGAAGGTCTTGGTTCATTGTGCCAGAGGAGTGAGTCGTTCAGCGACGTTAGTGTTGGCGTATCTGATGATATACGAAAAACTCACCATCGCGGAAGCCATTGATACGGTTTGCTCCCACCGGAACATTCTTCCCAACGCTGGATTCCTTCAACAGCTCCGTCAGCTGGACTCAAACCTCAGAGGAGAGATGGGATGTATTAGTATAAACTAACAGGCAACTGTGTTCACTAATTTAACAAATTGTAAATAAATCATAGAATTGAAGTTTACAATGTAATGTAGAACAAGTGAACAGGAAAATTATGGTTTAATTAAGGAAAATAATCTTTGGGTTCAATGTGTGGTGACAGTTGATGCCAGTCTTGTATTGGGTGAATCTTTCAGAGAAGTGTAAATGTGTAACACACACACACACACACAAACACACAAACACACACACACACACACACACACACACAAACAAACAAACAAACAAACAGTGTTTTGGGGTTCAGCCCTCTCTAGTGAGAGAAAGAGGGAACAGACCTCTAAAAATAACCCCGAATTCAACACCCACCTCCGGCCTGTAGTCAGGCCAAAGCAGTCGACTCAACTCAGCACCTCTGTAACCAACCTGAACACAAAAATACATGTGTTTAATGCTGTTTTAATCGAATGCGCGGTTGAAAATGACCTCAAGGAGGAAGTTTGGTGTGAAGTCGGAGGTGAGTGAAGTGAAAGAGGAATATGTGACACCAAACGGATACGAGCTGGAGAAACACCTCACGCGCGGCAGCGTCGCTTACACACACGTCAATGAGGTCTGGCCCAACGTCTACATCGGAAACGAGTGAGTCGTTTCATTTCATTAACCCTATGATTAATGCTTTTACTGTCATAAATAGATGATAATGCATAATGCAGGATCAACATTTACCCAATTAAGTCTACTGACGTACTAAACACTGACACACAACTATGATAACTATATTAGTTTAATAGGTAATTAACGGCTGTTAACGGCCGTTCTTTCTGTTGTGTTTAGGCGCGCGTTTGGTTTAAAGGGATATTTCACCCAAAAAATTTAACTCGTCATCATTTACGTCATCAAGTTGTTCCAAACCTGTTTCTTTGTTCTGCTGAACACAAAATATATATTTTTAAGAATATCGGTAACCAAACAGTTTAGAACAACATACTGCCCAGTAGGGTCACTTTTTAAACTAATAACGTTACACATGCGCATGACATCGTTTTCACAAATTCACGTTTTTGTAGTTTACATGGTGGTATCGTTTTCAATAACTTGCACTTTAAAGCCAGTTTTCAGAAGTTTGTGTTTTCAGGCTCCCAAAACGCAAATTTAAAGGTAAATTAACAGCCAACGCATAAAAGTTTTCCGTTTTTTAGTTGAAAACTGTTTTAGTTTTGTAAAGGCCCCTAGACTCTAAGCTGTTGTGTTCTTTGAAGAGAGACTGCAAAAGACAGATACAAGCTGAAGACGATGGGCATCACGCACATCCTGAACGCTGCGGAGGGCGAGTGGAACAGTGTGGACACGGGCGCTGAATACTACAGAGACATGGACGTGCATTACTACGGGATCACAGCGGAGGACGTTCCCACATTCAACCTCAGCCAGTACTTCTATTCTGCTGCTGAACACATCCACCAGACCCTCACAAACCCACAGAGTGAGTCATTTTAGTACCACTGAGATACTATTAAACTTAGGCCTACTTCACCAAGTTTAAAGGGGGCCTATTATGCCCTTTAACAAAGTATAGATTTTGTTTTTGGACTAGATTATGTAAAAAAAAACGCATTATTTTTCACATATTTTACATTATCGCTTGTCCGGGAAATGTCTCGCCCCTTCATAACTGCGAGCTCTACTGAGATGTAAATATTAACGATGCCGTCAATTTAAAACCATTTTGAGGTCGATTCAGAACCTGACAATGTTAACGAACAAGAGGATTGTGCTGAACGGATTTCACAGGATGTCAGCCTTAGGACAAACTTTTTCCAGGGTTAAAAAAACAGCGACAACTCTTCCTCTTCTCTAAAGCAGCCTAACATGGCTTCACCATGTAAATCTTAGGGTTTGTGATGTCATCAAAATGGGAAGAAGCTCGTTGTAGTCCCTACCAGCCATTTGTTGTAGTCCTTAAAAATCAAATCTTTCTGTAAATGAAAATATCTCCCTTTGCATTGAACTTGAAGCGTCATAACTTTGCAGATGTTGTTTATGCTCAAACTGCAACATTACACACTAACTAAAGTTAAAAAAGTGAAATCATAATCAAGGATCCCCTTTAGAAGCATCCCAGAATGCATCTCATGAAGTTGGTTAATGTCCAGAGTGAGCAGGGCTGGAATCTAGACCAAAAAAAGCATAAGGACAAAATAAAATGAAACTTGACTACTATTGCATAATGAGGATTAGTCATCTTGTTTATTTCTCCAGATAAGCTTCTAGTTCACTGTGTGATGGGCCGCAGTCGCTCGGCCACACTCTTCCTGGCCTTCCTGATGATCTACGAGAACATGACGGTTGTAGACGCCATCGAGCACGTCAAACGACGGCGACATATCATCCCAAATTGGGGCTTCCTGAAGCAGCTGAGAGAGCTGGATGAACACCTGCTGGAGCAGAGCTCAAAACACACAACTTAAGACAACTTAAGCACGCTAACCAAAAACATGTATGCATGCAAAGCAGCCAGTGAGTAGTGTTAAAGTTTTAGGTAGGTTTAGTGTTAGTCGGGTTTTCCGAAAAAGAACCATTAAATAAGACCCGTCTAAGGCGATTGAGATGTGAATGCTAACAGAAAGCTTTCTTCGGGTTTTAGAGAGCTTCCTATCAAACTACGGGAATATAAGCACACACACACTAATGCACAGGCACACAATAAAGCACAGAACACACTATGCACGACACACAAAACATAATGCACGCACATATGCACAGACACGGCACACACACCACTAATGCACAGGCACACACTAATGCACAGACACGCGCACACACACACACACTAATGCACAGGCACACATAAAGCACAGCACACACTAATGCACAGCACACACACAAGCACAGCACACACTAATGCACAGGCAACACCACACTAATGCACAGGCAAAATACACAGCACAACAGCCACACACACACACTAATGCACAGGCACACAATAAAGCACAGGCACACACTAATGCACAGACACACACACACTAATGCACAGGCACACAATAAAGCACAGGCACACACTAATGCACAGACACACACACACACACACACACACTAATGCACAGGCACACACTAATGCACAGACACGCGCACACACACACAAAAAACAGAGATGTACAACTTTGGAACAGTTAAAATCTTTTTATTAAACTGGTCAGTTGAATGGTCGTGTTCCAGAAGAAAAATCTTCCCACATCAGATATAGCTTATGCATATTTAAACATTGTGCGTTTAAGATACAATTTGGTTTTTCATAATAAATGTAGACCTGAAAGACAAAAATGTTCTAAGCAAAAACTCCATTATATAATTCTGTTAATTTAATTTACCACTATTATTTTTGAAAATATAAATGCACTTACTTAAAATGATATCATGGATCTTTAATAGATTAAATATAGAATTATATTGCAATGTAGCATAAAAACAGATCAAAGACAATCCGTACCTTAACACAAACTCAACGGAGTGTACGTAATGTGGTCGTCGCAATCCTGGAAAATGCCCGTTTAACAGGAAACGTGTGTAAACGAATGTAGAGGCACGCAGGTTGTGTTGCTGAAGCTTCAGCAAAAAGAAAGAAAATGAGATGGAAAGATTCCACATGGAGAGTATGAGGGAGTTAGTGGAAATCGGGTTTCTCAGGGAAGGTGCAGCCCGCCCGCCGGATGATGACATTAGCGGCGTAGTGTCCTGCGCGGATACACTCTTCCAGCGGCTTCTCCTGAACCAACTGTGACAGGAATCCTGCAGGACACGTAAAAAAAAACAATAATAAAAGATAATGCATTGAAAAAAAATAGTACTTTCTTGTAAAACATACTCCAATAATACTTGTCTTATTTACAGCTTCAAACATTTTTTGTATTTTAGCATGATATTAAAGAGCGCACAGTTAATAAAGACTATCATTGTCAAAAATTATCTGATCAATCAATAAATCAAATTTTATTTATAAACCACATTTAAAATCAACCTTGGTGCTGTACATGAAAAAAAAACAGGAAGGAAAACATTGATAGAAAATTTTAAATAAAGACTAAGACAATAAGCACAGTAGAGCTACAAAGAATTGAAAGCCCAAGAGAAAAGATGAGTTTTAAGCATGGATTTAAATTCAGTTCATGTAGAAGCAGTAACATGAGTGCCTTTCACACAGAGATTCTGGAAAATACACAGATAAAGAGACCGGGGATTTGACCTGGGTTCGTTTGATTTTGGTTCATTCACGCTGCCAGTGATTTTCTGGAATCAGAAAGTGCGTTCACACAAGTTGACACAACCCGTAAAAATCCCGTAAAAACACGTGACATTGATGTGACATTTAATGTATCAGCAGCATCTTAAGTTTGCTTATGAGCTGCGATTATGAGTCGATCATAAACTAGCGCATTACGTACCGTTTCACTCCTGCTTTCACTTCACTTTAGCATCATTACGACACGGCAGTGATTACGGCTTTTGTTCACACAGAGCGCGTTCCAGGACAGAACTCGGCAATGTTACTAGAGCCCCAACCCGGCATTGATCCCAGCATTAATCCCGGCTCGTGTTTGCGTTCACACAGGCGGCGTTCTGGCAATTTCCCGAGATTAACGCGCTGTGTGAAAGGGGCTATGTAGAACTGCTAACATGTAGAATCTGATGAGTCATTTACCTCCCACAAAAGCGTCACCAGCACCATTAGTGTCCACAATGTCTTTCTGGTCGATGTCTAAAACGGGAAACACTTTCACTTTATCACCTAAAAAAAGACAAACAAACACAATTAATAAGAAACATTTGGAACATAGCTCATCTGAATCAGCGCGTTTGATTGGTTTGACGGACGTACCCACAGTGGCCACAGTGTCCTCGCTGCCCTGGGTGAAGACCACAATCCTCTGCCTGTTCTTGTTGACTTTGGGCAGAGACTGAACCCTCTGTGCGATCTCAGCGATGTCTTCAGTCTGCAGGAACACCGGGAGATACACAGCACTGAGAGTGTGTTATAGGAGCAGTCCATTCATTCACAAGTCTACATTACAACTTTAGTGTTCGTTGTTCACTCATACGGTATTACAGTGTTTCACTCGCCTCAAAGCCCTGCTCCTTTGCAAATGTAGCGGCTTCCTATAAAACAAACATCAGTTAACACAGTCATCAATGAGACGTGCAAAAAAAATAACCTAATGATTGGAGGTTAGTCAAAAACTAATAACTAAACTCTATACGTGACATTTAAAGTCCCCCTGTGGTGAAAATTCAGCTTTTAATTTTGTTTATGTCTATGTGGTATTTTTAATATGCTTTAAAGCAACACTATGTAACATTTTTTACCTTAAAATGATGTTTCCAAAATCTTATCAGTGGTTCCTCAAGTCGTAACAGGGTGAAAGGCACTTCTGCCATCGCCTGACGGGTCTGTGTCGCTTTTACTGGCACTATGTAACTTCGGGTTTCGGGTAGGAGCCCGACCACAAAAAGAACTACAAAATTCGACTGCTTTACGTCAAGCGCTACAATAGTCATCATTTCGTTTTTCTTCGTTTCTGATGTCGCAATACATCATCCTTTCATGAAATCATGTAACATACTCTGCCTTGTCTGTGGACATCGTTCATTCTAAAGCCGGTGCTGGGTAAACAGCGAGCGTGCGTGCGATGGTAGGCTAAATTATTTACGACAGCGATAATGGACAATTTCGTTTCCAAACAGTAGGGCGACCGAAGAGGAAAAGTTCCATGGAGTTGCTTTAACACAAACCATGTGTAAATTCATAAGTCGACAGCATTGCTGAGTATTTTCTCCTTAAAACTGCAGTGAACCAAAGACAGTCTCAAAAACACTGAAATCGCTGGTGTTTCTGACGTCACAAACTACCTTGTAACCAATCAGATCAACAACCAGTGTGATCATCAACCAGTGGATCTCTGAGTGAGTGGAGGCGGGGCTCATTTGCATATTTATAGAACCGCATATACTAAATGAGGCAAGGGTGTCGAGTTACATTCAGGATATTTTAAGGCATTTTTTCAAGGAATTGATTTTGGTGATCAAAAATGAGTTAAGGGATAACATGATTGACTACAGGGGGACTTTAACCGTTTAAACACCCTGATGATCTGAAGACTCACCGTTTCGTTTCCGAAGATGATGTCGACATACGGCATGACCTTCATCAGCGGCTCTTTGAAGAACTGGCTGATGAAGGGGGCCGAGAGGTTCAGGCCGAAGATCTTGTTGTTGTCAGACGCGTGTTTGGCCACTCGGAGGATGGACTCTGGAGACACGGTCAGGAAAAAACCCTTCAGGACGGAGATCAGGAGTCAATACTTGCACACAGATTTATACTTTAATAACATGAGCATTTTGACCAGAAAATGGTTTTGATTATCCAACATGGTATTTGACATCATTAGTTTCTTGAATAAGCTGCTCTATTCATAATGAAATGTGAATGACTTACTGCGATGTAGTAAACTCGAGCTTTCTCCACCAGACTCCAGTTGCGATCCACATCCAGATGTTTCTCTTTATTATAGCAGTTTGCTGCTGCCAGGTTTGCAATCAGAGATCTACACACACACACAGTAATAGTCAAACATCGAGCCTGAAAATCAGTATGGACGTTATATATTAATTCAGTACAGATAGATTGTAATAAACAGCATAAATCAAAGATTGAACACTGCATTAATCCACTGATGAATCATACAGTCATCTAGAGATGCAACTATATAAGGTGATGTTATTAGTATCGCCATCATTTCCATTATTATTATTTTTTTTTAAATAGGACAGACCTATTAAGAAAAATAATAATGGAAATTATGGCGATCCTCCTGGACCAGTCCAGCATAATTGAACGTGAAATATTCTGAAGTATTAAGCTGTTATCATAGTTATGGTTACGTTGTTATGATGCTGTATTTGATTTGAACATGTAAAATGGGATTGGTTTACAGTATCAGCCATATTCTCAATTATCTGCTATAAATCATATCAGTGTATCCCTGATTAAAACAGCGCATTAGTTACATTATAAACTTTTTGACCTCTGATTTCATTTAAAGCTTGTCACTTCTCTTAGTATGAATTATGATTAAAAAGATTTGATTAATATATGCTATGCTACCATTTTACAAAAGGTTTGTAAGAATTTCTAAAAGAAATTAATACTTTTATGCATCAATGATGTATTGAATGGATCAATAGTAACAGTAAAGACATTTATATTACAATATTAGAAGAGATTATATTACTTTTGAACTTTTTTTGTCAAAGAATCCTTAAAAAAAATAGTTTCCAAAAAAATATGAAGCAACAACATCAACAATAATAATCAGAATGGTTTTTGAGCATCATATTACAATGGTTTCTGAAGGATCATGTGACACTGAAGACTGAAGTAATAATGCAAAAAAATCAGCTTAATAAATTACACTTTACTATATATTCACATAGAAACCCGCTGTTTTAAATTGAAATTATATTGCACAATTTTTACTGTATTCTTGATCAAATAAATGAGATTTCTTTCTAAAACAGTAAAACATCTTTTGAATGCTAGTGTTTATATATATTAAGCGGCTTCTTCTACTCATACACGTGTGTGTGTGTGTGTGTGTGTGTGTGTGTGTGTGTGTGTGTGTGTGTGTGTGTGTGTGTGTTTGTTTCTGACCGGTTGTCTCCAGTAATGCAGGCCGCACACGTTCCTGTCGGTTCTTGACCTTGTTCATAATAATGAGCGTCAACGTGAGCTTCAGCCGCTTTCTGCTTCAGAATCTCCCCGAAGTGATCCGTTCCTATACAGCCGAAAAAACGTGGCCACTTTATGCGGCTTCTGGATCATCCACTGAGAGAGAGAGAAGATATCAAACACACAATATTAATCTGGAGATCTGGTTATGGTGTGTATCATAATGTCAAATATCTGCTGGTGTAAATCTGAGATAAAACTGCCTTATCGTAATGTCCCGATAGACACACATATACACTTCAGTTCAAAACTTAAATTGATCAAAAGTGACAGTAAAGACATTTATAATAATGCAAAATATATATTTTTTTAAATTAAATGCTTTTCTCTTGAACTTTCAAAGAATCCTGAAAAAAATGAATCGCGGTTTGCACAAAAATATGAAGCAGCAAAACTGTTTTCAGCTGTGATAATAATCATAAATGTTTCTTGAGCATCAAATCATCATATTATCGTGATTTCTGAAGGATCATGTGACACTGAAGACTGGAGTAATGATGATAAATTCAGCTTTGATCACAGGAATAAATTACACTTTACTATATATTCACATAGAAAACAGCTGATTTACATTACAATAATATTTCACAATATTACTGGGTTTGTTTTGTATTTTTAATCAAATAAATGCAGCGTTGGTGAGCAGAAGAGACTTCTTTTAAAAACATTAAAAATCTTCCCGACCCCAAACTTTTGGACAGCGGTGTGTAATGAGAAATAACAGACTCACCTGAGCGATTTTGACCGAGTTCTGTGTGGATCCGCCAGCATGATACTCCACTTTACTCTTATTCACGATCTCATCAAACCTGCAGCACACACACACACAACACACACACACACACACACACACACACACACACACACACACACACACACACACACACACACACACACACACACACACACACACACACACACACACACACACACACACACACACACACACACACACACACACACACACACACACACACACACCACACACACACACACACACACACACACACACACACAACACACACACACACACACCAGACGAGTTTCTGTAGTGTTATAGCCTGGCTAACACCAGACCCAATCTCGTTGAGACTTGGGTCTGGGAACCACATGCGCAATTTCTCGTATTTGAGGCGTGGTTTCAGAATGCCCGTCGCAGTTTATTGGGTGCTAAGAATGTCTATCAAATATGCCTGTACGTAGCTCATAGCCAATCGTTTCGATTATACCAGATGGCGTATGTAGAGCAACAGAAATTAGACCAGGAAGAAGACGATGGGAAAGATCTTTTTTGTAAACAATGACGTTAAGTTTTTTATCAAAGAGCAGCTTCGCGTCTTCAGCCATGTTAAATCGATATAAACAAACTGTTTCCGTGTGTCGCAGATGTCGTCATCGTCTAGCTGCTCCCTCCCTGTTCTGTGATTGGTTCCCTAAATGAGGCGAAAAATCTGGCCATGGTATCCAGACTGCCTTTCAGCGTGAATTGAATCGCGCTGCGGGAAGGCAGTATGGGGAAACCCAGGCTAGTAGTGTTAGTGTAACGCTCAGGAATAGAGAAGTCACTGCTGATCTCTACAGGTCAGAGACGGTACAACACTAAAACTACATCCACAATTCTGCTCAAAAACATTTTACTGTAGTTTACACACAAACATTATTAGGCAGTTTATATCATAGATATATATTTTTGCAATGATTGAACATGAGGAACAGAGAAAGAATAGATCACTTATTTCTAGAGTTTGTATTTTATCACCAATACACCATTAATTTCCTGAATTAATTTTCCTAATATGTTGTTTGTGCCATTTGTCTTTAGCTTTCATAATATTATATAAATATGGCTGGGCAATTACCGGTATATCAAATATTTATGATACAGTCCCGGTCAAAAGTTTGGAACATTTAAGATTTTTTAATGTTTTTGAAGGAAGTCTCTTCTGCTCACCATGCCTGCATTTATTTAAATCAATTAATGAGTAACATTATGAAATATTGTTGCAATTTAAAGGGTACCTATTATGGCATTTAAAATGTTCCTAATATTGTTCTGGGAGTCCCCAACAACAGTTTTACAAGCATGCAATGACAAAAAACACTTTTGTTGTCTTATAATATGCATTTATTTTTACCTGATTTGCTCACCGACTCCCATATGAATCGTTTAGCGAGTCATTTTTCCAAACCAGGGTTTCTGCAGGTTTCAGTAAGTCAAATTTAAGACCTTTTTAAGACATTTTAAGACCATTAAGATCGAAATTTAAGACCTACACGACGCATTATCCAAGTTAGATAGATAGTTACCTCGGGATCATTAGAGTATTTATGTATCTATCTATCTATCTAGGATTATCTGTGTGTGTGTGTGTGTGTGTGTGTGTGTGTGTGTGTGTGTGTGTGTGTGTGTGTGTGTGTGTGTGTGTGTGTGTGTGTGTGTGTGTGTGTGTGTGTGTGTGTGTGTGTGTGTGTGTGTGTGTGTGTGTGTGTGTGTGAGAGAGAAGAGGTAGATTTTTTTTAATAGAAAATTGTACTTTTGCATATTATACTGTAAAAACACAATTATTGTTAAATTTAGTTGATCAAAAACTGTTCAATTTATGTCGAAAAACAGCAAATAACAAATTGATTAGCATCAATATGCACTTTTTGTTTACATAAACATTAAAATACCATTAAAAATGATGGCTAGATTTTAAAAGAGTGTCTTGCAACATTTCATCTACTAACATGTACAAGTTCAAATAAAGTTTTGACAAAAAAGGTTTTATACAAAGATAAACCTCATATTTCAACCTTTAAATTTTTTTTTTTATAAAAAGAATGAGTCAAAAAAGATAAATTACTGACATTTACACATTAGCTTATACTTATTACAGGCATGTGATTGGCTAAGGACAAAAAAGCAGGAAAATATACTGAGACGCTGAGACCCCCCCCATCCGCCGCCGATCAAACTGGTGGCGGATCTATATGGACAGTAAGGCAGGACCCATAATTTTAAAGCTAGATGTGCAACATTCACCTTTTTTGTACAGTAGGACAAATGACAACTTATTTGGTGGATGTGTCGCAGTGGAAATCAAAGCCAAGTGTCTAATCCACTGTGCCATCAACACCATTCTATAATAATAATAATAATTATAACAACAACAATGACAATAACTTATTTGAATTTAAAAAAATATCTTTTTTACCAAACCTATACTGCTAAATGTGCAACAGCCAAATTTTATGACACATGACAACAACTTATTTGAATTTAAAAAATAAAATATATCTTTTACTCTTCCCCCACCACTCTGCCACCCACCTTGACCACTGCTATACATTTAAAACATAGACAGACTTGGCAGCAATGTTGCTGGGCAAGAAGCTGGCCAAAAGTTGCCCTGGTGTATCATCAGCTTTAAAGAGGCATGAAAACGGGTCAGGGGTGACAAAGGTGAGAAGGATATTACCCCTGTAGGGGGGTCCGGGGGCATGCTCCCCCGTAAGAAAATTTTAAATATTACATATTTTAAAGCATCAATCTGATGCATTTTGAGATGCATTTTTTGCCAACCTGGGGAGAGAAACTTCTACTTAATACAGACAACTTCATTATAAAGAAAAACAACAAATCAAAAAAAATATGATCATAACCTATGACAAAAATTATATTATACACTAAATTAGTGGGTAACTCAGCAGTAAAATTTAGTCCAGATAAATCACAAGTGCAAAATAATTGTATAAAATCTGAACATTTAGTGAAAAACACATTAAAGTGGGGAAAAATAAGAGACAATAAGTGTAGCACTAAATCTGGTAAAACGTTACACATTGCTCTTTGTATTGTTCTAAAATACATTCTTGAAAAACAAGTTAAAAATCAGAAAGATCAATTATTTTATAATATATATATATATATATATAATATATATATATATATATATATATATTTATATATATATATATATATATATATATTATATATATATATATATATATATATATATATATATATATATCTACTATAAAATTAAGACATTATTTAAATGTATTATATCACAGCTGTTTAATGAGACAGCAACATATGATAGATAGGACAGAACAAAAAAAGGCTATTAAAAATCTTTCATTGATTGCGCAAAAGTATTATGATATGATTATGAAAGGCTCCGATACAGTGCGGCACAACGCGCTTATGCGCATCCCGAGCGCAGAATGATGCGCTTGAAGCAACACGGAGTCACAGCGCGCAGCTCGTCGAGTCCGCATTGAAAAGTTAAAAGCACAAAGGAAAGACATATTGATGCGTAGTGTATTATACAGTATCTATCTATGCAATAGTTTATTGAGCCTTTTCTTGTAACAGTTTTAAATTTTACTGTGCGCGCGTGAAGAACAAGTGGAGGCTATACTATAGTGCTCTCCAGTGTTGTGATCCAAGTTAACAGACACACGGTAGAAAGGAAGATGATTAAGGTACAGCAATACAATCCAGCAAGATAGTCATTTTATCCGAAAACATAGAGCTTTACCTACAGATCAAGTATAATAATATTAACATTGAATCATCTTGGAGAGAGAGAGTTTCATCGTTGTTGACTGTTGTAACCGAACGCGACGCGCTGTTTGATGCTGAATGAAGAATGACTGACAGCCGCAGCGGAGGGAAAAGTTTACGTGAACTTGAATTTAACGACTTAAATATTAATTTCTATCTCACATTATACTATAGCTTCATATAGTATTACTACTACGTCAGCCTGTAGATTTCCTCATGCTCTCCTTTTCGCTTGACACCCCCCCCACCCCCCTTCTATTTTTTTTTTTTTTTTTTTTTACAGATCTGCATGATTCACGTAGGTCACATTTTCAGGTCGGAAAATCCGGAATTCCGGATTAATCCGGAAAAATCACATCCCTGTTATTAGTAGTGTTTGGGTGAACCCCCCATCCTTCATGTTGACTGAGCTTTCAATGTTGTTATGGAAAGGGGTGATTGGTTGGTTCCTGTCACATGACCTGCGGTGCGTGCATTTGCGGCATTCTGAAAGGTTTCGATTTTTCCATCTCGTTGTGCCTGGTAAAAAAACTTAACGCGTCGCTTCAATTATGAGCGCGCTTGCTACGCGCCTACATTTGAACAAACTTGAGCACGGAAAAGACGCGATATGTGAACGGCCTTTGGCAAGCTAGCTCATATCAAGCCACGAGCTACTGGAGCACGCGAGTGACGTGTTGGAGACCCCTGCTCTAGAGCTCCGCTTTGTCGGCTACAACTCGATACTTTTTTGCTACTTTGTAATAACTTTCTGCGGCCAGCGTTTCTGGAAAAGACACTTTTTTAGACCTGACTAAATGAAATTTAAGACCTAGGATGAAAATCTGGCCGTTTTTAAGACTTTTTAAGGCCTTAAATTTAAAGTCCAGAATTTTAGACTTTTTAAGACCCCGCGGAAACCCTGCAAACCCCGCCTTTGCGTGACGCTAATCTGTGGTGATATGTTAGACACCCAGCCGACGGGGTGTCATTGGTTGTTGCGCTAGATCTTACCCAGATACAACAGTGCTATTTTCTGATTGGCTAACAACACCAGACGAACAACACCCGAGGAGACCAGGGTTGCCAGGTCTGCACAACAAAACCAGCCCAATTGCTCATCAAACTAACCCAATCACGGCCAAAAATATTCAAATAGCGTTCCCGGGTGTTTCCTCAATAACAATCATGTTCCAGTGGATAAAACAATCGCGTCAACCAGCGTGCACTACACAAACAACCCGCGGAAACAGTGCAGGCATACGGACCTGGCAACACTGGAGGAGACGCGCTTGAATCCTGCCGGTTCCACACTGAGTGAGTTTTGGGCACTGCGCAGGGTCGGCGCCACGAGGGGGCCCCAGGGGGCCTGGCCCGGCCACCTGGGTCACTGTGCCCCCTCACCTCTGGTCAGCGCACCACCCTGCCTCGGAACCTCGGAACGCGATTTCAGCCGCTGAGACTCGGCAACAGGCACGCTACCACTGTGCCCTATTATTCCTGACATATTATAATTAACTTAAGTATATATATTTTATATTTTAACTATAACTACATATAACTATTTGAAAATTAATTTTGCAATTTTGTAATTCTGCAATTTACAACCCGTAAATATATCCATCGATCCGCTAATTTTGTTTGAGTTCTTCAGTGGTCTTGTGGTAGATTATTAGCCAAGCATGTCAGAGGTTACGGGTTCTAATCCGCCCTCTGTATAGTTTTTTTTCTGTCTCATCAAAAACCGAATATGTTCATCATTGGTTACAGTTTTTATCAAGCAGGGACAAGTTTGTGTCCATTTTATATTGTGATCTCACCGAACGAATAGAGTCTCCGTTACTGCGATAGATTGAAGAGCGTGTCCGAGTGAAGACTGCGCGAGCCACAAGAGAAACTGTATCCATGACACTGATAGCAGCGGCAACCAGCGCGCAGCTTGAGTTCAAAAACAAAACATTTTAGCGCTAGATCTCTTATTTAATAGCGAACTAAATTCGCATCGAGGCCCCCTCCTTACGTATGTCCCGGCGCCGACCCTGGCACTGCGGCATATTAAATATATTACAAATAGTTTATCAGCGTGAGAAATACAATGTGTGGCCGGAGAGCGTGACAAAAGACCGAAATGAGTGACTGTCACGCTCAATGCGTGATGCGTGACACTCGAGAGCCCTGTGACAACTCCATTAACAACGACAAACACTTCACATATTTCAATACAATTGACATTGAAGACCTAAGTTAGCTGCTAGAAGCTGCGCTGTGCCTGTGCGTACACAACACACAAAATAATTATAGAACATGATACAAACATAAAAGCAACAGCCTACTTACAGATTGTGATTCGGAGAAGGAAGCTGATCCAAATAAACTCGGTACTGAACCTCGCGAATGACGCGAACACAGAACAAGTTCGGGCTATAATACTTCTGTGGTATAGTTATGAACTGTAGCCACTGTCTTCAAATGCTCCTCACTGGGCAGATGAAAAAAGTTTGCTTTTGCGTTGCACTTCAAAACACAGCAGCGTCTCGTCGACATGATGTTTTCCCTGGTGTCTCCTAATGCAATGAGTGGGCGTATCTTATTCAAATAACTTGGACAAGTGACGTACGAAAGTGCATCGTTCGTCTATCGATTCATATCAACGACTCAGAGTCGACTCTTACTTTTGAGAGATAATAACTTTGTATACGGTGAACTTTCATATTTAAAACTTTGCAGGATGTTTTCGTTCACTTAGATCTATGTTACACACTACATGAAAGGTAATTTTCAAAATTCCATGATAGGTACCCTTTAAAATAGCCATTTTCAATGTGATATATTTTAAACTGTAATTTATTTCTGTGATTAAAGCCGAAATTTCAGCATCCTCAGTGTCACATGGTCCTTCAGAAATATTTTTTTATGTTGAAATGAAAATGTGATGCTTCATATTTTTGTGGAAACCGTGATGCACTACCATTCAAGTTTGAGATAAGTGTAGAGAATTTACGGATGAACCAAACACAAATTAATCTTTCTAATCTCTCATGGGCTTCATTCAAATGTGATTCAGCATTCCGGATTTTAACACCACATTCCTAAGTCACAACACTGGCTCTAAATTGTCTAAACCCCCTCCAGAGAAGATTTTTATGGCCAAGACTCCATAAAGGGATAAGCCAAAGCAGGAAGAACTTGTCACTGTTCATTCTTAACCAAGGCAAATCTCCTCACAAATGGTCAAACAGGCCTGACCACCTTTGACCTCCCTCAGCATCACCACTGCTAAACAGGACAGAGTTATTTAACAGACCACGCTTTCATTCAGAGACCAGAATGACTTTTACACTTTACATATCAAACTACATTAATTCTGCACATTCTGCAGAAAACAACTCACACAGAACAATGCTCAGTGGACTCATAATCAAACATCATAATTCTTGTTTTCCTACAATTCATGTTTGTATTATGCTTAGGTTCCATATAAATCATGTAATGATGATTATAACTGTGTGTATGAATGAACGAGTATCGTGCTTCCAATCGAAATAATCGTATGCCCTTAATTCTTAAGATGGCTTGAGTGAAATCTGTGTAAAATGCTTTGTATGATTATAATAATCTATAATGTTAAACTGTGATCTCTTGTTCTCTCTGCTTAGTGTTGGAGAGCAAGCAGATCATAGATACCGCCTGATTTACAATAAGAAGAAACGAGGTCCACCTCCTAAGAGGATGCCCTTGTCCAATTGGCCAGAATTCTCCAAAAGAGGTTGGACTAACTTTAAGTTCAGTTCAGTTCAGAGAGCAGTTCAGTTTCGGTTCGGTTCAGTTCGGTTTTGAGTCGGTTCTGTGTTAAATTAAGTTTGTGCCTCTCTCTATGATCAAACAGCAAGAGAGTGTTCATGTTCGTACGCTTTTACATCGACCAGACCAAGTTAAATTAGACCAGCAGACAAACCCATCAAGATCGGAGTTTAAACAGCTTCATTCAAGCCATCTCATCTCTTACTTTCATTTCTTCCTTTATTTTATTTTCTCGTTAAAAGTCTCGTTCTAAGTTAAGTTTTGCTGTAAAGTTCGTTTACACGTCTCTCCTGCAACGCACTTCGAACTGTAAAGACTCTTGTTCATCCATCCGCCAACACATCACGTGACCGGCGGTTCAGAAACTCCAGCCAGGCACTCCAAAGACAACCAGCCACACATTACGGCCCGTTCAAATTAACTCTAAACGAGTCATTTGCTCGGTTCGATAGTGATTCGGTCAATGATTCATTGCAAATCGATGAATCATTCCCTTTGAGCTAAATTGGCCTTCCGGCCCCCTTAAATACATTTATGTATATTATTATTATGTAGATTCGCTACATAAGTAATTTATACAAAAAAATAAAATAATACTTTTATTCAGGATACATTAAATTGATAAAAAGTGACAATAAAGACATTTATAATGTTACGAAAGATTCAATTTCAAAGAAATGTTGTTCTTTCCAACTTTTTATGTCAAAGAATTCTGTAAAACATATATTACAGTTTCTACAAAAAAATATGAAATATATTCAAATAGAAAAGTTGTTTTAGATTGTAATAATATTTCACAGTATTACTGTTTTACTGTATTTTGATATGCAGTAATAAATGCAGCCTTGGTGAGCAGAACATCATCTTTCAAAAACATCAAAAAAAATTAACAAATCTTAATTATTTAGAAAATTTGACCAGAACTGTATATTCAAAGATTTTGCTGGTGAACATAATTCATAATAATGTCACTCACAAAGCTTTATGTTTCTCCTCTGCCAGGATCTGATCATTGGGCTTCAATCCATACCTGCGCGCACACACACACACCACACACACACACACACACACACACACACACACACACACACACACACACACACAGGTTAGTTATTGATGAATAATTACACTAACAGTGCTCAAGGAAATCCATACAGTGTGTTTCGGCTCAGGTTGTGTGATCACAGAAGCGTATCGTAAGAACATCTGTGCACGACTGATCCTGAAACACATACACACACACACACACACACACAGTTTCATAACTACTCACTTATCAAGGAAATCCTTATCCACCACAGCAGAGATGTCCAGCAGCGGATTCCCCATCCCAAACAGAGCGTTCTGACTGCAACACACACACACACACGGAGAGAAAAACATCTTACAATAACTGATATTTACTCTTTATTCACTTTAATATATTACAATATTGCATTACTCCCTAAAAAAGTATAATAATTACATTACTAGTTACTTTTTATTGAAAGTAATGCATTGTTACTTTTTCCAGGCCTGGCGTGTTTTTTCTTTCTTTTTTGCTAGTATTTAACGCAGTAAAACGTTCAACAAAATATACACGTTACTCACTGTGAATTTTATTTTTGCATACATTAAACCATGAAAAGCACAAATTTGTCATAAGCAAAAACGGCCACCAAGCAGATTTAAAACCGCATAATATTGCATCTCTCTACCCATTTTTAGAGTTTGACAACCCAAGTCTTAATTTACTGTAAGTGTATGCATAAGAGAACAGCATGAACATTCTGCTAATCTTCTCCTTTTTTGTTCTACTGAAGTAATTTCAAGTGTTTGGAGATTCAGAAGCTTCATTCCTGAGAGAACTATTCCTTTAATATCCATTCTGAGAGTAACAGGTGGAGGTCACATGATCGGGGTTCAGTGACACCGCCTTTGAGACATGAACCGTTGGAAGGGAAGGTGGGATTATTAGAAGGAGAGACACAGACTGAATCTGACTCTGTTCATACGGTGAAACAGATATTGTATGTCAGGACAGGTTTGAGATGAGCAGCTCTCCTCATTATCACTCTGTGAAGCTTTCTACATAATGAACAGGTTTAGACGGACTCGCCCTTCTAATATTAGCCTGACAAACCAGTTGTGTATCATGTCGACATTTAATGAAGACGTGCAAAAATTTCACTACAAAAACAGGTTACAGGCCTTTAAAGTGCTTTTCATAATTAACATTGTGAAAAGTTTACATACCTTGAAATCTAATATATGAACATATGGTGTGTGTTTAATGGGTTTTACATGGGAATGTGTTTACAGCGCAGAGCACATGCTTTAGTGCTGACTAAACACATGTAACACACACACACACACACACACACACACACACACACACACACACACACACACACACACACACACACACACACACACACACACACACACACACACAGAGAAAACTGCCACAAGTGATCAGTGAGTGTACATGTGCTCATGCATTCTCGCATTACTGCAACATATGAGTACATGTACATTAATCTGACAGTTAAAAGTCATTTTCAAAATCTATCAACATTCTTGTGTTTGTGTGTGACTGTTTGTCACACACACACACACACACACACACCACACACACACACACACACAGAAAGAGAGAGACATACATAAACAAACAAACACACACAGAGAGAGAGAGACACACAAACACACACAGAGAAAGAGAGAGACATACAACACACACACACACACACACACACACACACACACACACACACACACACACACACACACACACACACACACACACACACACACACACACCCCCACACACACACACACACACACACACACGTATTTCTTAATATGTCACAAATAAAGGAAATAAAGCACGTTGCATCATAAAGATAAACAATGCCCAACCCGGAAGAACACAAACAGAGAGTCTGACTGAACACACACTGCTTTACTGTACCTGAGTGTCGGCATGATTACACACACACTGATTGTCTGCAGTAAAAGTGATCCTGTGCTCTCGCGCCCTGTCCACGCTGCGAGCGCGTGCGTCTGTCTGTTCTCCACACACACACACTCCACACACACACACACCACACACTCCACACACAACCCGGAAGCCGGAATCCCTCCAGAGCTCCAGATGATTGGTTACATCACACGCATGGGCGGATCGATAGATCCATCATCCTGGTTGGCTGACTTGCCCACATGTGTTTATAAGGTCTGTAATATTACTATCATAACAAACATGCGTCTGATAGACGCACCGGAGAGATCAACATTATCTCTAAACAACATGCATGAACTCTGCTGGTGCTGCATATGACGTTATGATGTCGAATATGCAAATATGCACGCACAGAGGAATGCATGCGCGACTGGTACATTTTGTTCAGGCAACAGTGCAACCATCAATCATACTCAAATCCATGTTTAAGATATTCATTGGGTTCATTTCTGCATATCAAATCACAAATTACTCGAGTGCCTGACGCATGTCGGTGTTTTCAGTGTGTGTGTGTGTGTGTGTGTGTGTGTGTGTGTTACGGTTGCAGGTAGCTCTGCTGAAATCAAAACATCCCCTGCCTGATCTCGACATGATTCTCAGATGCACATCGTGATTCTAACAGACTCGCAATCAAAGCACCGCCTGTGTGTGTGTGCGTGTGTGTGTTTACCTCAACACCTTCTGCGCGCGCGAGCCGTCAGTACAGTCACACACCGACATCTTCCTCTCACACTGACACTCTCCTGCTGTTCTCAGATCAGTTTGCCAATGCCATCTTCTGTTGCTGATGGTAATCATGCAGTATGCATCAAAATAGTTCTTATTGTAAGGGTTATGTTGCCTGCATCTGTAATCATTTCTCCGTACATAACATAAACACCATATACCGTAACACTGGTGTTTATACTTGTACTCGCACATAAAAGTTTGATTTGTTGCATAAGTTCATAAAAACTTAAGAGGATGAGCTCAGATTTAATTGCAATATTAAAGGATAAATGAAAATGATTCACTCAAATTGAGTTTGCAAGTTTTGAAATGCAAATATTTCACTTAAAAAATACTGGAGAAATTAATACTATTTAATTATGTCCTTGCCTGAGAACGTTACAATATATTTAATTTTTATTTTATTTTATTTATTTTTATAGTTTTAATATTTATTTTAGGTTTTAGTTAGTTTTAAGATGACGAAAAATGTTGTTTTGGCAACTAACTAATTTAGAAAGCCAATCTCATTATAAAATGCATAATTAAAAAGATCTTAACAAATATAGTCCCACACATACGATTCAGCTGATATTAAGTTCTTTTATTATGACAAGGCACATTAGGTCTTACAGGCTGTCTTTAAAGATGAACACATTATTTACATTAAATCTGCTGGTCTCAACAATAGAAAATGATAGCAAATATATGCATATTCTCATAAATATACTTGAGTGTGCATTCTGCAAGAGATTTTAGTAGTGTATTAGCACAGTGAAGTCTTAGTGGAAATACAAGGATGGCAGTGTGTGTGTGTGTGTGTGTGTGTGTGTGTGTATAATGCAAACGGACTGGTTTTGCATAGATTAAGGAAGCACCAGGTCGTAGCTCTGATTACCTCTGTATTTCAGTACTTGTGTCGGAGAGTTTGCAGCGTCATCCCTGAATAAAAGGTTTATTCCACTAACCAGTTACCAACATTCGGGCATTTATATGCGGTCATCAACACTTCTCATTAAAAAACACATTATGAGGATTTTAAAATCCAAAATCTGTGCTTGTTTGTGAAGAAGTTTTGTTGGTGACTTTTAATACATTCAAAGAGTGAAAATAAGGCTGGTGGGGAAATTATATATATATATATATGTGTGTGTGTGTGTGTGTGTGTGTGTGTGTGTGTGTGTGTGACGTTATAGATCCACATTTTGTGTAAAAAAAAAAAAAAATAAATAAATAAATAAAAAAAAAATAATGGCCATTGTGAAATTTTCCCTCCTAACCGGGATCAACCAAAACAAAATAAATCATTCTTCACAAATTAGAATACCAATGTTTTTTTTACACTCAATGACATTCAAAAACAACGATTTTGCTAGTGGAATAGTTTAGTCCAGGAGGTGGATGAGACGTCTGCATTGACACTGATGACCTGGACACAGTGCATGCTGGGATACGTCGCTCACTGGTACCAGGGAGTCTTGCGGACCCAGCGCAGGGTGAAGCCGGCGTCTGTGCGGATCTTGATGGAGGCGGCCTCGGCTTCTCTCACCGTCTCCTTCACCGACTGCATCAGGTTCTGGGCGTTATGGACCAGCATCTCCGTGGCCTACGGGAGAACCAGCACACAATCACACGCGGTTCCGGATATTAAAGGAGAAACGGCAGAGGGTTTGAGATCTGACCTGCTCGGACTCCTCCTCGCTGATGTTGGTGCGTCCCAACATGGTGGCCTTCACAGTGGAGAGGATCTTCAGCTGTGTGCTGATGGTAGGAATCCTCTCACACACCTACAGAAACACACACACAGTCATTTTTACATAAACAAACAGTCATAAAGTGCATCTTGTGCTTCATTTGTGATCTTAAATTGCTCTAATTCCTTTCCACTAGCTAATTTTTCGTTGTTTCATTTAGGGATGCACGATATATCGGCCATCATATCGGTATCGGGCCGATTTATGTTAATTTTTAATGTTATCATTAGCAGCCCAATAAGAAAATTTGGCCGATATATTAAAGCCGATAAATAATGTATTATTTCCTTCAGCTGAGACACGTCAGATGTGCACTGTTCAACATGATGGTTTTGAATTGCTTGAAATATGACCTCACCTCACAAAGTATTAGTTCACTTTTAAAAAAATTTTTGCTGATAATTTACTCACCCCCATGTCATCCAAGATGTCCACGTCTTTCTTTCTTCAGTCGAAAAGAAATTAAGGTTTTTGATGAAAACATTCCAGGATTTTTCTCCATATAATGGACTTCAATGGGACCCAAACGGTTCAAGGTCCAAATGACAGTTTCAGTGCAGCTTCAAAGGGCTTTAAACGACACCAGACGATGAATAAGGGTCTTATCTAGCCAAACCATCGCTTATTTCAAAAATAAATAAAAAAGTTTAAGTTTTATAAGCACAAATGCTCGCCTAGCTCTGTTCTGTGATGCGCGTTCATGACATAACGTAAAACGCTATTACGTTGAAAAGGTCACGAACGAACGTCATGAACGCGCATGAAACTGTCATTTGGACCTTGAACCGTTTGGGTCCCATTGAAGTCCATTATATGGAGAAAAATCCTGGAATGTTTTCATCAAAAACCTTCATTTCTTCTCGACTGAAGAAAGAAAGACATGGACATCTTGGATGACATGGGGGTGAGTAAATTATCAGCAAAAGTTTTTTTAAAAGTGAACTAATCCTTTAAAAAAACTTAGTGAACAAATCTTTTTGGTGAATAGATTCAAAAGAGCACTGCTGTAATGTGGTCTGATAACCACAAAACTGGCCAAACCCTACAAACAAGCGCAGCAAACACAAATTACATTTTAAATCACATTTGCAATTTTTTTTTAATCAGAAAAATTATATTTTTCTCTCCAATATTTCTATTTTGGACTATTTCTCCCCAAATAGTGTAGCCCTAAAATCCACAACAATCTCTTCCATTTGGTCTCAATTTGGTTCGCTTTTGAGCATTTTCGAACTTCCAAACTCTTCCCAGCCTCCAGAAGCACATTGTTGCTCCCTAGTAAGGGCGTAACAAGTGTGACGGCTGTATACTTGTATTGTGGTCTTTGCCGTGTCTGGCTGTGTTTACTCCTCCTACAGGTGTGCTGCGGAGCTGAGGGAGTAATCAGGTGGATTGGGTGCACCGGTGTACAGGTGTGCCTGTCTTTAAAAGCGTCCTGTTTGGCGTCCTCATGGAGCGTTCCATCTGGTCCAATCGATCCCTGGCCAGGACCGAGAGGTTGATCGGCGTTGCGGCGTACGGAGAGAACTTGCGAGTTAGACTTTGTTATACAGATTGTGTCAATAAAGAGATTATTGTAACCGCCGTGATCGTTTGCTCCCTCCTTCTTGTTGCTCCCTAGTAAGGGCGTAACAAGTGGGGGCTCGTCGAACTAAATTTGAATTTGGATTCGTGCGATTGTTTGAAAAAAAAAAAAAAAAAGAAAAATCGTTGTTTTTGAAGGAGGGTAAAGGTAGGATATTTAATTCGATATTTTGAATATTTGTAAAATTGTCCGCCTATTTGGAAATTGAAAGTGTTGGAACGCTCCATTAGTTAAATTAGGCTCTATATGAAATAATTTGTAGGGAGTATTTGGAGAACAAACCTTCCAGGTAGGTTTAGTGCGTGTCCTTGGGCACGTAGTTTTTTTATTTTAGTTTGTTATTTTTGGTTGGCTCGGGGCTTAGAGCAGTTGTCTCGGGAGCACATCCGAGGTTTGGGGGGCGATTCGGCAATTGGTCGTCTTCCCAAACTTGCGGGATTTAGTGCATAAGTACCCGGTCTTGGGCCAACTGAAGACTAGGGTTCAGTTAGTTTAGGTGGAGGGTTTAGTTTTTTAAATAATCCCTGATTCGACGTGTGAAGATTTTTTTTTCTCTCTCTCTCTTTTGGGGCAAAGGGTGTGTTGTCGTTTTTCTTTTTCGTTTGTAAGGGTGAGCGTGATTATTGTAATGATGGCTACTGAAGTTATTGAAACATTTTCTCAGTCTCCGTCTGAGGAATTGTTAGAGGAAATGACCAAAGAGCAATTGTTGGAGTTAGCTGCACATTATAACATCGAGCTAACATATAATCAAAAAAGGTCAAAGGACGGAATTAAATTAATCATTGAGTCTGCGTTGTGTGACCTTAAAATCTTGAGTGTAAAGTCTAAATTGCCTGATTCTGCTGCATTGTCGGCTGTAAGTATGCCTATTCCAACTAATCCTCCATTGTCTGTTGTAAATACCTTTTCATTTGAGCAACAGAAGGAATTGTTGATGATCCAGCGTGATACTGAGTGTGAGAAGCGACGCTTGGAATGTGACAAGCTACGCTTGGAGTTGGAGTTGGAGGAGAGCCGGCAAAAGGTAGAGCAACAGCGTTTACAGATTGAAAGGCGTCGACTGGAGTTACAGGGAGAAGGTAAACCAGTAGACGCAGGATTTGATGATGATTCGACGAAACTGAGTGTGGCTCATAATTTACGTTGTTCAACACAAGTATACAGCCGTCACACACATGAACACACGTGTCATCAGTCGTCCTCTTATTACCTGCAGTAGGTTTGTGCGTATGCGTTTGTCGGTGCACTGCTTGGCGACCTCTTTGGCGAGGCGTGTGACCTCGTCGGAGGCTTTGGCGATGTCTTTGGCACACTGGATGAGCGCTCTCTTATTCCCGCCGCTTCCTCGGACCAGTCGAGACATCTCGGCCATCAGCAGAGCCATGCGCTTGGCGGCGCCGATGATGTCATTACCCTGCAAACACAGCCATCGTTTAAACTCATCCTCACGTTCTGTAACAAATCCTGCCCTTGAGGCTCAAAATGACCCGAAGCCCGAAAATTATACTTCATTTTTTGTCCAGAAAGCTTATTTTATTTAATTTTGATCATATGTTTTCTATTTTTTAAATAATTATTTGGGTGATTTTTTGTTATTTCTAATGTAATTTACCTATACATGACTAGATTTGATCAATAAATAATAAATAAATAATAGTTTAGTAATTTAAGCACATATTCTTTCAACTTAAATTTAAAATAACTCACATTTTCATGCATAAACCTTTTAATTCAGCTCAAAATATTTTACATTGGGTGTCTTTGCCGACCTCTTGTGGAAAAAAAACATAAAAAAACATGATATTTCATGACTCTTGCCACTAGATGGCCTTATATCTCTATATGGAGCAAATTAGCTGTTTCCACTGGGTCATTCAGTGTGCATTTAGATACAAAAGTAGACATTATAAAATAATTTTTTGGTAAAGTTTTAGCATTTTTATTTTCGATTTTTGAGCATTTTTAGTTTTTTCTATGTGTACTGAAGCAATCCTCGCATTCCGTTCACTCCTATCCGGGTCAAAATGATCCGCGAGGGCAGGATTTGTTACTTTTTTACCACAAAACTCCTCAAATCCATAAAATATTTTTGGTGTGTATTCGTGGTTCAAGTGCAACAAAAGTCCTGGGGTCTTGGACCCCTCCTATTGAACACTCAATTTGTAAAAAAAAATAATAAAATAAAAATTCCGGGTCAAAATGACCCGAGGGAAGGATGAGTGTAATAATAACCCGCATGGATCCTAAACCCATCTGGCAGACTCTGTGGGACTGACCTTGCTGGACCACTTGCGGGCCTCGTCGTGCAGCTGCCGGGCCGCCACCATCATGGGTTCGCTGATCACCTCTCCCGCCTGCGTCTCCGGGAACTCCTCGTCCTTCTCCTCGGGTGGCGGAGGTCTGGGAGGAGGCACTTCTCCCTCCGGCAGGGGCGGTTTCGGAGGAGCCGCGGTGTCGCTGATCTGAAGAAGAACCAGCGCTCATGTTAAAACTCTTGTGTAATGAGTGCATGTTTCACGTGGGAAACGGTTTCGGTAGAGAGACGTGGCCTAAGCCAGCTCGCACTATTTATAGACCACAACGGCCATTTGTAGATGTAAGGAAGTGACGTGTTTGGCCCTCTGACGTTTCCGGTTAGTTAGGGCGCACATTCGAAACAATGGCGGGGGGGGGGGCGGGGGGGGGGGGGGGGGGCGCTTTATTTACGGATATTGTGCGATAATTTTCTTATTCATGCGAATAATACGTTTTAAAATTAAAATGAGGAGCATGTTGCTCGATGGTTGGATGTTCTCTCAGACCCGGAACTAACTTGCTCTCGGAAATCAAAGCGTTTAGGAAATGCTTCAGGCCCCGATATGCGCAGTAGCATTCCAACTCGTTTGTTATTGTTTACGTCTTTGAAATGGTCTATACAGTGTGTATTGAAGCAGTCAAGCAACAGGAGGTGACAGTAACTAAGTGTTTTTGTATAGTTTTCTTATTTGATTTAAGTGTAGTTACTAGGAAACAGTGTTTGTTTACTTTACTTTATACTTTATTGTCCCATTCCTGGGAAATTTGTCTTGGACGACATGACACGGCCAGATCACACACACACAACACAGTACATAGCACACAATATTTAGAATATAACAGCATTACAATAATAAAAACTAGCAGCTCCTACATCAAAAAGGGGTTTCTCAAGCACCCTTGTTTACCATGCCTTGATTTTAAAGGTCCCATATTGTACAACTTTCTGAAGTTTTATTTTAAGGTTTTGATGTCCTTAAGAATATATATTTGCGGTATAAGTACCAAGAACAGCTCGATTTTGGCCCGTCTTCTTAATATTCATGAGCCTCTCTTCTGATTGGCCTGTTGTTTTCTGAGTGACCCACCATTGGTCGGGGCGGAGACTGAGTAGTTCTGACATCATCACCTTTATACGGAAGTCACACCGGCTCGTGAAAAGCACAGCTACTTTATGCAGGCTGTGTGCATGTGTCTGTGGATCCACTGTTTTAAAACTTATATGGTCGTTTCATAACCCGTTATCATGAAAAAAGCCAGGAAATTTCAGTTTTGACAATATGGGACCTTTAATTATTTTTGTAATGTATATATTAGGTAACCATTAATATGTATCCCGTGCACATAGTGTTATTTATTTAATGAAGGATGTTTTTATGTATAATGTTTGCGCTACTCTATGTGACCTCATTAATTGCCTTTTGGGGACAAATAAAGTGTTTTGAAATTGAAAAAAATCCTACATTGTTTACTGTGCTCACGAGCTGAAATCTGAAAATTGCTGTCCTATTGTTAATTTAATTGTTCTGATTTGTAGGTCGCTTTGTCTACATGTAAAGTGAGTGTGTGTTGAGTCTGACCTGCAGCTGCTCCAGGTCTGGCGGAGGAGGAGGAGGGAAGTCTGGCTCCTGAGGCTGGAACGACTCTCTCACTTTAGCCACGGCACTCAGGATCTTATAACCCGAGTCCAGGAAGCCCCTCTGAAGCCCTGCAGACCAACACAATTCACATTCATTACATTTAAACAGACTTCTGTAGAAGTTGAAGTATCAACTCAAGCTTTTCACTCAAGTAAAAGTGTAAAAGTACTGGTTTCAAAACTACTTAATGGCATTTTTGTCCTTACATTACTTTTACTTTTATACTTTAAGGACAAAAGCTTAGGCACCACATGGGCATATAGTGCACTACCCACCTCCTCAAAACAACATTTTTCTAAAGAGCATAATGACTATAATGTTTGGGATCCACTAAGCTCCCTGTTTCAGGCGCATATATGCCCATTGAAAATGAACACAATTTAGTACAACGCAAATACATTAAAGAACCATATATGTGTAATACATGTGCGATGGATCGCGTACAAACCAATAGGGTGTCGGGAATGTTATACGTTTATACTTCTCATCCAACCACAATCAAATTCACTCTATCCGGATGGCGTGATTTATCTATGATAAGCCGGAATGAAAACAAGCCGAAATGAAATAGGAGTAACAAGGCTTCTTTTAAAATGTAAGGAGTAGAAAGTACAGA